>CM065131.1:34277500-34315000 GCA_033026305.1 Cirrhinus molitorella | reverse complement strand
TGAGATCAGAAAAATAAAATGAGATCAGAAAAAAAAAAACAATAAAATAATAAAAACTAATCGGCATACAGTATCTAGTGAAATCACTATTTATATATATATATATAAAACATATATAACATATATAAACATATATAAAAACATAAAACATGTCTACAAATCTGCAATGGCCAGATTGTTTGAAATTCTTCACTTGATCACTCAGAAATCAATGTCCAGGCAACATTGTAACAGGAATGATAGCGCACATATAAAGGTTAAATAAACTAACGTCTTGGTTACGTATGGTAACCCTCGTTCCCTGATGGAGGGAACGGAGACGTTGTGTCGAAGTGACGACTAGGGGTCGCTCTTGAGAGCCCGAATACCTCTGACAGCTTTGAGAAAAGGCCAATGAGAATTGGTATGCAGTATTTGCATAGCCCGCTCCGCCCCGGAGATCCGGGCATAAGAGGGGGGGGCTAGGCAACACTCATTGTTCTGATCTGAGGAGCCGAAGCACCCGGCTACACTCAGAGGCGGTCCGAGGTTGTGGCAAGGGGGACACAACGTCTCCGTTCCCTCCATCAGGGAACGAGGGTTACCATACGTAACCAAGACGTTCCCCGTCTGTCGTTCACGTTCGACGTTGTGTCGAAGTGACGACTAGGGGTCCCAGTTGAAAACGCCACAACCAGCGGACCGCGTCACGAGTGCATGGAGTGCAAATATTAACAGGTCTTGCGTGTTAGATAAATGTCACTCACCTCTACGTGACCTTCCAATGCCCAAGAGCTTCAGCCAGCCTTTCCTCACCTTTGGTTGAACATCTTGGAGAACATTGGGCCAGTGTCCGTCCTCCCCGGGGGGGGATGGGCACTACGGAGACCACACCCTGCCCGGAGGGAGGTATTTGTGTGGAGAATACACTTGAGGGCTCGCACTAGGGGAGCACAACAAGGGGACGATCCTGAGGCAGGCTCCGCATGAGGAGAGACTGCTGAGCTCAGGGTCGGAGACAAGTTTTGTCTTAAGGGAAACACCGCATCTCTGGGAGTATAGGTGGAGATACACACATGGGGCCGCATTAGGAGCCACTACATGTGGGGCACCAACCTAATATGAGAGTTCACAAGAGGCAACCTAACCTCATATTAGATTCTGATAGCTAGTTCCTCCGCTGAACATAGCTACGTTGCGGGTGCAACATGATGGAAATTGTCGTTCAGGGTTCACGCCAGGAAACTTACTGAACTGGGGAAGCGTCATCACCCGTGGGGAACGACGCTTCAGCAAGCTTCTACACCGTGTCAGCTTCAGGAGTTACTGGGCTTGCGTTCAGGACTCCCGAAGAGACTGGTTCTACACGCAGATTGTAGAACCTGGCAAACGTGTTAGGTGTAGCCCAACCTGCAGCTCTGCAAATGTCTGTTAAAGAGATCCCGTTCGCCAGCGCAACCGACGCTGCGACGCCCCTGGTGGAGTGGGCGTGCACCCCCAGCGGGCAGGGCACCCCTGTGGCCTGGTAGGCCAAACGAATCGCATCCACAATCCAGTGGGAAATTCTTTGTTTGGAGACAGCTTTCCCCTTCTGCTGTCCTCCAAAACAGACAAAGAGCTGACTCGACCGTCTGAAGCTTTCAGTACGTTCCAAGTAAATGCTCAGGGCACGGACTGGGCATAACAAGGAGAGGTTGGGGTCGCCTTCCTGAGAAGGGATAGCTTGCAGAGTGACCACCTGGTCCCTGAAGGGAGTGGTGGGCACTTTGGGCACATAACTGGGCCGGGGTCTCAGGATAACGTGAGAGTTAGCCGGCCCGAATTCGAGGCACGAGTCACTGACGGAGAGGGCTTGGAGGTCTCCCACTCTTTTGATCGATGTGAGCGCAGTCAGGAGAGCCGTCTTTTGGGAGAGAGCACTGAGTTCGACTGACTGGAGCGGCTCAAAGGGATCTGACTGTAGGCCCCGGAGGACCACAGACAGATCCCAAGAGGGGACAAGGCGCGGTCTGACGGGGTTCAGCCTGCGTGCACCTTTAAGGAATCGTATAACCAAATTGTGCTTCCCAACCGATCTACCTTCCACCAGGTCGTGGTTAGCGGCAATAGCGGCTACCTGGACCTTAAGTGTTGAAGCAGAAAGGTGTCTATCCAGTCCTCCTTGGAGGAAGGAAAGCACCGTTCGGATGCCACATCTCCGTGGGTTCTCCCCCCGGGAGGAACACCAGTTTGTGAATTTGCGCCATCTGAGGTCGTACAGCCGCCTCGTGGAAGGAGCTCTCGACTGCAACAGAGTGTTTACCACTGCCAGTGGGAGATCTCTGAAATCCTCCTGGTCGCGTCCAGGGACCATACGTGGAGGTTCCAGAGATCTGGGCGCGGGTGCCATATCGTGCCCTTCCCCTGTGAAAGGAGGTCCTTCCTCAGGGGAATGCGCCAGGGAGGAACGGGGGAGAGGAGCACCAGCTCTGAGAACCAAACCCTGTTGGGCCAGTAGGGGGCCACCAGCAGGATCTGTTCTCTGTCCTCCCTGACTTTGCACAGGGTCTGTGCAATTAGGCTCACTGGTGGAAACGCATACTTGAGGAGGCCCTGAGGCCAGCTGTGTGCCAGTGCATCTGTGCCGAGGGGCGCCTCGGACAGACCGTACCACAACTGGCAGTGAGTGTTCTCTATCGAGGCAAACAGGTCGACCTGGGCCTGACCGAAAAGACTCCAGATCAGCTGAACCGTCTGAGGGTGAAGTCTCCACTCGCCCCGAAGCGAAGTCTGTCGGGAGAGCGCGTCCGCTACCCAATTGAGTTCGCCCGGTATGTGGGTGGCTCGTAGAGACTTGACATTGTTTCGACACCAAAGGAGGAGATGGCGGGCTAGCTGTGACATGCGAAAGGAGCGTACACCGCCCTGGTGATTGATGTAGGCTACAGTCGCAGTGCTGTCTGTGCGGACCAGCACGTGTTTGCCCTGAACCAAAGGTCGGAACCTCTTCAGGGCCAAAAACACTGTCAGCAGCTCGAGGCAATTGATATGCCAATGCAGCCGAGGGCCCGACCAGAGCCCTGCAGCTGCTTGCCCATTGCATACGGCGCCCCAGCCTGTGTTGGATGCATCTGTCGTAACCAAAATGCGCCTGGACACTTGTCCTAAGGGCACCCCGGCCCGTAGGAACGAAATGTCTTTCCAAGGACCGAGGGTTTTTAGACATACGGGTGTGACGTGCACCCGGTATGAACCCTGGCGCCATGGCCATCTCGGGACTCGGGAACGCAGCCAGTGTTGTAACGGTCTCATGTGCATCAGGCCCAGCGGCGTGACGGCGGCTGCGGATGCCATGTGACCCAGGAGCCTCTGAAATTGTTTGAGGGGGACCGTCGGGCTGCGTGAGAGCTTCTGGACGCAGCTCAGCACTGACTGTGCACGCTCCGGGGAGAGCCGTGCACTCATGGCAACCGAGTCTAGTTGTATACCGAGAAAAGAGATGCTCCGTACCGGGGCGAGCTTGCTCTTTTCCCAGTTGACCTGAAACCCCAGATGGGCCAGATGGTTGAGAACCACATCCCTGTGTTTGCATACCAACTCCTGAGAGTGTGCTATGACCAGCCAGTCGTCGAGGTAATTGAGAATGCGGATGCCCCTCTCCCGGAGAGGGGCAAGGGCTGCCTCTGCGACTTTCGTAAAGACGCGGGGAGACAGGGAGAGCCCAAATGGAAGGACTTTGTACTGAAATGCTCGACCTTCGAAGGCAAACCGCAGGAAGGGCCTGTGTCTTGGAAGAATCGAGACATGAAAGTACGCGTCTTTCAGGTCTATCGCCACAAACCAATCCTGGAATCTGATGCACGTGAGAATGCGTTTGAGCGTTAGCATTCTGAAGGGGAGCTTGTGAAGGGCCCGATTCAGAATCCTCAGATCCAGGATTGGTCTTAAACCGCCACCTTTCTTGGGTACAATGAAGTAGGGGCTGTAGAACCCTTTCTTCATGTCGGCCGAGGGGACCGGCTCTATCGCGTCCTTCACCAGAAGGGTCGCGATCTCCGCCCGAAGAACCGCAGCATTCTCGTCCCGAACCGCGGTAGAGAAGATGCCGCTGAACTTGGGCGGGTTGCGTGCGAATTGGATAGCATAGCCGAGTCGGATGGTTCTGAGAAGCCAGCGAGAGAGGTTGGGTATCTCGAGCCAAGCTGTAAAACTCTCTGCCAACGGTCTCAGGGGGACCACCGACGTACCTCGGGTGGGTACGGTGTGACTGAGTTGTGGTGAAAGCCCTTTGTTCGGGGGCGTGCTGTCCCGGAGGACACAAGGTGCTTTGATCGCCATAACCGACATACAAGGATCCGTGAGAAGATCGCCTGAGCTCAGGGGATCGACTGACGGATGCGCTTGTTTCTCTGTCAAAGTATGCAGAAGCGCAAGTTTTGCGGTTGAGCATGCTTTGATGTGTTTTGGTGGCTGGGTACCCCGGAGGGACCCAGCCATGGGAGGATCGACCATCGGAACCGACAGACAAGGATCCATCAGAAGATCGCCTGAGCTCAGGGGATCGACTGATGGATGCACTTGATTCGTCAAAGCATGCCGAAGCGCAGGCCCTGCGGTTGAGCATGCTTTGACATGTTTTAGTGGCTGGGTACCCCGGAGGGACGCAGTCACATAGATTTTTTCGCCCAGAGAAGAAAATTGCTCTTTTATTGACCATGTGGTGGCCGTCTGCCGAGAGGCAGACAGCCGGGGTGGAGCCGAAACCCACACTCGTCCCCTCGCCGAGTGTGGATCCAGACAGGTCAGCAGATCTCTCTCCTCCGGGCTGCTCGTTTCAGGAACGCTTCGAAGCCTGACGAGGGTTCTTAGCGGCCTGAGACTGAGCTAACGGCGCCACCTTCTTGCGAGAGCTCGACCGCAAGGCTGGTTTAGGTGCAGGACCAGCCTGTGGCGGGCCCTGAGCCGGTCTGGAAGGCGGTCGTCCTCGGCGTGAAACAGGCGGAGGCTGCTGCCTCGGGGGTGCGGGCCCGGGGGGCGGCGCCCGACGAGGCAAGATGTGTTTGATAGCCTCCGTCTGTTTCTTCACTGCGGAGAACTGCTGTGCAAATTCCTCGACAGTGTCGCCAAAGAGACCAGCCTGAGAAATGGGGGCGTCAAGAAAGCGAACCTTCTCAGCGTCCTTCATTTCCGCCAGATTCAGCCAAAGGTGGCGCTCCTGGACCACCATAGTGGACATCGCCCTCCCCAGAGCCTGCGCCGTGACCTTCGTAGCTCGTAGAGCATAGTCAGTCGCCGAGCGCAGATCCTGCAAAAGCTCTGGTTTGGGAACACCCTCGTGCAACTCGCTAAGAACCTTGGCCTGATAGACCTGCAGGACGGCCATAGCGTGAAGGGCGGACGCAGCTTGTCCAGAAGCAGCATAAGCCTTCCCCACGAGAGCGGAAGAAGCCTTACATGCCCTGGACGGGAGTTTTGGGCGGTCCCGCCAGGTGGCGGCGGTCTGCGGGCAAAGATGCACCGCGATCGCACGCTCCACGGCGGGAACCTCCGTATACCCCTTCGCTGGACCTCCATCGAGGGTGGTGAGAGAGGAAGAACCGCTAAGACGCGTTCTGGCTGAAAAAGGAGCCTTCCACGACTTAGTCAGTTCCTCATGCACTTCCGGGAAGAAAGGAACTGGGGTAGAACGTGGCCGAGAACCACGGTCGTTACCCAGATACCAATCATCCAGCCGTGAGCGCTCAGGATGGGGCGGAGACTTCCACTCAATCCCGATTGCTTTGGCCGCCCGTTCGAGCATGGCCGCCATTTCCGCGTCTGCTACTGACTGAGAACCCGCCCCCGCAGCGGGTGCCTCAGATAGCGCGTCTGCTTCAGATGGCTGCCCACTCTCCGATGCTGCAGACACTTCTTCCTCCCCCGCAGGAGCCCCGAATAACCAATCCAACCCGTACTGAGACGAGTTTTCAAAGTCATCCGAAAGCTCGACCGGCAGACACACAGAGCGCGAGGGACGCGGGGAATTACCCGGCGAAACGCTCGCGCTCTCTCGCTCTTCATCAACACGCGCCGCGGCAGCCTCGTACCCGGAAGTAGAAGGACGAGCCGCGGTAGCGGTTGATGCGAGCCGCGGTCTTTTAGTAAAGAACGCGACTCGCGAACGAAGTGTGCTGAGGGGCATGTCCTCGCAAGCAGGACATCCGCCCTCGCCGAACGCTGCTTCAGCATGGTCACGACCCAAACATTGAAGACAGAGCTCGTGCCGATCGTTTTGGGAGAGAAAGAAGCCGCAACCAGAAGGACACGGAAGGAAAGGCATAGTAAACACACAAACCCACCGTGTCTGCACTCTTTTAGAGAAATTTGCTCTTTAGATTTTATTAAGAGGAAATCTGCTCTCCAAGATTCGCCGTCGAAGCACCCAGGGGACTCTCACTGCTACTGCGTTCGAGAAGGAAGAGACCGCTGCCCGTGCCGTAGATCCAACGACGAGAGAGGTGAGTAACGCTGCTTCTCAATGAAGAGACGCTGCATTCGGCTCCGAAGAAACAGAACAATGAGTGTTGCCTAGCCCCCCCCTCTTATGCCCGGATCTCCGGGGCGGAGCGGGCTATGCAAATACTGCATACCAATTCTCATTGGCCTTTTCTCAAAGCTGTCAGAGGTATTCGGGCTCTCAAGAGCGACCCCTAGTCGTCACTTCGACACAACGTCGAACGTGAACGACAGACGGGGAACACAGTAAATATTTAATGAATGTTTGTGAACCAGCTTTTCCCAGAATGCATTCACACTCCTGCCTGGCCTGTCATCTTCAGGTCGCTAACTTACTAGATAGGTCACGGAAAGGGAATTGCAGATGGGAGAAGGTGTGTGTGTGTGTGTGTGTGTGTGTGTGAGAAAGAGAGAGAGAGAGAAAGAGAGAGAGAGAGAGTGTGAAACAGACAGAAAGTGCTAATTTTAGCGCACGGTGATAAACCTTGCTACCCTGTGGGACAGACTGATATCAAAGGGAATACATGCTGACTCGGTTGCCATGGTGAGCGTAATTCAGCTTGGAAGTCTCCTAATTGGAAAGCTGGGATATATAGGGGGAAAATTAAATATAAAAAGGCAGCAAATTTATAATGACTGTCAGGAATAATACATGCAACTCTTCCGAGAGCCTATTCGTGACTCGAGAGGGAGGGTTCAGATGCGCTAGCCTGGATCAATGGTCAAGCAAACCTAAATAATTACAGAAACAATGGTGCTTGTGGATGTTTGTCTTTAGAGGCGCTCCCGGCTTCACCTCGAATCAGAAAATGAAAACAGTTTGATGGTGAAATAATGAGTTTAGTTAACTGATTACTTGAAGTAGAGGCTTATAAACCTTATAAACCTGCTGTTTTAAAGCATCATGGGTGTTCTGCTCCATTAGGTAGGCAGCTTAATTTTCTAAAATGTCTCATTTTGGCCAAATCCGAAGGCAATATTCTTTCCAACCCAGGATAGATTATCCAGCTTATTCTTTAACGCTGAAATAACGAGAAGAATAACAATACACACAGTTGAACTCAAAAGTTTACATACACCTTGTAGAATCTGCTAAATGTTAACTATTTTACCAGAATAAGAGGGATCATACAAAATGCACGTTATTTTTTTTATTTACTATGACCTGAGTAAGATATTTCACATAAAATATGTTTACATATAGTCACCAAGGGAAAATAATAGTTGAATTTATAAAAATGACCCTGTTCAAAAGTTTACATACACTTGATTCTTAATACTGTGTTGTTACCTGAATGATCCACAGCTGTGTTTTTTTGTTTAGTGATAGTTGTTCATGAGTCCCATGTTTGTTCTGAACAGTTAAACTGCCCGCTGTTCTTCAGAAAAATCCTTCAAGTCCTATAAACTCTTTGGTTTTTCAGCATTTTTGTGTATTTGAACCCTTTCCAACAATGACTGTGTGATTTTGAGATCCATCTTTTCACACCGAGGACAACTGAGGGACTCATATGCAACTATTGTAGAAGGTTCAAACACTCACTGATGCTCCGGAAGGAAACACAATGCATAAAGAGCTGGGGGGTGAAAACTTTTAGAATTTGAAGATCAGTGTAAATGTAACCTATTTTGTCTTCTGGGAACATGTAATTATCTTTTGTAGCTTAAGGGCAGTACTAAATGAACAAAATACAATATTTACGCAAAATAAGAAAAATGTACACATTTTTATTCTGTTCTGATCAAAGCTAAATTTTCAGCATCATTACTTCAGTCACAGTAATCCTTCAGAAATAATTGTAATATGTTGATTTGCTACTCAAGAAACATTTTTATTATTATTATCAGTATTTAAAACAGTTGAGTACATTTTTTCAGGATTCTTTGATGAATAGAAAAACCCAAAGATTTATCTGAAATAAAAAAGCTTTTTCTAACATTTTACACTGTACCATTTTTGGGGAAAGAAATTATGCTCTGAAATGCACAGAAATAAATTACATTTTAAAATATATTCAAATAGCAAACATTTTTTATTTTAAATACTAATAATATTTCACAATTGTACTGTTTTTGCTGTACTTTGGATCAAATAAATACAGGCTTGGTGAGCAAAAATGACTTCTTCAAAAAAAAAAAAAAAATTTTAGTGTCCAAAGCTTTTGACTGGTACTGTATAGATAAAACAAGTTCAGTGGATTTGTACAATTTAATTTAGTATTGAATTTATTCATTCTTTATTTTTATACTTCTAAACAAAATTTTAAAAAATTATTTTCATTCAATTAATTTTGTATTTTTAATAATTAATTAATTATGCATTGTTTTATTTGTATGTATTTATTTCCACACATATTTATTTCCAGTCATGAAATCCGAATCAAGTGAATCACACAGACAAATGTAAAGACGTGATCTGTTGTTTGATATAATTGAGAATTTTTCTGACCAGTAGTTGAGGGAAAATCTTTACTGGCCGATAATCAAAATATAGAGCAAACTATGCAAATATAATGCAGATTTAAAATGACAGTATTTTTACACAATATACTCAAACCTGAATGAAAATCTGTAGATTTTGATACTATAAAATAACTTTTGTCAAACAGGTGTCTCAAAATGACCAAATATTGGTCACCAAATCAAGTGTGTGACACGTACAGTGTGACAGGACTGCGCTTTTCCTTCAAAAAAGGATGAAAAATAAAATGTTAATCTATCAGATGAGTCTGCCGAATTAAAATTACGAAAAAAAAGATGAATAATTGATTTGTTCATTACCAGGCCAAGACATCCGCAAAAGTTAATAAAGATTCCCCGTGTCTTAAAATGGCCCTGAGAAGCAGACGATTCCCGGTGATTCATCAAAGCACAACGGCTCCTCCGAAAACCCCACCAACGTCTTCCTCCTTGATCCGTTTGCGCCATCATCCATCTCTCACGCATCAGGTGAGACTCAACACCGCACATATGTGGGATAAAGCAAGAATCTGGGATCATTTACATGTGAAACAGAGAGAAAAATACAAGAAAGACATTTGCATTAATACGTTTACAAAGGAGACCCAGTAGCCAAGCAGGCAGCACTGAAGAATATAGATCTAAAATGTAGTTTTAACTATGACACTGATGTCAACTAAAGCATAACTTTTAAATGTGCCTGCTGGCATGAGATTTGTTTGCTAAATCACATCCCAGTGGAAAAAAAAAAGTATATAATAAGGTCATTTTCAATGTAGCTCTTCTCATGTGCTTCTGAGCGTCGTGGCCTTGTAGACTTTCACTGTAAGTTAATAATCTACAGCAGTAAAGTGAGTCATTTTCAGTGCTGATTCAGACTTTCTAACCATCTGCTCCTGTCTTATACCTCACAGCACAATCTCTTAAATTCAACCCCTTTACAATGTGTAATACTTCTTCTATTCGTTTATGGGTAAATATATGAAACAAATGTGTGTTTTTAAGTTTTTTTTTTAAACACAACAACATTCAGTTGGTATCTTAATACTGGGTCTTTAACCCAGTGTGGTATAAAAGTAATAACACTTTTTTTTTTTGAGTCTTTCAAGAGTCTTTAAACCAGTTTGACATGTATTAAAAAAGTAATAAAATTATTTTAAGTTTTATTTACAATTTTAATATCAATTATTAAATATTTATATACACACACAAATTTTTCCCATTCGTTTTAATGGGTAATATTATATTTTTATCATATTTTTAGACATATTTTGTAGTTTTATAAATGTATATACTTTCATAAACTAGTATAACTATTACTGTATATATATATATATGCACATTTTTATTATTTTTAATTTTCTAAAGTATATTTCATAAAGTATTTCTCTACTATACAAATATATAGTAACTACATAAATACTATATAAAAGTAATTCGTTTTTTTATACTTACAGATTTTACTATATATAGCTTTATGATACACACTCTTATATACAAACACACATACATACACATTATACATATACACATTTTACATTTTTATGAAAGTATTTAAGTATTACTATATAAAAAACTAATAAAGTAAAATCTTATTTTTATTTTATTTATTGGTAAGTTTAAGGGGATTTTTTTTGTAATACAGTACACAAACATTACTAATTTTACTAATTCATTAACTAATTAATTAAAATCTACTTATTCTACAAACAGAAAAGTAAATACCACTGCACATAAATATGGTTGTCAGTCAGTACCATAATCTATTGAAATCCATTTTATTTTGTCCCGAATTCTGTTTTATTTTTTATTTTTTCCAAATTCCATTTCAATATTTCTGGACTCCTTTTGATGGTTAAATAAAATTGTATTTAATTGAAAATACATGTCTAATCAATTAAAATCATTACACTTATACAATTTAAGATCAATGTATTAAAGGTTTAACAAAAATTACATGTTTAGGCCCCTATGAAATATTGTTTTTTATCGTTATCAAATTTTGATTTTAGCATGCTCTTTTGATTTTACCAACTTTTATTTATTCTTACAATAGCCTTGTGAATTTTTATTCCCTCAGAAATTTATTAAATTTATCTTTTAATTAATGAAAATTTAAAAAAAAGCAAATAAAGGGGATTTACTATTAAAATTAAAAGATGAAAGAGAAATTGTGTAATTATTTCTTTAAAAAAAAAGTTTTATTAATTTTTCAACAGTAGTAGTAGTAGTAGTAGTATTATGTACATTTGAGATATTAAAAATATATTTCACCTTCAAAGTTAAATCGAACTTTTATTTGCACATACTAGTCCATATCTCGATTTGATGACATACTTTTGATCAATTCTTCAAACTTTGACAAATTCCATGACATTCCGCATTAAATGGTAAATTCCGTTTTTATGACTGGATTCCACGACTCTGTCCGCATCGCGGAAATCATAGGGCCCTAAGTACCTTGTTTTAAAGCCATGTTTATTTATGGATATTTACAGTCAGTAAATCTAAATAAAGCCTTCATGAGCTCTAAGTAGCAGCTGCTCATAAAGCATCATTTCCTCTCTTCCAGGATGCAGTTTAGGCGTGAGGTTAAGTGTGTTTAATGTTTGTCCCCGTGTCTCAGAGCTCATCAAGGAGCCCTGACTTCAGGAAGCTCATTTTATGAGGCTCTAATTAAGGACGGTTTACCGTCTTTCATTGAGGATAATGTGGCTTCAGTAATAACAGTCGTGCAGATCTCAACAGATCATCAGTGCATTCATTCAGCGGATGCTGAAAAAGGGCAAATCAGCACAGTCAGGGAGAGTCATGATCAAATAGCATGTGCAATTGTTCAAGGGACTCATTCACTCAAAAATGGATGCTGATACAGACTTTGTAAAGTTTTATTTAATCAAGGTTAACTAAAAGAAAATTAACATTTGTAAATGTATTTAAATATTTAATTAAAAAAGCATAAAATGTTAGTTGTTTATTAAACTATTTTTATTATTATTTAATATTTATTTTTAGCTAGAAATTGGAATTGGAGCCTTTTTTAATTTTTATAAAAAACATAAAAAAATTAATAGAAGTATATAATAGAAGTAATTTAATCAATCAGATTGTCATTTTTATAAGTTCTTTTATTATGTCCATATAATTATATAATTTTTATTATGTTTTATTTCACTGACAATCCGTTACTGTAAAGTGGACAAAAAATCTTATTCTCAAAACTTTTCAAAACTATTCTGAAGTGAATATAAAAAAAAAATATGCATAAGTTTGTAACACATCAAGTTTGTTTTTAATACAATATTGCAATTTTTTTTTTAAATTATATGTATGTTTTATCAGCTATAAATTGAAATCAGAGCTTCTATAGTTAGAAGTTAGACTTTATCACCATATATTTTTTGTTTTCATCTTATTTATTTATTTTTGTTAAAGATTTAGTAAATTCGGTGGTTGTCATTTTTATTAGTTCTTTTAACTATATACATTTTATTACGTTTTATTTCACTTCATCAAAGTAAAATAAATGTTAATGGCAGAAACATTATATAAATAACAAAAATTATAAATGCATTTTTACATTATTGTCATGACAATCCATTACTGTAAAGTGGACAAAAAATATCTTATTTTCATTACAGACAACCTCACAGATATTTCTGAAGTGAATATAAAAATAAATAAATATAAATTTGTAAATGTATGTAAATATTTAATAAAAAAGCAAAAGGTGTGTTTTTTAATAATAATAATATATATATATATATATATATATATATATATATATATATATAAAATTGTAAATATATGTACGTTTTATCAGCTAGAAATTGAAATTGGCGCCTCTAAAAATTATATATAAAAAGAAAAGATTTTGTGATATGATATTTCAAATTTTCATTCTTTTTTTTGTTTGTTTGTTCGTTTGTTAAAGATTTAATCAGTTTGGTGTTTGTCATTTTTATAAGTTCTTTTATTATGTTTATTTAATTATATAACTATAATTAACTATATTTAGTTATAATAACTATAATAGAAATATTTAAATACATGTATGTTTTATCAGATAAAAATTGAAATTGGAGTCTGTAGAAATTATATAAAAAAATTAAAATAAATAAGACTTTATCACCATAACCCTGAATCAGTGTCATTTACAGATTATGGAGAGAACTCATACATGTTAATGGTGGAAACATTAAATAAATAATGAAAGCATTTTTACATTATTTTCATAACAATCCAATACTGTAAAGTGGACAAAAAAATCTTATTCTCATTACAGACAAATTCAGACATTTCTGAAGTGAATATAAAAACAATTATATAAATACATATTTAAATACTTCAAAAATATTTAAAATATTCAATTTTAAAGAAGCTAAACTTTTTTATTTTTAATAAAAAAATTTGAATTATTTTTTTAATTATTTTAAAATGTATATATGTTTTATCAGCTAGAAATTTAAATTGGAGCCTCTAGAAATTCTAAACAAAAAAATAAAAGTTCTCATATACATCTAAGTTATATAAATTTTTTGAGATTTAGTAAATGTGGTGTTTGTCATTTGTATTAGTTCTTTTATTATGTCTTTATCATTTTTATTAGTTCAAAGTAAACTAAATGGATTTTTTTTTCTATTTCTCTATGGTTTTAGTTTAATCAGTGTCATTTACAGACAAAAGAGAGAACTCATGCATGTTAAAGGCAGAAACCACTGGACAAATACATCTATTTTGGGGCGCTTGGAAATTGCTAGTGAATTTCACAATATTACAAATAAATTGCAAGTAACTCAAACGCTGAAGTAGAAAGACTGAAATAGTGTATAGTATTGCCATTTAAAATCCACTCCAATAATCTGTATTTTATATATTTACCTTTACCAGAATGGAGTCAGAGCAGATGATTTCGAGATTTCAGGCTGAATTACCTGCAATCGGCCTAAAACAACGATTTAAATATTGATTAACATTAATCAGCAGCTTGCACAGCCTGCGTGACATCAGATGAAAAAGACTGTGAGGTGCAAGAAGTAGATGATTTGATTCAAATTTTATGTTTACACATGAAATAATGACAACTTCAGTGAAATCAGTGCAAAAACAGGTGTTTGTCTCTCTGTCCAGCAGATGGTGCTATAGACCTCTAAATGAACTACTGTCGACATGAATTAGTCCAAAATATGAAACATAATCCTGTCAAAATTGCATTTTTCTCACTGAATACACCAAGTTCTGATTCCAATAGTAAGTTATACTCCAAAAAGCCACTTAGTGCTAATATTTTTGACCACAACTGTATTTTTATGGATGTCAGATGTCAAAAAGACATGTATCAGAAATTCAAGTGTCAGGAATCCAAAAAAGGATGTCAGACTTGTATTTGGTTTGAATTCTTTAAAGGTGCATTCAATACAGTGTTTCTCAGTTTGTCTACATTTGCAGGCATATGTACAGGATTTATATACAGTCCTCATAGAAAATAAAACTAATACAAAATAAATGAGCTTTTGTACAGAAGCAAAAGAAACTATATACATAATCTTGTAAATGACAAGGCATATAGTACACTGCAACAAGTTTCTCTCCCGTCATACATTACGCGCTGAAGTAACATCCATCTGCTTTCCATACAGGAAAAACAAGCCACGTCTGAGCCCAATGTCCACGCGCACTCCACGAGGACATGGCTTCAACAATAACGGACATGTAAGAAGACTACGTGGTTTTCAGTATTTCTTTGTTTGCTCTATGACCTTCTGCTAAAGTGAAATGTGAATTGTAAACTAAAGATGGTTATAAAGTGAATCTCCTCAAACATGTCAAGATCACAAAGCTTTTCACCCCAAAATCAAAAGAATGAAATAGGAAATTATGTTTTGCATTAAACAGAAAGTAAACAAATTTGTCAAAAAATAAAATAAACATAAATAATAATAATAATAATAATATACGTGTATATATTTGCATTATTTATAGAAACTCCCATTTTAATTTCTAGCCAATTAAACATGTATTTAAATAATTAAAAATGTAATAGAAATATATATAAAAAAGTTTTTGTAAATTAAATATTTTATTTTATTTATTTTAAAATTTATATATTTCATATTCACTTCAGAAATATGTTTTTATAATGAAAATAAGATGTTAGATTGTCATGAAAATAACGCTTGTTTGCATTATTTGCAAAAATTGCTTTTTGTATATGAAATATTTTAAATTAATATTTAAATATTAAAACGTATTTTAAAATTTCTGTTTTTCTTCAGATATGAAATAGACATTTGTCATTTTCACCTCAAATTCTAAAGAAGAAATAATATTTTGCATTAAGAAAATTCACCAATTTGTTTTAGCATTATTTTTGACAATTAAACATTTCTTTACTGCTGTAATGCAAAAAAAAAATTATATATATATATATATATATATATATATATATATATATATATATATATACACACACACACACACACACACACATATTGATTTATAGACTCTGATTACAATTTTACAATTTCTAGCTAATTAAACATATATTTAAATATTTTAAAATTGAAATATAAAAAAAATGCTTTTTGTAAATAAAATATTTGAATATAAATTTGTTTTAAATATTTAAATATATTTTTAAACATATTTAAATTGTTCATATTCACTTGTATCCAAATATCTGTGAATAATTTTTTTTTCACTTTTCAGTAATGAAATGTCATAAAAATCATGTAAAAATGCAAAATTTTCTTCAGATACGAAATTTTACATTTATTTCATTTTCACCTCAAATTCTGAAGAGAATTTAAGAAATTATTTTTTGCATGAAGAAAATTAACCATTTCTTATTTTAGTATTATTTTCATGACAATTAAACATTTCTTCTCAACAATAATGCTAAATAATAATAAATAAATAAAAAAGTTTTTTTTTTTAAATAAAAAAAAAGTTTAACATACATAAAAATTAGCTTATTTTTATGCAAAATATAGTTACTTTTTTTCCTCTCAATTTTAGGGTGAAATTTGACTTAGACAAGTTCTTGTGAGATTCACGCTATAAAAAAGTGAGATGTGAAACACACACACACACACACACACACACACACACACTTACTTCCATGCACAAACATGCACATGGTGCTCATATGCGATCATGCATAAACAGACATGCTTACATACATGTCTTTCTCACATCTCACTCATCTGCACAAGCTGTAAATATATCTCTCTCTGTACTTAGAATTTTATTTAAATATTTAAGGATAACGCGCTCAAAAAAATAAATAACCACAGTTTAGGTTTTTCTATTGCAAGATAGTGATTCATTCTTCTTTTAAAACTCTGTATGTGCAAGTTCGGTGCAACATTGAATCGTCTTGCTCTAAAAAAAAAAAAAACGACAAAAAACCAAAGCAAGTTACATTCAATACTGGAAACTTCATCCCCTGACGGAGTCAAAAGCGCTCTCTGAGAGTCCCACATTCCCCAGTCTTCGCTTTGAGGTCATGAAACGCATCTGAAAATGTCCAAACACAAGCAAGATTGCACTTCAAGTATTCAAATGAAAAGTCTCATGTGTGTGTTTGTGTACCAAACCCCAGTGATTCACGCCGATAATGCCAACACTGACCGAGGCAGGTGCAGCTATTGCAACGTCGTTTGATTTGTCAGAAACTTGATGCTTTTCTCCTTCAAGTTTGGTTTTAACTTCAATAAACATTCCAGAAAATAAAATAGATTTATATATTTATATATATATATATATATATATGAGCTTATCTTAAGATTTTAATACTCTACGCAGGTTACAGCCCGTACAAATGTGCCTCAATAAAACGTCTTTTCACTGGCCTGGTAAACTTTTCAGCCGGCAAGACAGGAAGTAGAATCGCTGTCAGAAATATAAGCCACCAGACCTCAAAAAAATGTCTTGAGAATCCACTTAAGATCAGTTGGAGTGAAAAATAAAACTCAATCAATCAATCACAGTCCGGCACAATCATCCTCAGTGTCAGAAAACCGCCGAGTGCAGCTGGAGCCCGGAGAAAAAAAGGGCCACGTTTGAGCCAAGATGGCAGAGATGAGTCCGTTCAGGCAGACGAGAGCACATCTCACCACCAAAAACACGTCAATGTAAACAGACCGCTAGCGCGAGCCTCAAGAACCCTATTCGTCTCGTTCAGAGGGAGAACAACTCAAAAAAGTTCTGCCAAAAAGTGCCGGGATTTTGAAATCACAAATTCAGTTACACGGACGATGAAGAAAATCACCACTGCAGCTTGGAAGTCTCTCAGTGTAAGAAAGGTTTGGTATATGCGTGAAAACTCTCTGATGCAGCATTGAGATTATTACTCGTTCTCAGCATTGGTTTCGGCCCTTGCGTGGGCCGTCTTAGGAAACACGTGAACCAAGAGAAATATGGAAAACTATGAGGGAGACTCGGCTCTCGCACCCATCGCCCTCAGCAGCGTCGCACCAAACATGTTAAAGCACTTCAGTACGTCAATGAAAAGCTCTAAATGACCAAAGTCACGCTCGTCTGGGTGAATCTCATGAAAACGCTCATTTATTACGTCAAAATCAAAAGATAGACTTAAGGAATTGTGTTTTGCATGAAGAAAATGACAACTGTAATGCAAAAAGAAGAGATTCAAATAAAAATGTATACACTGCCGCTCAAAAGTTGGGATCAGTAAGATTTTAAAGTCTCTTCTGCTCATCAAAGCTCCATTTATTTGATTAAAAATACAGAAAATAAGTAAGATTATTGTAATTCACAATAACAGTTTTAAAATATAATTTATTTCTGTGGTGCAACAACTGAATTTTTATCAGTCATCGCTCCAGTCTTTAGCATCACACGATCCTTCAGAAATCATTCTAATATGCTGATTTAGTACTTTTATTATCAATGTTGGAAACAGTTGTGCTGCTTAATATTTTTTTGGAACCTGTGACATTTTTTTTTAGGATTCGTTGATTAATAAAAAGTTAAAAAGAACAGCATTTATTTAAAATAATAAAATAAAATAAATCTTTACTATCACTTTTTATCAGTTGAACACATCCTTGCTGAATAAAAATATTACTTTCTTTCAAAGAAAGAGAAAATTTACTGACCCCAAACTTTGAACGAGGGCTTTATTGTTACAAAATGTTCCCATTTTAAATAAATGCTGTTTTTTTTTTACATTTTATTTATCAAAGAATCCTGAAAAAGGTAAATATTAAGCAGCACAACTGTTTCCAACACTGATAATAAATCAGTATATAAGAATGATTTCTGAAGCATCATGTGACACTGAAGACTGGAGTGATGATGCTAAAAAAAATTATCTTTGCATCACAGGAATAAATGAAAAAGAAAAACAGCATATTAAAATAGAAAACCACTATTTTAAATTGCATTTTTTCTTCTGTATTTTTAATTAAATAAACAGCCTTGATAAGCAGAAAAGTCTCCTTTAAGAAGCCTTGAAAAACTTTTGAGCTGCAGTGTACATATCTAACTAATAAAATATTTGATATCATTTGTAAAAGACTGCAATTTCAATGTATAGCTGATTAAATATTTAAATGTGTAAACATTTTATTTAAATGTAAAAAAAAATATATTCACAGAAATAACTAATAAGGTTTTTTTTCCACTTTACAGCTATGGATTGTCATGAAAATAATGTCACAATACATCCTTCATTTTCTGCAAATGCAAATGTATAATGTATAAATTACATTTATGTCATTTTTAACCTCTAAAACTAAAAGCCTAAGAAATAGTTTTCATGAAGAACCATTTGTTTTTTGGGCATTATTTTCATGACAATTAAACATTTATTCACAACTGTAACGCAAAAAAATTAATTTAAATTTGTAAAGATTTTTAAAATATATACATATCTAACTAATAATGACATTTGTAAAGAGATTTGTAGAGATTATTTGTAGACACTGCAATTTCAATTTATAGCTGATTAAATGTATATTTAAATATTTTAACATTAAAAAACATGATTTTTAATAAAATATTTAAATGTAAAACATTTATATTTACTTCAGAAATAACTGACTAATAAGATTGATGTTAATTTTACACTTTCTACAACAATATCCTTCATTTTCATTAAACACATAAGAAATATTTTTCATGAAGAAAATTAATTTCTTTTTTGGGCACTATTTTCATCATGACAGTTAAGCATTTAAGTACAGCAAAAACAGTAAAATTGTGAAATGTTTTTACTGTTTAAAATACCTGTTTTCTATTTAAGTGTATTTTAAAATGTAATTTATTTTGTGATTTTAAAGCTGAAATTTTAGCATCATTACTCCAGTCACATAATCCTTCAGAAATCATTATAATATTTTGATTTGCTATTATTATGTTGAAAACAGCAGAGTAGAATTTTGTCAGGTTTCTTTGATGAATAGAAAGTTCAGAAGAACAGCATTTATCTTTAGTAACATTATAAATGTCTTTATCATCATTTTTGATCAATTGCTAAAACAACAATAATAAAAATTTCTAGAATTTATTTCCTCAAAAAAAATAAAAAAATAAAATAAAATAATACAAAAAATAATAATAATATTGATTAAATATTAAATAGTGACAATAATAATATTAATTAAAAAAAAGTTCAAGCAAATCAGCATATTAGAATGATTTTTGAATGATGTGGCACAGAAGACTGAAGTAATGATGCTGAAAATTTAGCTTTGATCACAGGAATAAATTAGATTTTTAAATAATTTCAAATAGAAAGCAGTTATTTCAAATAGTAAAAATATCTCAAAAATGTACTGTTGACTGGTATATTTACATTTTTTATTTAAATATTTTATTTTAAAAAACAAGCATTTTTTAAATAAATATTTAAGAAAAAAATTATCACTTTAGAAATATGGAGTTTATAGGTAATAGGAATATGCTATATTTTTTCATTTATAGCATTCATTTATGGATTGTCATGGAAATAATGTCAAAAATATCCTTCATTTTCTGCAAATGCAAACAGAATTTCTTATATTTTTTCATGAGATGTGACATAAATGACATTTATTCATGAGATTCACCTTTTACCTGCATGCTAAAATAAAGCCATCGTAATGTTATTATTGCACTAGGCAACTTTTGGTAATCATAATGTCCTCAGTTAAAAAAAATAATAGGAAAAGATAAAGTTTTGAGCCATTAACTTATAATAAAGATCCTCTACATTAGG
The DNA here is from genome assembly GCA_033026305.1 of Cirrhinus molitorella. Taxonomy (NCBI): domain Eukaryota; kingdom Metazoa; phylum Chordata; class Actinopteri; order Cypriniformes; family Cyprinidae; genus Cirrhinus; species Cirrhinus molitorella. Next base: position 34,294,863 of record CM065131.1, on the reverse strand, counting down.
TTTGTTTAGGATGAGCTTCGAATGGAAGTGTGCAAGGGAAGTGCATGTGGTTGAGAGCGAGAGAGACCCAGCGCAGTCTCTCCCTCTCTACCCTGAAAAGTTCAGCCCAGAGTCGCCCCCTGGTGGCCCTGAGATGCAGCCCTGAGACCCACAACACCAGGCCAAACACGGACAAACCAACAAAAACAAAAAGAAAACCGCGCCTTCCGCCCACCCGCTCGATTTAATGTGTAGAAACGCTTCGGGAATGTTAGACGTCAGACATTAGCCATCATCTGATCGCATTCACAGCGTGGATTCGCACTCCACTTTGCAGGTGGTCGTGGTGGCGCCTTTGCGCGTCAGCTTGAGGAAGCTGGGCTTCTCGGTCACGCCGTTGTTATTCGGGGACGTCAGCGCCCTTGTCTGCTCGGCCTTCGCCCCGTCAGACTCTCCGCCGGACCCCGGGTAGATGACGAGGAAGCAGGCGGACAGAAAGCCCAGGAAGGAGCCGCCGGAGGCCACCATTGGAATGACCCGCACGCTGCCCACCGCATCCACCACCGCGCCCAGCGCCGAAGCCACCAGGATCTGAGAGATGTACACCTGACACGACAGGATGGCGCAGTCGATGCCGAAACCTCGCTTGGAGTTGCCGGGGCTGTGATGGACGTACTGCAAACCGCAAAAACACAACAGTCAAATGTCAGTATCACTTGATTCTGCTCTCTATCTGACAGGTCTTACCAGAAATATATTTATTATCTATCAAGGAGGAATTCAAATCAGACAAGTACCACCATGAGCACTAGCGGATAATTAACTCAGAAGGAAAATGCAACAGTTTCACTGTTAGTGAAATACTTGTCTGCCAAACACACAAATGATGAACAATTCACTAAAATGAATCAGAATGACATTATTTTTATGACAATTTAAGACAGCCTTTTTTCTTTAATGTCATGCAATATTGAGCAATAAACATCAATTTTTCCCTTTTTATGACTTTTTTTTTGTATAGAGATAGTGGTTTACATTTTGTAGTTGATTAAATATTTTAAAATGCATCATATCAATTATTGTAAAAAATATTTTAAATATTTAATTTCTAATTATATAAAATAAATCACTACCTATTCAGTTTCAGGAGAGACTTTTGTATGTATTAATATTGCAGTTAAATTTCTAGTTGAATAAATATTTAAATATTTTAAAATATCTATCTATCTATCTATCTATCTATCTATCTCTATATCTATATATATATATGTATGTATATATATATATATATATATATATATATATATATATATATATAATATATATACACACACACATATCAAATATATCAAAAAATATAAAAAATCAAATATATAAAAAAAAAAAAAATCAACATATTGAATTATTTTAATTGATTCATTTGTTATTTTATATATATATATATATATATATATATATATATATATATTTTTTTTTTTTTTTTTTTTTTTTTTTTTTATATATTTAATAATAAAAAAATAATCTAAATCTTTCTCGCCCTCTCTCTCTCTCTATGGAAAATTTCTAGACCTTGTAAGCAATAAATATCCATTTTTCCTTTTTTTGTATAGAGATTGCACTTAATTTTTTTATCTGTTTAAATATTTTAAAATATATATATATATATATATTTAAATTATTACATGTTAAATATATTTCAAAAAAAATATTTTTTCAATAAAAAAGAGAATTCACAGAATTACATTATCTATCTATGATTAAATATATATATACATATATATATTGAAATACTTATATAGTAAAGTAATAATAATAATAATAATAATAAATAGCACACAGTCAGGACAAAGATTAGGTCTGGCGCTGGGATTAGCTTTAATACGGCAGGATTACAGTCTCACAGAGATGAATGTAAGCGCAGAGGCGCCTCTGACCTCTTTATTATCATGATACTGGCCCAGCAGAGCGTACGGACAGTACGAGATGCTCATGGAGATGATGCCCATGCTGCTGATCATCACCATGGAGACGTAGACATTGGGGAAGATCGACATGACAGCCGTACCGATGGCGAAGCCCAGAGTGCCCAGGATGTAGATGACCTTTATGCTGAGGTCAAAGTTATCCAGGTACTTCTGCAGTAAAGCTACATTCACAAAACACATACAGATGAAGAATTGCACTTGAACAGATCAGATGGTTAAACATTTATTTTCAAGATACGTACCTGAACAGATGGCAGCGGTGGCAGCGTAAATCACCAGCCCCCAGCAGCCCATCTGAACCCCTCTGTGGTAGTTATGAAGGGCAGTGGAGTTCAGTGGGGCCTACAGAGACAAAAGACATCAAGATTTCAAAACTGGATAGCAAAGATTATAACTGCTGGCAGTGAAACCACCTGTTCTTGAAGCTTGAACAGTTTATGCATTCCCAAGGAATTAAACCCACAACCTCTTCAACACCAACGCACCATGCTCTACTGTTTGAGCTACAGGAATGCTTTCCACATCATCAGAGCTCAAATTGAAGAGCATGGTACCAGCAACACAAAGGTTGCATAATGCATAACTTGATCAAATGTGTAACTTGAATGCAAAGCAAGTCACTTTAGATGCATTACCAAAAGCAATGCATCTCTCACTGTAGAGTCGCCCTCGAGAAGGAGTAAAAAACAAAATCATCATTTAGGGGGAACGATTCCTTTAACTTCCTTCAAATTGTACACATTCAAGTTACATTTGAACAGTTCATGCATTCCCTGGGAATCGAACCCACAACCTCGGCACGTCAGCACACCATGTTCTACTGTTTGAGTTACAGGAAAGCTTTCCACATTATCATAGCCCAAATAGTAAAGCCATGCCACTTGCAGTGCCAAGGTTGTGGGTTTGATTCCCAGGGAATGCATAACTTGATCAAATGTGTAACTTGCATGCGATGCAAGTTGCTTTAGATGTATTTTAAAAAAGCAATGCTTCTCTCACCGTTGAGTCACCCTTGTGGATGAATACATGACAATAAAATAATAATTTAGGGTATGATTGCTTAAAATTTAGCTTACATATGCATTGAAGTTGTATATATGAAAAGTTCATGCATTCCCTGGGAATCAAACCCACAACCTCGGCCACACAAATGCACCATGTTCTACTGTTTGGGCTACAGGAATGCTTTTCTACATTATCATAGCTCAAAGAGTAAAGCATGGTATTAGCAACAGCAAGGTTGTGGGTTTGATTCCCAGGGAAAACACAACTTTATCAAATGTGTAACTTGAATGCAATGCAAGTGGTTTTGGATGCATTTAAAAAAAACAATGCTTCTCCGACCATTGAGTCACACTCATGGATGAGTAAATGACAATAAAATCAATTTAGTGTGAACAATTCCTTAAACTTAGCATACATTGTAATAAATCAAGTTATACGTTTGAAAAAAGTTCATGCATTCCCAAGGAATTTAACCCACAACCTCTTCAACACCAACGCACCATGTTCTACTGTTTTGAGCTACAGGAATACTTTCTACATCATCATAGCTCAAATAGAAGAGCATGGTACCAGCAACGCCAAGGTTGTGGGTTCAATTCCCAGGGAATGCATAACTTGATCAAATATGTAACTTGAATGCAAACCAAGTCGCTTTAGATGCATTACAAAAAGCAATGCTTCTCTTACAGTTGAGTCATCCTTTGTGGATGAATAAATGATAATAAAATAATAATTAAGGTATGATTGCTTAAATTAGCTTACATATGCATTGAAGTTGTTTATCTGAACAGTTCATGCATTCCCTGGGAATCAAACCTACAACTTCGGCCACATAAATGCACCATGTTCTACTGTTTGGGCTACAGGAATGCTTTTCTACATTATCATAGCTCAAACAATAGAGCATGGCACTAGCAACAGCAAGGTTGTGGGTTTGATTCACAGGGAAGACATAACCCTATCCAATGTGTAAATTGAATGCAATGTAATTCGCTTTAGATGCATTAAAAAAGCAATGCTTCTCTCACCATTGAGTCACCCTCATGGGTGAGTAAATGACAATAAAATCAATTTAGTGTGAATGATTCCTTAAACTTGATTCCTTATTGATTCCTTAAGCATACATTGTAATAAATCAAGTTATACATTTGAAAAAAGCTCATGCATTCCCAAGGAATTAAACCCACAACCTCTTCAACACCAACGCACCATGTTCTACTTTTTGAGCTACACTCCACATCATCATAGCTCAAATAGAAGAGCATGGCACTTGCAACACATGGTTGTGGGTTCAACTCCCAGGAAATGCACAACTTGATCAATGCAGTGTCAGTCACTTTAGATGCAATAAAAAACAAAAAGCAGTGTTTCTCTTACTGTAGGGTCGCCCTCGTAGATAACCTGCCCCATGAAGTCGGTGTAAAACACAGCCTCTGCGATGATGGAGAACCATGTGACCAGGTGACACACGCACAGTCTGAACAGCTCTTTGGGCATCTTCAGCATGGACATCCAGAGCAGTCGGACAGTGGTTTCAGTCTCGCCCTCCTCGCTCTCCGTGTCCCCGCTGGAGTTGGTGTTCCCGCTCTGGTGCCTCGTTCTCTGCCCGTTCCTCTGCTTCTGTCGCTTCTCCATCTCAAAGATGTCATTCATGCTGCGGGATGGTTTGATAAGGAACGCGGCGTTGGCACGCCGATAGCGGTAGCGGTGGGATCCGACCCGGCCGTAGTAGGAGAAGGTGCAGGACGACTGCCGGTAGAAAGTGTGGCGTCTGCGGCGCATGGATGCGTTGGTGCTGGAGGGTTTGATACCAGGCGGCCCGTGGCCGTTGAGATCTGTTGTATGTCCGTTGGGTGCTTTGGCTTGGTTGAGCTGGCTGTTAAGCAGGGCTTCTTCTCCATCACGTTCGGCCTGCTGCAGAAACGCAGATAGTCGGCAGAATTTTCCACGCAGGAACTCTTGACTGTCCACACTGCTGCTGCGCCGCGGTGGCGACCCGTGATAGGAAGAAATGCGATCTTGGAAGATAGACGGCTCAATTTCGCGTAGAAACAGCATGTCATGATGATCCAGTGTAGCGTCAGCCATTGCCAAAACAGAGTCGCTTTTACTTCGAACGATGTCCACATCTAAAAAGTCCATGTCTAGGTCTCGCTCCGATCGACGGTCTGCATAGAGGTCGTAATGCTCGTAGGATTCGTCTTCGTGGATCATTTCGAGCTGGGGTTGGTGCGGTCCGATTTTAACACTGGATTCGGTTTCTGCTTCCTCATCCAGACGGTCTTGTTGTGGGCTGAACTGCTGCTCCTCGATACTGAAGAGGTGCAGAGCCACGGAAGCGGTGAATAAAACCGCGGCAAACATGAAAAGAATTTGCTCTTGAGACTTGAAGGTTCGACCCAAGAAGGTGTGCGTCCAGTCAAGACCACCGAGGGCATAACCGACTGCCCCTCCGAGCCCTTTAAAGATATCATGACAGTTTAGCACTGATTCGATATGGACATGATGTACACAGTAACAAAGCTTTTGGGAATGGCAAGTGATTTTAAAGGCAAAAGGCAAAAAAATGTTTTTTTACTTAGAATTTTTTTGTCTTAGTTTCTATTAATCAAATTTTCCCCCAAAATGTAAAAAAAAACAATGCTTATTTTTAAAAAAATGTAACTTTACTTTTTACTTTAAGATTTTATAATCTTTTATAACTTCCCAATTTTATTTGGAAAATGTGTGCTTAAAACAAGAACAATTTTAAATAAAAATTAAATTACAAAATTAAAAAATAAATGTAATTAAAATCATTTTAATACCCCAACTAAAAATGATAATGCAAAAAATATATTCTTTATCAGTATTTTTGTCATTTTTCCAATACAGTTATCTAAACTTTCTTAAATCAGGTGCACTTGAAGATTGATTTTTTGTTTTCTGAAAAAAAAAGTAAAAAAAAAAAAAAAGGATCAAAATTAAATGGGTTTATGTACAAACATCTATCAATGAGGTAAGAAAAACAGAATCTTGTTTCTTTTTTAATTGTTTTTTTTTCTATCCATATTTGCAAATATTATTATTGTTTTATGTCAAGTTTTTTCAGAAAAAAGTATATTTGCTTTTCAAGTAAACATATATTTAAGAATGTTTAGATAATTTTATTTCAAAATATACTGCAAAAATGATTTCCAATCTAGTATTTTGTCTTGTTTTCAAATATCTGTTTCAAATATCCACAAATATCTACAAACATCATAATCAAGATACATTAACTTTAGAAATAAATGATTTAAGATATGAATAAGATATGAATGTATCAAAAATGTCATATATCTGTCAATGGGCCTAGAAAAATAGTATTTTAGAAAAAGTAACAATAACAAAATGCATGTTATTTTTATTTAGTACTGACCTGAATGAGATTTCACATAAAAGACATTTAATTCAATATTTGAATTTATAAAAATGACTGTTTTCAAAAGTTTACATACTTTTGAATACCACATACTTTTACACACTTACATACTTTTCTTAATACCATGTTGTTACCTGAATGATCCACAGCTGTTTTTTTGTTTAGTGACAGTTGTTCACGAACAGTTTGTCTCTGTTTGTCCTGAGCAGGTTTTCCAGCATTTTTGTGTATTTGAAACCTTTTCAAGAAATGACTATAATTTTGAGATGCATGTTTTCACACTGAGGACAACTGAGGGACTCAGTATATGCAATTATCACAGAAGGTTCAAATGCTTCCCAGAAGACAAAATAAGTAAAATTTACCATGAAGGTTTTCATACCTTAGCTCTTAATGCATTGTGTTTCCTTCTGGAGCATCAGTGAGTGTTTGAACCTTCTGTAATAGTTGCATATGAGTCCCTCAGTTGTCCACAGTATGAAAAGATGGATCTCAAAATCATACAGTCATTGTTGGAAAGGGTTCAAATACACAAAAATGCTGAAAAACTAAATAATATGTGGGACCTAGAAGATTTTTCTGAACAACTAAACAACACGAACAACTAAATGAGGGGAAAAAAATAAATAAGTAAAACACAGATGTGGATCATTCAGGTAACAACACAATAGTTGAATTCATAAACATGTTAATACTGTTTTCTCTTGTGGACTATATGTAAATGTCTTTAATGTGAAGTATCTTATTCAGATCAGTACTAAATTAAAAATTTAGTGTATGTAAACTTTTGACTTCAACTGTATATACCATACCTGTCAACCCTCCCGTTCTTCCCGGGATTCTCCCGTATTTTACCATTCTATCCCGCTATCATCCCGTTTAAATGTTTTCCCGTATTTCTCCCGTATTTTTAATCTTCCTAAATAAAAACCCACTGGGTATTTTACATATTTCCTACATTCACCTTTGGTAAAACCGTAATTTGTATGGCCCAAACCTCATTATATGAATAATCACGTTAACATATTTCAAGGTTTAATTGATTTAAATATCAGCGCTGCACATTTCAAAGCCAGGTGCTCTGCTTTGTTTTCTGCGGTTACCGAGGAAATGGCTACTATATTCATGGCGAAAAGCGCCACCTGCTGGCAGAGAATTAATAGCACACACTAAAATATATTTATATGTATAATAATAACAACCCTTTTCCTGTATTTTGGAACTCGAATGTTGACAGGTATTTATATAACGATTTAAAAATATGCATACAAATTTTTTTTGGCATTAATTCAGTCATAGACACTAACATTAATAACTGCAGAAGTGCCAACTGCATTTATCAGCAGTGTGAATGTGGCCTATGACTCACGACAATCAGTTAATTCAAGCTTTTCCAGTTGTGATCTATGACTGAATAAGGCATACTCTGTCAGGGCTGTACCTGCAGAGAAGGCGTGGATGTTAAGGGCCATGTCCTGTTCCTCAGTGTCGGCCACATCTAGTAGATACGCTCGTATGGGACCCTCCGTCGCATCCGCACAGAAATCCAACACCACCACCCCCAAAACCGTCATCACGATTCCTATTGGCTGGTTATTTGGCACGTCTCCTATAGCAAGACCTGAGACAGACAGACACAAACAGAGTATATACTATTAGGAGATTAAGATTGCGTTATGTAGAGACTTTTCATACTGCTTTCTATTTGATTTAGAGGGACAAGAAGAATCAGTGTTGATTTTAAAGTAAAAAAAAAATTAAAGTCAAAATAAAATATTAATATTAGATCAAAAATGAATATTGCAAAGGCAAATCTATACAAACCTGCTAACATACAGCATATTAAATGTCAGCTCTCACTGCTCATGTGCTCCCGAATGCAAATTTACTCTTGTTATCAATGTTATCAATATTTCATACAGACTCGCAGCATGTATGTGACACACACAAGCCTCTGGGAACTCAAACTTCCCATAATGCATCAGGCCTGTGTGTCCTGACCTTGATCTGCTGCATTGTCATCCCATGAGCCATTGTACATGTGTGTGTGAGTAAACACACAGACATGTATTGATTGTTCAGGCTTATTTTAGACCTTTTCCAGGGTTACAGTAGAGCATGTGTGCTACTACAGCCTGAGGTCACAGGTCAACATGTGTTTTGTGTGTTATTTCTGGTGTTTGCAACTGCTCACAATGATCTGAATAAAACCCTAACCTAAAATATCAAACTTTTAGGTTAAATGGTTCCTCATTGAGGAGAGATGTGCTTTACTTCAGATTGATTTTTACCTGCTGGGTTATAAAATTAGGAAAAAAGACCTGATAGAAACTTACACAACATATTAGCATCAGAGTAGTGCACTGGTAAAATAAAATAAAATATTTGAAAATAATAATAAAATATAATATTTGAAAATAATAAAATTAAAAGTAAAATGAAATATAAAATAAGAACTAATAAAAATTTGAAAAAAAAAAAATGCTTCAATTTTTTTCTTAAATGCTAAAAAAAATAAAATGTATAAATAAATTAAAACATTTAAAATATTGTATAATAAAAATAAAACTGGCAACACTGGCATCATGTGCACCATTACAAGAAAGCAGCAAATACAATAAAACATTTAAATAATAATAAATACAATGGATCTAAAATTGAATGCTGAATCCTTCTTAAATGCTAAGAAAATAAAATACTTAAAAAAAAATAAAATAAATAAAAACACACTCTCAGAACACACCTGACAACATCCACATACAAAAAATTAAAAAATTAAACTAAAGCAATTATAAAATTAAAATATTACATTAAAATCAATCTTTCTAATATCAGTTTTAAATGCAAAAGTATTGTTGCAGTATTTTAAACACTGTTCTAATATTTATTGTATTAAACTGTAAAAACAGCCACAGAGACCGGAAGCTAGTTGTAGACTCATAGCTCTGTGTCGTGTCAGCGGGACGCTGAGTATTACGCTTTCTTCCTGACAATGAAGTCGACGCGCAGCAAGCTAGCCATGGAGACAGGAAGTTGTTCCAGATAGGCAATGAAAGGTAAAAAAGGGCACAACAGGAAACAGTTCCCTGTGAACTGGTTCCTAGTCCTTTCCCATGTCTGACGGAGTTCATGCTGACACACACACACACACACACACACACACAGCAGATAGCCATCTCTTTCAAATATTGATAGTCTAGAGAATATTATAAAAAAATATGTATTACCATGGCACGTCTTAAAAACCTTAATAAAATAAATAAATAAATACAATGTCTTTATAGATTCTGGACTTATTGATGCTGTTTTTTTTTAAGATAAGGCTAGGCAAGTAAAAATGTGGAAGATGTCGATGTTAAGTGAGGTTCAGAGCTCAGCTGGCGTCTGTATGCGTCACTTACGCTCTCTGATAGAAATACAGCAGTGATGACGGCATCACACATTCTGCACCAAGAACAGGAGCGTTCCTGCAAAAATCAGCTTCGCAAACATCTCACCCTCAGAAAGACAGCATGACACATGCCAGACAAGTCTTCTCAGGTTAAAGTCAACATAAACTGCTGTTTGCAAGCCACTTTACTCTGTAATGTGACAGCTGCTTGACTATTACTGTATTTTTTAGGCAAAAAGTCAAGTAAAATGTTTCAGAGGCGGAGCAAATTATCATTATGTAATAAATGTATATTATTTATTGGTAAATCATTTGTAATGAATACCAGGAACATTAAAAGGTCATTTTGATTTCATGTTGACTTAAAAGGTTTAATGTTTATTTAACTTCACAAAAAAACTATGAAAGGAAAGGATAAACAAGGACAGAACGATAGACTGAATGAAAGAACGATAGAACGCTAAAACACTAGAACGATAAAAGGATAGATAGATTGAACGATCGATAGAACAATAAAAAGATAAAAAACGATCAATAGAATGAACGATTGATAGAATGATAGATAGAAAGATAGAACAAATGATCGATAGAATGAACGATAGAACGTATGATAGAATGATAGAGCGAACGATCGATAGAACGAACAATAGAACGATAAAATGATAGATAGAATGAACAATAGACAGAACGATCGACAGAACGAACGAACAATAGAACGAATGTTAGAACAAATGATAAAACGATAGAATGATAGAACAAACAATAGAACGAAAGAGTGAAAGATCGATAGAACAAATGATAGACAGAACAGATAGAACGAATGATAGAACGATAGAACAAACGATCAAAAGAACGAACAATGGATAGATACAAACAATCGATACAACGAACGGCAGATAGAGTGATAGAATAAACAATAGAACAATTAAACGATAGAACGAACAATAGATAGAACGATCAATAGAACGAACGATTGATAGAACTATTGATAGAATGATAGAACGAATGATCGATAGAACGAACGATAGATAGAATGATAGAGCGAACGATTGATAGACTGATCAATAGAACGATAGACAGAACAAACAAACAATAGAACGATAAAACGATAGATAGAAAGAAAAATAAATAGAACGATAAAACGATAGATAGAATGAAAGAGCGAAAGATCAATAGAACAAACGATAGATAGAATGATCGAATGAAAGAACGATAAAACGATAGATAGAACGAAAGCGCGAAAGACTGATAGAACAAACGATAGATAGAACAACAGATATAACGAATGAGAACAAACGATCAATAGAACGAACAATAGATAGAAACGAACGATCAATACAACGAATGGCAGATAGAATGATAGAACGAGCGATAGACAGAACGATCAATAGAACGAACGATAGAACAATAAAACGATAGAACAAATAATAGATAGAATGATCAATAGAACAAACGATTGATAGAACGATAGAACGAACGACAGAACGACAGATAAAACGAACAAACTACAGAATGAACGATAGAATGATAGAACTAACGATAAAACAATAGATAGAATGAATGACAGATAGAATGAACGTTAGAACGAACGATAGAAGGAACGTTAAAATGAATGCTAAAACGATAGAACAAAAGATAGATAGAATAGATATAATGAATGATGGAAACCAATAGATAGAAATGAACGATCGATAGAACGAACGACAAATAGAATAATAGAACAAATGAACGATAGATAAACGATAAATAGAACGATCGATAAAACGAACAAACGATAGATAGAAAAGATAGATAGAAAAGATAGATAGAATGAATGAACGATAGATAGAACGAACGACAAATAGAATAATAGTACAAATGACAGAACGAACGATAGATAAACGATAAATAGAACGATCGATAAAACGAACGAACGATAGAACAAACGATAGATAGAAAAGATAGATAGAATGAATGAACGATAGATAGATAGATTGATTGATTGTTCATGTTAATACCTGGAACATACACTGGGACAGTAAATAATAATTTTGATTTCATGTTCAGGTTATTTGAGAGCTGCTCACCTATCAGCGAGCCGTTGAGGAAGAGCGCGACGCCCAGCAGGACACCCACACACAGCGCCAGGATGAAGGGCCGTCTGCGGCCCCAGCGCAGCGTACAGCGGTCACTGGCCGAGCCGATCAGAGGAGTGAAGATCAGACCCAGGATGGGGCTCAGGAACCATGTCAGGCTGTAGTATTGCTCTGGAAGACCTGACAACAGCACAAACACACCAATCACAACCAACGCACAGGTATGATGTCACTTCCTGCACACGTATTCAGTCAAAGTGCTGTTTTGGGTTGCATTACATAAGATTTATTGCGCTCATAAATGAGTAATATGAGCATTAACAGTAATATGATAGAAGACCCATTATAGACCCATTAAAACCCATTTAGAAAAAGAGGTTTAATCATTAAAATGTAAAGAAAACCCCTGATGTTCAGTCTAACCAGATCAATGCTGATAATACTAATGCTATTGCTAACATTACCTGATATTCCACATCCTCGCCAATATAACATTACATCTCTACTTCACTGGAAAAACTATTTAGGCCTAAAATTAAGATTTATGTAAGTGAAAAAAATATTTATTAAAAACAAATGTTAAGAAAAAAAAATTCTAAATTCAGGCCTAAATTCAAGATCTATTTATTTGAACTTCACTCAAAAAATATTTAAAATAAAAATGCAACTAAAAATATTGATAAATAATAAAAATATAAAAAGTAGGCGTAAATGCAAAGAATTATCCATTTTAATTTCACTTAAAAATATTGATAAATAATACAAATATGTTGAAAATAATAATAATAATAATAATAATAATAATAATAAATAAAAATAAAAATTAATTAGGCCTAAATGTAAAAATACAATTTTATATGCAATTCAAATACATAAAACTTAAATTTAGGCCTACATTTTTTTTTTAATCTTCACAGTGTTTTTGACCTCTTTTGACTACTGATAGCAGTAGGTTTTGGTGTTAAAGTTTCAGGCCAGGACTCAGGACGACTGACGTCTGTCACAGCTGGCACTCAAAATGACGATCTTATGACCAGATTCAATAAGAAAATAGGATCAGACTAATAAAGCAGATTGTTTGTAAGAGTAAAAGGCTTTAAACGTTATTGAAATAACTCACTTTCACATGATTGGAATCATAAATTAGGCTGCTGTGGAAATCATTATTGGGCAAGTAATCCTCTAAAAGCCTGGCAAACGTCCAGCTTACCAATAAAAACTACACTTTCATTGTTCCCGGATCAGAGTCTCTGATCCACACACACTTTCCCTACATCAACTGGCTTATGATTCAGGAAGAAAGCCTGAAAAGTTCATGGTCAGGAAGAAAACACATTTTAAAATACATTGGAAAAATGTCTCTTATAATAGGTCTGTCTCTTTTTATCTAGTTAGACATACATATTATAGCAAGAGCTTATGTTGAATTCATTTTACTGTTAGAGCTCACAGAAAAGATAGATAAAGGAAAAAAAAAACATTTTTAAATAAAATAAAATAAGATAAGATTAATAAAAGAATGAATATAAAAAATAAAACAAAATAATTACATTTAAAAAGAACTCAGTTCTCACTGAAAAGATGAGTGAAAGAAAATACATTCTATAAAAATAAAATAAAGGAAAATAAAATTAAATATTCAGGAAAGTCCTCCTAGAAAAGGTAGATAAAGGAAAACAATAATTCTAGAGGAAAATAATAAAATAAAATAATAGGCTTTTTTTTTAAATTCACACTGAAAAGAAGATTAAAAGAAAATAAATTCTATAAAAATAAAGCGAAAATAAAATAAAAATAAAAAAATAATAATATATTTTCAATATATAAAATAATAGAATTAGTGCACACAGAAAAGATAAATATAAATACTAAAAAATAAAAACAATAATTAAATAATAACTTTTTTTAATTACATTTAAAAATAACGGTTCTCACTGAAAATATGAGTAAAAGAAAATAAATTCTATAAAAATGCAATTAAATTAAATAAAAAACATTAAATGGAAAATAAAATAATAAGAGAAAAAGAAATAAATAAGATATTAAATACATTCTATGAAAATAAAACGAAATAAAATAAAAATTAAATGGAAAATAAAATAGTAAAATATAAAATTACAATACTTCAGTAATAGAAAAGAGAAGTAAAAGTAAATAAATAAATTCTATGAAAATACAACTAAATGAAAAAAAGATTAAAGGAAAATAAAATAATAAAATAAAAAATACTATTTCAGTAGAAAAGAAAAGATGAGTAAAAGAAAAAAACAAATCCTAAGAAACACAAAGCAAGAATCATGAATCATCTGAGCATGACAGACTTGCCATCATAAATAAAAAAAAAACACAAAAAGAGAAAAACAAAATCATACTGTCATACATAAAGTCATACATAAAAATGAGTTTGAGATGAAAGTGTCAACATAATATTGTCATCTACATTCATTTGATGCTTCAATTCTCAAAGTCTGTGTAGACAGATCGCTTTTGGAGAAGCTTATAGAGCCGCTAACACACAGAAGCATGTGCAGTTTTTCCAGAAAGAAAAACAAAGCAATCTGTCAGCCACTTTAGGACCGTTTGTTTGTGAAAGTGAGATTTGATTTCATAATTACACCAAACAACGAAAGCACTTCTCCTCCAGACCAAGAGCTCAGGCTGAAGCACGTCCTTCATGAAGTGTGTTTATTCTGTGAGGTTGTTATAGCGGCAGAACAAACACACATCTGTCTGCGTCACACACACCAGCTGTCCATCAGAAACCTCATAATCATAACCGCATCAGAATGCCAGCATAACCTCATGAAGACCACACGGATAATTCACACGCAGAGAGGCAGGACACTCTCACAGGAGTCAGATCTATCTTTAGAGAGCTATAATAGGATTATCACACACACACACTCTTTGGTCAGCGGTCAGAGAGGCTGTCCGGTGTGTTACGTGAAGTGGGGAGCGTTGAGGAGTCAGGTTTACCGCTGACATGCGGGACGCCGGAGCAGAACATTCCTGAAGTTATGTAAGAGACGTCCTGTAAGGATTCACAGCGCTCAGAAAACCAGATCAGCCATTCACACTGAGACCAATTACTTGAACGCAAACAACACATGAACAGAGTCAAAGTCACATGACTAAAATTAATCCGTTCGACATGACACAATGACAAGACTGCAGTAGGTGAAAAAAAACTAAGAAAAAAAGAATTAAATGAAAGATACAGTGCTCACAGAAAAGATGAATAGAAAATAAATTATATATATTTAAAATAATAAATAATTATAAAATAACAATCATTTATAAAATTCTAATAAATAATTTAAAATAAATAATGTATATAAATAAAAGATAAATAATAAAATAATAATTTATAAAATAATAATACAAATAATTATATAAATAAAAAATAAATAATTATAAAATAGCAATAATTTATAAAATAATAAGAAATAAATTATATAAATAAATAATAATTCTAAAATAACAATAAATAATTTAAAATAAATACAAATATTAACTAAAACTGAACAAAAATAAATTATAAAATGAAAAAGGAAACTAATAAAATATAAAATAAATTATTACTGCATACTACTTGTGTATATAAAATAACACACACACTCTATATATTTATTAATAAATATTTATTTTAATAATAAATATTATTTATTAATAAATATTTACATAAGAAATATATGATAAAATAACATTTTAAAACAAAATGAAAATCAAAATAAACGCAAGATTAAATGTTATAATAAAATGAATATTCAAATAATAACATTGTTTATTTTATCCTCATATTTTTATATATATATATATATATATATATATATAATAAAATATCAATAAAGTTAATACATATTATTTATTAATAAATATATTATGAAATTACATTCTAAATAAAAAAAATAAAATAATGAACAATTATTTTATATTTATAAGGTTAATTATAATAAATATTTAAATAAGAAATATATGGTAAAATAACATTCTAAATAAAGATAAAATAAATATTAAAATAATAAACACACATATGATCAAAACATTTTATATTTACATTATTTATTTTTAATATATATAATAAATCTAAAATGAAATGCATATAAAAGCTAATTATTAAATATTATTACCATCATATTAAATAACATTTAAGTGTGCACAGTACACATACTACTACTACTGCATACTACTGCATGCTGCTTGTTACTAATTGCATATTATTTGTGTATATAAAATAAACACGCACACATACATATACATTTATATATATATATATAATTACTATTATTTTTATTTATATATTTAAATAAATACATAATAAAAATACATTATAAATAAAAAAAATATTAATAACTATTTAAATTATATATATATATATATATATATATATATATATATATATATATATATATATATATATATACATATACACACACATACTGTACATACATACACACACACACACACACACACACACACACACACACACATATATATATATATATATATATTTGTGTGTAAAATATATTAGAATATTTTAGAAATATATTTTACAATGACATCTAAATAATATTATTAAAATTAAATTGTTAAATAAAAATAATATTTAAATATTAAATAAATATTAAAACAATAAACATTTATTTATATTTACTAAAAAATAATAATATAATAATAATAATTATAATAATAATAATAATAATAATAAATAATAGTAATAATAACATTTTAGTGTGCACATACTGCATACTACTTGCTTTCAAAAGTAGCACAGAAAGTATGCCATTCCAAATGTTCCATTCCATTCCTTTGGACAAATACAAACAAAAACAACTGCAAACTTGATATATTCCCACAAATCTGTGTAGAAAAAAAGAACGACTATGAAAGTCTGAACTGTTCTCACGGATGCTGTCAGAAATCAGCTGGAATAGAGCCACTGCACCTGCTGGTGAAAAGTGTGACGTCCCATTACAGGATAAAAAAAAAAACTCATGATCCTCTGGGAATCACGTAGACTAGAGTCCTGAGAAGCCGTTTTCTGAGAGTCTTATCAGAGTCCGGACCGGATCTGACAAACCAGCCGTTCTGTTCTCATCGGAAAACCGGGCCGGGCTTCACCTCGCAGTGCCACCGACGGCTTCCTGCCACCATCGACAGCCAGTCCGCTTCCTCTTCCTCCGGTTTGTTGAGGTGTTTTTATATATTTAGTCTTTGTGCGCAAACTGCAGTTAAACACACAAACAACTGAGACACTGAGGCCCAAACAAAAGATCTGAATCAGCTAGTAAGCAACTTATTTGTTCCTTGAAAAATATGCGGAGTAAACATGCAAACAGGAAGTTTGAGAGATTTCAGTAAATAATCACAGGAGGCTTTCTGTTTCCCACCAGGTCAAAAATGGTGAACAATACTGAGAGAAGAATGAGGCAAACCGGAGGAAGTACTTTCTAAAAGACAGAAACACAAATCTAAAATTAATAGAAACAAACCAGCATCCAAAACAACACACTTTGGCGCTCGTT
>CM065131.1:34090000-34272500 GCA_033026305.1 Cirrhinus molitorella | reverse complement strand
ATGTCAAGTGAGATCTACAGCTGCTAGGTAATTTTGCAGAGTATATCAACAAATTTTTGTGGCTTGTGTGGGGCGTTTGGATGCTTGAGAATGAGGTTTGTTTGTTCACTGGGAGTTTTTTTCCCATCACTGTGGAATGCATCAAATCCACAGGCTGCAAAAAGCAAAATTCCTTTACGATTCCACACGTTCCAGGATCTCGCTAGCTAAGACAAACACAACATGCCTCACATTTGACCCCCGACCAGCTGAGCATCCTGGGACACGTGAACGTGCGCTTCATCCTGAACCCCGGAATCCGCTGAGTCACACATTCCCAGCACAACTGTGGACCACGCATTCCCTCAACCTTTGTCTGTTTATGGTGGAACGTGTTGCAAATAGTTGGAATTGCTGCATGGAATTTCATGGATGTAAACGCACAAACACATGCACTTCAACTTCGTCTTGGCTCATCCGGATCTGAATGTCATCATGCTGAGCACTAGTCCCGTCTGACAATATCATTTCCCACTTCCTGTATATAAAACTAACTGTGGTTAATCCAGCCATTAGCAATTCACTGAATCCCAAGAATAGCCATCATACATCATCCTGAAACACACACGACTTTCTGAACACAGGTGAACAAGGCTGACTTAACCTCCAGGAATCCTCTTATCCTTTGCCATTGTAGTTTGGACACAGAATACGTTTACAGTCACGTAAAGCTCTAAAATTAGCATGTTGCATGATAGCATCGCATCACTCACAGCTGGCCTTGAGCTGATGACTTAATCCTTTGAACCCAGAGAACTCGCCATTAGCTTATATAATCACCAACACAAGCGAAATAATCAAGTTACGACAACCAAGTTAGCCTTTAGGGAAAGTGTTTAATTACAAACTTTTATGCTGACAAGTAATCCAAGTAATCCACACCGTTCCAAGTCCATCAATTAACGTCTTGTGTAGCCAAAAGCTGTGTGTTTGTAAGAAACAAACCAGGTCTATCAAATAATATTAACAGAAACAACATTCGATGTAGATGAGCTTCTACATCATAACAGATTTGGAGAAATGTAGCATTACATCACTTGCTCACCAATGGATCCTCTGCAGTGAATGGGTGCCGTCAGAATGAGAGTGATAAAAACTAAGCTGATAAAAACATCACAATATTCCACAAGTGATCCACACCACTCCAGTCCATGAGTTAACATCTTGTGAAGCGAAAAGCTTCAGTGTTTTTCGGAAACAAAACCATCATGATGACATCTTTAACTTCTGGTCAAAATATGAGTCCATAATTCATAATAACGCTTCCTCCAGTGAAAAAGTCGACTGGTCTGAATCAGGAGAGAGATATGCACAAATCAAGCACTGTTCAAAAGTCAAAACAGCTCTAAACAAATATGTAGGTGGATTTTGATGCGAGAAGACAACACGAGATGACGACTTTTTCACTGGAGGAAGCGTCATTATGGATTGTGGATGATATTTTGACCAGAAGCGACTATTTAAAGTTGAAAACCTCTTAAAGGATTAGTTCATTTTCAGTGACAAAAATGTACAGATAATGTACTCACTCCCTTGTCATCCAAGATGTTCATGTCTTTCTTTCTTTGTTGGTAAAGAAATTGTTTTTTAAGGAAAACATTTCAGGATTTCTCTCCATATAATGGACTTCTATGCTGTCCCCGAGTTTGAACTTCTAAAATGCAGTTTAAATGCAGCTTCAGAGGGGAAGAAGGGTCTTATCCAGCAAAATGATCATCTATTTTCGAAACAAATTGACAATTTGTATACTTTTTAACCTCAAATGCTCTTATTGTTGAATCTCTACAATGCGCATGCGTAGTCTGTGTAATCCGGGTAAATATAGTTAGGGTATGCCGAAACTCCCATCTCGTTTTCTTCCCCAACTTCAAAATCATCTTACATTGCTGCAGAAGCACAACCCATTGTTTACAAAGTGAACAAACAAAGAAGATCAAACGCCTTTTACAAAAAGAAGGGAAAACAGCGTTGTAGGAGGATTTTGAAGTTGAAGATGAAAACGAGATGGGAGTTTTTCGACATACTCTAACTGTATTGACTGCATTTGAGTTTAAAAAGTGTATAAATTATCAATTTGTTTTGAAAATAACCAATCGGTTTTGCTAGATAAGACCCTTCTTCATCGGCTGAGATCGTTTAGAGCCCTTTGAAGCTGGATTTAAACTGCATTTTAGAAGTTCAAGCTGAGGGGCACCATAGAAGTCCATTATATGGAGAGAAATCCTGAAATGTTTTCCTCAAAAAACAATTTCTTTAAAAGAAAGAAAAGAAAGACATGAACATCTTGAATGACAAGGGGGTGAGTACATTATCTGTACAGTTTTGTTCTGAAAGTGAACTAATCCTTTAATGATAGATTTGTTTCTTACAAACACACAGCTTTTGGCTTCGCAAGATGTTAACTGATGGACAGGAGTGGTGTGGATTACTTGTGGATTATTGTGATGTTTTTATCAGCTGTTTGGACTCTCATTCTGATGGCACCCATTCAATGCAGAGGAGCTGTTGGTGAGCAAGTGATGTAATGCTGTATTTCTCCAAATCTGAAGAAGAAACAAACATGAACTAACAATGAATGTTTTTTTTAAAGTAACTAACAATAATTGATGAATACTGTAACAAATGTGCTGCTCGTGGTGTTAAATTATTGTGCACACTATTGAGTGATGGCTGAATCAGCACATCTATACTTTTGATGAACCAGTTCATTGAAATGACACAGTTACAGCACAATAAATAATGGATTATCCCCTAGGGAGAGAAAAAAAAGCTCAGTAACAATATGTCTTCAGTTTGTGTCCTGATATGCTAACAAGGTCTATTGAGAAGTCTAGATAATTGCTAACATGAGCTGCAATGCAAATAAGTTAAAGAATAAAAAGAAGAGGAGTGAGATTATCTATTTAAAAATAACTCTTTTTCTATTTGAATATATATTAAAATGTAATTTATTCCTGTGATTTCAAAGCTGAATTTTTAGCATCATTACCCCAGTTTTCAGTGTCACATGATCCTTCAGAAATATTCTAAAATATACTAATATTCTGATTTGCTGCTCAAACAACATTTATTATGTTGAAAACAGCCAAGCAGAAGTCTTTTGTAACATTATAAATGTCTTTATCATCACGTTTGATCAATTTAATGCATAAATAAATTTGCTAAATAAAAAACAATTATACTGACTCCAAGCTTTTGAGTGTATAGTGTATAGTGTTACAACAGCTTTTTATTTCAGATAGATGCTGATATTTGGATATTTTTATTCATCGAAAAAAAATGTACTCAACTGTTTTAAATATTGATAATAAGAAGAAAGAAGAAATGTTTCTTGTGCAGCAGAATGATTTCTGAAGGATCGTGTGACACTGAAGACTGGAGTAATGATGCGGAAAATTTAGTTTTGATCACAGGAATAAATTACATTTTAAAATGTATTCAAACAGAAAGCAGTTCTTTTAAATAGTACAAATATTTCTCACCATTACTGCTTTTGCTGTATTTTGGATCAAATAAATGCAGGCTTAGTGAACAGAAGATACTTCTTTAAAAACATTAAAAATCTTACTGTTCAAAAACATTGCATTTAAGACCTACATTTGATCAGTTCATGCATTCACTGGGAATCAGACCCTTGAACAATGAAAATTCGCTGGGAACATGGCAGGCACACTGATTGCAGCAAACCATGTGAAAATAAAATGTATGATAGTTTCCACAAAAAAGCAGCTGTTTTCAACATTGCAAATAATCAGAAATGTTTCTTAAACAGCAAATCAGAATGTTAGAATGATTTCTGAAGGATCATGTTGCTGAAAATTCAGCTTTGATTACAGGAATAAATTACATTTTGAAATATATTCACATAGAAAACAGTCTCGGTTAAGTTGTAATAATATTTCACAATTTTACTGTTTTTTAGTGTATTTTGATCAATTAAATGCAGCCTTGGTGAGCAGAAGAAACTTCATTCAAAAAAAAATCTTGAGGAACTTTTGACCATTAATGATTAATCATCGCTGTTGCCATTGGGCCACAAATGGTCGATGGGCCTCCTGTTGAGAAAATCGTACTTCTTCAATAAAACATCATGATTATGAAGAACAAAAGCACCTCTGCTCCTCAAGGCTCACAGCTGCTTACATGACAATGTGGCAGTTTTTCACTAATATAAAGGCCTGTGGTGTCATTTGCATAATCTATGAACTGGCAGGAGAATCATGCAGGGCACGTCCCACAGCTTCTTTAATCGCTTGCTTTATCATGCCGTGTCACGCAGTTCTGAAATATAGAGGTGTTTCTCTGACAAACACACCTGCAGCTGGAGAAGCAGAATGCTCATTTATTTAAAAAAAATAGAGAGTGAAGACATTATTAACTAACTAGAAATTAGGGCACAAACACAAATATTAGATTTATGCGTCTGTGCAGATTATCCAGGTCACTGTGGGATGTCTAGAGTTAAAGGATTACTCCACTTCCAGAATAAAAAAAATTCCTGATGATTTCATCCAAGAAATTCATGCCTTTCTTTCTTCAGTCGCAAAGAAACTGAACATTTTAAACAGAACAGATTAAAGGTTAAAAAATCAAAGGTTTTAATGCAGCTTCAAAAGGCTCTAAACGATCCTAGCTGAGGAATAAGGGTCTTATCTAGTGAAACGAATGGTAATTGTCTTAAAAAAAAAAAAAAAAAAAAAAAAAAAAAGTATATTTATACACTTTTTTTTTTACAACAAATATTCGTCTCGTCTAGCAGTTAGGGTATGTCAAAAAACTCCCATCTCGTTTTTTCCTCCAACTTCAAAATAGTCCTACTACGCTGTTTTACTTTTTTGTAAAGGTTTTGTCCTTCTTTGCACGTTCACTTTGTAAACACTGGGTCGGTACTTCTGCAGCAAAGTAAGATGATTTTGAAGTTGGAGGAGAAAATCAGATGGGAGTTTTTCGACATACCATAACTGTCTTGAAGCGGAGTACACAGAGATTGCATCGCAGAGCTAGACAAGACAGCATTTGAGGTAAAAAAAAATATGTATAAATTCTACATTTTTTTCGAAATTGTTTCGCTAGATAAGACTCTTATTCCCCAGCTGGGATCGTTTAGAGCCCTTTGGAGCTGCACTGAAACTGCATTTTTAACCTTTAAACCGTTGAGCACCACTGAAGTCCACTACATGGAAAAAAAATCCTGGAATGTTTTCCTAAAAAAAAAATGTCATTGTGACTGAAGAAAGAAAGAGATGAACATCTTGGATAAGTGTGTCTCCATGTATGTACTTAGGCATTTACATTAATTCATGTAGTTTTTACACATTTCCATTTATGCATTTACATGGACATTTTTTTTTTAACAGTGCATAGAATTTCATGCATGTACTTAAAGGATTAGTTCACTTTTCAGAACAAAAATGTACTCACCCCCTTGTCATCCAAGATGTTCATGTCTTTCTTTCTTCAGTCGTAAAGAAATTATGCTTTTTGAGGAAAACTTTTCAGGATTTCTCTCTATATAATGGACTTCTATGGTGCCCCCAAGTTTGAACTTCCAAAATGCAGTTTAAATGCAGCTTCAAAGGGCTCTAAATGATCCCAGACGAGGAAGAAGAGTCTTATCTAGCAAAATGATCGGCTATTTTCTAAACAAATTGACAATTTATATAACTTATATACACTATAGAAATCCTGAAATGTTTTATTCAAAAAACATAATTTCTTTATGACTGAGGAAAGAAAGACATGAACATCTTGGATGACAAGGGGGTGAGTACATTATCTGAAAATTTTTGTTCTGAAAGTGAACTAATCCTTCAAGCATTTACATAAATGTATGTGCTTTTATGCATTTACATCAATGCATGTACTTTTTATAAAATAGCATTCTTTTATGCAAGTACATAAAATGCAAAAACATGTCAATGCATAAAAGTACATGTAATTTCCTAAAAGTACTTGCATAGTTTCGCTAGATAAGACCCTTATTCCTCGGGTGAAGTACACTATATGGAGAAAAATTTCCTCAAAAAAACTGAATTTCTTTGTGACTGAAGAAAGACATGAACATCTTGGATGACAGTAAATTATAAAGAATTTTTTATTTTGAAAGTGGGGTAATTCTTTAATCTAGTCAACTAGATGTGCTTGTCTGTTGTTCAAAATGTTCCACCACTCTTTCAAGTATCTTCCTCTTTATAGTAGAAATAGTCATAGACTGATAAATACAGACCTGATATTTGATACTTGTGTGTTTCTATTATTAATCCATGTCCTTTATTGTACTTATTTACTGATTTAAATGTGAATGTTAATGGTCATTTGTCTCACCTATCTGCAGCAGTACAGGTGTGACCAGTGCCGTCTCCATGGCATAGCAGAACTCTCGTCCGAACATGACGGCTCCGTGCATGATCCACTGACGCAGTGGGATGCGGTCTATAGATCCCTCGCTGACTGACTCCTCCTGACACTCCAAATCCCGCCCTCCAGCCCCGCCCGCTCCATTAGCCCCGCCTCCTCCATCCCGTTTCTCCGCAGGTGTCACGGCAGCGGCCTGCATTTGCACGGCGTCAGCCTCGGTGTTCTGTGGGGCCATCGTCGTCGGCATGCACTCGGAGCAGAGGTCACGTGTGGCTCCACGCAAAAAATCACACGGAAATAACACACAAAATAATGCAAAAGAAAAAAATCTAGGAAGTATAAGGCCACCAGCAGCACACCGCTTCTTGTGGACGTCCTTCTGTTGAGGAAATCTCCTGTGGACTGGACTCAAGGAACGTAAAATATCCCAAAACGTGGCGTTTGATGAAGGCCGCTTGCAGGAGCTCTGGGACGGGCCGTGTCGGGTGATTTGGTTCGGACAGTTGGGGAGGATATGACTCTACCATGAGGTCATTCCCACTGATGTGATGTGTGTGAGTGTATGTGTGTGAGTGTGTATGTGTGAGTGTGTGTTTGTGAGTGAGTGAGTGTGCATGTAAGTGTGTGTGTGTGTGGTGCAAGTGTGTTTACTGTCTACTGGAAACAGTGAAAATCCATATCAATTGCCATTCAGTTAATACCAGTTTCATGATTTGTATGGAGGAGGTGCTGTAGAGGGTGGAGGGCAGGCCGAGGGATGAAGGGCAGGAGAAACCAGACGGAAAGCACCGGAGAATCCCCATGGAGCGACCGATCAATCTGAAAGAAAGTGGCAGAGAGAGAGAAAGAGAGAGACAGAGACAGAGACAGAGACAGAGAGAGAGAGAGAGAGAGAGAGAGAGAGAGAGAGAGAGAGAGAGAGAGAGAGAGAGAGAGAGAGAGAGAGGGAGGGTGTTACTCACAAAAAATCATCACAAAAAAATGCATGTGCTTTTACTTTTATGGAGTTACATTAATGCACTTACTTTTATACATTAACATGTATTTTTATGCGTTTACATTAATTAATGTACTTTTTTGCATTTAGAATAACGCATGTACTTCTATGCATTTACATTAATTCATGTATTTTTACACATTACATTTATGCATTAATATGTTCATTTATGCATTTATAACAATGCATGTAATTTTATGCATGTACTTAAGCATTTACATAAATGTGTGTGCTTTTATGCTTTTACATGTACTTTTATGCATTTACATAAATGTGTGTACTTTTATGCAAGTACATAAATGCATGAATTTCTATGGTTTTACATGTAATTTAATAAAATTACATGCATAATGTGAATGCAAAAACATGAAAATGTATGAAAGTACATGTAATTTTATAAAAGTACATGCACTTTTTAATACAATAGCATAAAAGTACATTAATGCATGTGCTACACATTTACTTTTATGCATTAACATACTTTTTATGCATATAATTTTGTGTGTTTACAACAATGCACATAATTTTATGCATTTATATTAATACAGGTACATAAATGCATGTGCTTTCATGCTTTTACAAGTAATTTCATAAAATTCCATGCACAATGTAAGTGCAAAAACATATCAATGCATAAAAGTAAATGTAATTTCATAAAACTACATGCATTTGATATAAAAAAGTGCACATACTTTTATGCATGAACATGCTTGCATTTACATGTTTTCATGCATTTACATTAATGCATGTGTTTTTACACATTTACTTTATTCATGTACTTTTATGCATTTACAACAATGCATATCATTTTATGCATGTACTTATAAATGTGTGTACTTTTATGCAATTACATTAATGCATGCATTTTTTTTTTTATAAAACAGCACTTTTAAATGCATGTACATGGATTGATATAAATGCAAAAAAAAAAAAACATGTACTTTTAGAAATTAACATACTTTATTGCACATTACATGCACACTTTTAAATGCATGTACTTTCATGCTTTTACATGCAATTTCCTAAAATGACATGCACAATGTAAATGCAAAAACATGTCATTAGGCATTAACAGGCATTAACATAGTTTTTTGCACATTAATGCATGTACGTTCATGCATTTACATTTAAACTTTTACTTTCATTTGTGCATTTGGCAGACACTTTCATCCAAAGTGACTTGCATTGCATTTGATCAGTTTATGCAGTCCCTGGGAATCAAACCCATAACTTTGGCATTTCTGGCATCATGAATGGTGATATTTACACATTTGAGATGTACAAAGACAAAGCTTTAGCCTCACCCCTGCTATTTATTGTTGCTTCACTCAAAAATGTTAAATTACTGCTATTAAATTCATTGCTAATGTCTTTTCAAGTTTTCTTAAAGCACTTCTCCTAGAACATTCCTCATTTTTTGTGTTTTAATATGAGTGCAATAATCTGAGGTTCTTGAGTTCGACTTCCAACAAACAGCAGAATTAAGATATTTGGCGGGATTATACGGGGAGCTTTCAGAGATTAGCGGCTGTAAATATTGCACGTTTCAGGATGGGATGGAAATTCACGCTAAAACCCCGAAGCATTAAAGCGTGCGCAAACAATCAGCTCTGCAGTGGCACTTCATAAACCTCTTAACATGACCGAGATGTGAAATGAATCTGTGTGCGGTCTTAAGAGCTCTTTAAAAACCCAACACAATGGCCTTTGCTCGAAGTTCAAAATCAGAGCAACAGCTGACATTGTGTTTGTGCATCCGAGTCTCCTGATTGTACACACTGCTATTTACAGATTCTAAAAGGAGGCGATAGAGGAAGGGAAACGTGCATTTCCTGAACGCCACAACAAAAACAAACACTGAGGAAAAACTGGACAACAATTAATCAGGCTGTGCATTGATGAGTGCCGCCGAGGTTTCCCTCCTAAATCTGCATGGTCTGAACTAGGATTGGTTATTGTTCCAACAGGCCGTCTTGAGCTCCTGGAGGCTTGTTCATCATGTGAGACGGTGATGGGACACAAATGCTATTAGATTACAGCTCTTTTCAGTGTGGTAATGAAGTGCGGGCTATTTAAATATTACATTTGGAACAGCTGACTAGGATTCCCATGTGTGACCTCTGGGTCACAGGGGCGACAGGCTGATCTGGCAGCTGATTGGTTATCTAATCCTAACTGGATCCACAGCCAGCGAGTCAAAGGGACACACAGGCTCGCCTCCAAAATCTACTGAGCTGCCTACGTAGACAGCAATTAAAAGGTATCATAAGCAGCATGCAGCATAATTATAGAAGTAAAGAAAGGGATATCTTAGCTTACCCGAGTAAATTTAGCAAACCAAACTCAAAAGCTGCACTGCATATATTCTTCATGTAAAAAAAAAAAAATAATAAAAAAATTGCAGAATGCATTGCAGACAAGATTGACAAAGACAATTTTTGATTATTGAATTATAAGAATTTTGATACTGATTTATAGATAAAATATTAAAATATTTATATAACAATAATAATAATAATAATAATAATAATAATAATAATAATTATTATTATTATTATTATTATTATTATTATTACTACTACTATTATTAAATATAGATAATTTTTTAATATTATATTTTTAATATGAAATTATTTTAAAAAGTTTAATCTACTTTAAAAATAATGTTATTTTAATATTATTTTAAATTACTATGACATTATTATAAAATATTATGTTAATTGAATATAGATAAAATCGATAAAATAAAATATAGCTAAAATAAAATATAGATAATTGGCGTCACCCAAGTAAATTTTGCTTTTACCAAATTTGAAGCGAAAAATAAATAAATAAATAAATAAAAATAATAATAATAATTATTATTATTATTATTATTATATTATTAATATTATTGTTATTAAATATAGATTTTTGTAATATTCTATTGTTTAAATGAAATCATTTATAAATTTGTTTTATGAATATTAGTTTATGACAAATTATGAGATTGAATTAATACTATGTAAATAAAATATTGAAAATTTTCATTTAAATGTGAATCAGATAGTATTTATTTTTACTATTTCTTTTTTTAAAAATGTGCCTTTTATAAATACAAACATAATTCAACAATATTATGACATTAATTCTATAGATAAACTATAAAAAGTTAAAATATAATATAATATAAAATAGTTTTTAATATAACATCAAGTCACCAAAGTCAATTTTTTTTACCAAATCTGATGCAGAATAAATAATAATAGCCATAATGATAAACAAAATAATAATAAAAACATTATTTTTTTTATTATTAAATATTTTTATATTTAAATATATATTTTTAAAATATAATGAATTTTAAAAAGTTTAATCTACTTTAAAAGAAATGCATGTGCATTGTATAAAATTGTTTTATAAATATTATTTCAATTATGACATTAATTAAGAGAAAATATTAATGTAAATCAGATATTATTTGTTTTTAACATTTTATAAGGGATATTCATGCCTTTTATAAATATTATAAATACTAACCTAATTCAACAATATTATGACATTAATTCTATGTTAAAATAAATGCTAAATATTAAACATATTAAAATATTGCTTTTAATATAACATTTTTAAAAGTGACAGACATTTAACTTGTCACCCAAGTCAATTTTGCTTTTACCAAATTTGATGCAGAATAAATAATAATAATAATAATAATAATAATAATAATAATAATAACAACAACAACAACAACAACAACAACAACAACAACAACAACAACAACAACAACAACAACAACAACAACAACAACAACAACAACAGCCAAATAATAATAATAATAATAATAATATTATTATTATTATTATTATTATTATGAAATATATATTTTTACATGTAAATATATATTTTAAATATTTTTAATTATTAAAAAAAGTTTAATCTACTTTTCAATATTATGACATTTATTCAATAGATAAAATATTACAAAAATTAAATAAAACATAACATGTTTTATATAAAATATTAAAAACTGTTTAAATCTAATTTAAAAGAGATGTCTCTGCCTTTTCTAAATATTATGTTAATTATTATACAGCTAAAAATGTTCAGTCAAATTTAAAAGAAACTTTTTCACCCACTATGTCTGGGTCATGTATTTTTATGCTTATTAGAGCATCACTTCATTATCTTAGACAGGAGACACTCTGGCAAAACTCCTACTTAAATCCAGCCTGACAGTTTCCAGAGTCGATCCACAGAAACATCTGACAGCCTGACAGCGATGAGCTGCATGCTAAACACTTCAGAGTCTGTTCCTTCAAAACAAAAGAGAGCTGAAACTCTTCACTCGGTTGACAGTTTTGGAAAACGGCTAACAGGCTCAAACAGGCTCCCTGCAGAGACAGACAAACAACATCCCCGTCCTCCGTCATTCAGCAGCCTTCGTGTCAGCCGCAGCATCGAGTTTCCTCATATTAGCACCGAGAGCTTCACGCCATCAGCAATACGCTGATAAACGGCCACAATCAAAAACATCTGTGGCAGAACAATACGGCTCTGGTTGCATTCGAAAGGGTGTCGAGCTGCTCTCCTCGAGGCCTTTTGGCAAACCTGCCATCTGCACCAAAAGTGCCCTGTCATGTGAGACCGTAAGAGGGGCCCAGAGAGGCTCCGGCTGGATTCGTTTTCACTGAAAACGTCTTCATCAGCCCGTCAGAGGAAAGAGAGCAGAACCTGCTGGGATTCTGCAGAAAACTGACGCTATAGATACAAAGACACAGTCTCAAAGTGATGGGATCAAGGGTAAGGAATAGATGTGAAGACTGGTAGGAAGGCAAGTTATTAATCCCTCCTCACCTGTGCTGAGACTCTTACATAACAGCTTCACATGGAGCCAAAGCTCTCACTTTCACATAAATGTGCACAAGCACACACACACATCAGAGTCAATCACCT
Organism: Cirrhinus molitorella; assembly: GCA_033026305.1. Taxonomy (NCBI): domain Eukaryota; kingdom Metazoa; phylum Chordata; class Actinopteri; order Cypriniformes; family Cyprinidae; genus Cirrhinus; species Cirrhinus molitorella. The sequence goes on along the minus strand of CM065131.1, from coordinate 34,260,172 downwards.
GGTATCATGCGTTTTTTTCAATATATTTAATTATGAAGTATAGAATTTATATATTTTTTATTTTAAATGTAGTTATTTTTAAACAAATTTAACAAAATAAGTTTAAATTATTTTTTATTAATTATCATTTTATTTAATAAAATAAAATAAAATAAAATAAAAAAATAAATAAAATGTAATTAAATTAAAATACGATAACACTAACCTGAAGGCTTTATCAACATTTTAAATTAGAACAGCATGCATTTTTGATTAATTATACATATTTTTAATTGCATACAAAATAATATAATATATACATTTTATCAAATGTGATATAACACTAACATAAAGTTTTTATCTTTCAATGTTTTATATAAAAATATAACAGCATGCATTTGATTAATTATATTTTTATTCAATCATATACACAATAATATAATATAATATATGTTTTTTATCAAATGTGATATACACTAATATAAAGGATTTATATTTAGCAATTTTCTAAATAAATAAATGTTTTATTAATTATATTTTTATTCAATATAATATAATATAATATACATTTTATCAAATGTGCTAACACTAATATAAAGGATTTATATTTAGCAATATTCTAAATAAATTATAACAGCATGCATTTATTATTTATTCTATTTTTATTCAATAATATAATATAATATATCAAATGTGATAACACACTAATATAAAGGTTTTATATTTAGCAATATTCTAAATAAATTGTAACTGTATGAGTGTGTGTTAAAATGATAAAAAACAATTGTGATAATATAAATAATGCAAAATAAATATAAAATAAAACCAATAAAATCAATATAAATTATATACAATGCACATTTTTTTATACAATTATATATAAAATGAAACATAATCATGTCAAACTGATATACTCATAGACTCACTAGTTGCTTTCACAGCTATAGTGTTTATAATATGACCGTGGTATAGTTTGATTAAAGTCTCGGTTTAGTTTTTTACTTCTAGCGATTGTATTTAGGCTTTAAAATGAAAAAGTTAATCTGATGTCAGTGCATCAATTTTTTTCTTGGACATCTTACACATGTATAATGTGAAAGCATCAGTCATTAAGACAATCTCAAGAGATCAGGGAGGAAACAGCAGCATTCATCACTCATGTCACACACACAGCATCCTCTCCTCAGTGATGAATCATCTCTCTCCATTATGTCTGTTGATGCTCACAGTGTGTTTGATCAAACTCTGCAGAGGCCCAAATGAACAACAGTGCTATAAATCAGCTCAGAAATCAGCCTTGATGTTCACTGTCTGTAGAGCGTTATGGAAGCCTGTTTCCGCCACCGAATTAAAATAATAATAAAACTAAATGGAATGACAACTTTTCTCTCACAATTCAGATCTTCTCTTGCAATTGTGCATTTATATCTAACAATTCAGACTTTTTTAGATATTTAGATATATTTATCTAAATATCTAAATATATGACAATTCAAAAATCTTGAAATTCTGTCTTCCTGTCTCCTGATTCTGACTTCCTATCTTGTGACTAAATATCTTAAAATTTCATCTTATTATCTCCTGATTCCGACTAAATATTATGAAAGTCCGACTTCCTATCTTATGATTCTGACTAAATATCTGGAAATACTGAATTCCAATCTCACTATTCCAACGAAATATCTCAGGATTCTGAATAAATATCTTGAAATTCTGACTTCCTATCTCATCCAACATCCTACCTTGTGATTCCAACTAAATATCTCACAATTGACTAAATATCTTTTAAAATTTCTACTTTATATCTCCCAATTCCGACTAAATATCTTGAAATTCCGACTTCCTATCTCTCGATTCCGACTAAATTTCTGCAAATATATTCATAAATATTTCACAAATTTAACCAAATATCTTAAAATTCTGATTTCCTATCTCCCAATTCCGACTAAATATCTGGAAATTCCGACTTCCTATCTCACTATTCTGACTATATATCTCACAATTCTGACTAAATAATTCAGACTTCTTGTCTTGTGATTTTGACAGAATATTTTATGATTTTGACTAAATTCCAAGTGATTCCAAGTGAAGTGATTCCAACTTCCTATCTTGTGACTAAATACATTGAAATTCAGTCTTTCTATCTCATGATTCTGACTTCCTATCTCCCAATTTATGACTAAATATCTCACAGTTCTGACTTAATAATTCCGACTTCCTGTCTCATGATTCCAACTTCCTATCTTGTGATTTTGACAGAATATCTTACAATTTTGACTAAATACCTTAAAATTCCATCTTCCCATCTCGTGATTCCAACTTCTTATCTTGTGACTAAATACCTTGAAATTCCGACATCCTATCTCCCAATTCCGACTAAATATTTGGAAATTCTGACTTCCTATCTCACCATTTTGACTAAATGTTTCACGATTCTGACTAAATACCTTGAAATTCCAAATTTCTTTCTCCCACATCAAACTAAATATCTTAAAATTCTGACTTCCTATCTCCCAATTCCGACTAAATATCTGGAAATTCCAACTTCCTATCTCACTATTCTCACTAAATATCTCACAATTCTGACTAAATAATTCCGACTTCCTGTCTCATGATTCCGACTTCCTATCTTGTGATTTTGACAGAATATCTTATGATTTTGAATAAATACCTTGAAATTCCGTCTTCCTATCTCATGATTCCGACTACATATCTTGAAATTCTGAATTCCTATCTCCTGATTCTGACCCATTTTCACATTTTTGAGTTCATATTTTACAATTTCGACTTTTTTCTCTTTTCTAAGAACTTCCGGTTTATATCCCGCAAATGTGCATTTATATCTCACAATTCTGTCCTACATCCTACTATTCTAAGTTTGCATCTCACAATTCAGAGAGAGAGATAAAAAGCCAGAATTATGTTTGTAATGTCTTCTTATCCTGTGGTGAAAACAAGCTTCCACAGGCAACTTACATTTTAGTGACTCATCCGGAACACTTTACATAAGCAGCAACTCCTATAATGGCATGAAATGCATTTGAGATTTATCTCATAATTGATTCCAATTAAGCTAAGCTAATGGCACAATACTCTAAACATGGAAAAATACATGCACACAGAAGTACTGGAAAAACTGAATCAATATGAATTAAATTCAGCTGTTTTAAATCAATGCTTTCTAGTACTGAAATAAAATGCAAGTACATTTACAATCAATTATTTTTGTCATCTTTTTCACCAATGCATTCTGGCCTTGTTTTTGCCACAGATTTAACTTGTGGTCAAAACAAGGCCGCATAAATGTTATTACACAGCTCGTTAGGATTTATAAAAGATCACTATACCAACTGAATGTTGTGAAAAGTAATATTAGCACTAAGAATACCATGCAGCTCGTGTTACAAGCTGAACATCATCCTCTTTCACGTGCGCGACGTCCTCGTTGGGCACTTAAATGAGGGAGAGAGGTGTTGAGATGCCTCTTAAAGTTCAAGGTTACAAACTATTTTAGTTCCAAACTGGGTTTAGCGCAATGCAGAGTCCAATTTTAACCTGTTTATTCCCAACACACGAGGTCTGGGATCTCATGACCCTCCTGCGTTTCAAACATGAGAAGCACACGCCACATTTCCTCACAGTCCAGTCAGCAATTAACGATCGATCGCTCAGTCTCATTAGCAGCGCATTAGCCAGACACACCACAGCACTTCAGCGTGATTGACGTCGCAATCTTATGTAAGACAAAAAGAGTGAAAGAGAAAGATCTTGACTGGCCTCCAATGAGTCCAAAATGCCCATGAGGGACAGTTTGATCTGAGCTCTTAAATGTTAAAGGGTCACAGACTTTTGTATTTTCACATAGCCAACATTTGACTTGTAAGCCTCAATAGTGCAGAAATGACACACTTTACTTTTAAATAATGAACTCTGAGTACATAAAAACAGATTTTAAAAGCCTTCCTGTGTGAAGAGTGTGTGCGTGTCTTTCACATGTGAATGTGTGAGAGGTGAGGAAAATAAGAGAGCGGGAGCCAGAGAGAGAATGAGAGAGGTCAAGTAATGCTAACCTGCTGCTGTGGGATGAAATAACAGACACTGATAAGAGGACAGATTGTTCAGTCCGCCACAAAAACACAAGGCTGCAGGTGGCAAATCCCCACAGAGCTCTGATTTTCTACCCTACAAAACACAAACAACACTGATTGTTTACAGTAACAAAACGTACAATATCACGCATGGGCGTGAGAATGTAGTTGAGCTTCAAAATACCTGAAGAATGTTATGCATTAGCATTACCATTCAGGGCTGCACAATATTGGAAAAAACAATTCGTTTTTCTGCAATACAAACTGCAATATGAGAAAATACAAAACTGTCACTAAATTAATAATCATTCTAGATTTTGGAAATGCATCTGCACAAAAACCCTGAACATTAATTTTTTATTCTAAAGATTTTTTTTGTGCAAACCATTTTTTAGGGGTTAATGATTTAAGAAATCCTTCAGGAGCATTGCTTTGTATTGTCACTTTCAGTATTTATTTAAAACTATTGCATGATACAGGTAACAGCATTACAGCAAAAAAGCAAAAGAGGAAGTATTAGTATGCATACTCTGTTACCAATGCATCCCTATCTGGCATGCTGTCACTAAACCAATGCACATATAAATGCAACATTGTACGGCTGACCCAAATTGCACTGGCTAGGTTTCATGGGTCAAGCTGACTGCAGTCAAGGTATCGGGTTTAAATTTGTACGTGCTGGGGTGAAACTTCCTCCCCCATTCGGCCTACATCCATTCGCTGATCCTGCGAGAACCGAATCCACGTCACAGCAGAGAAACTGGGGAAATTTGGGTCAGTTTACTAATCAAAGGCTCACGAGGCACACACGGAGATCGGGTCACTATGATTAATGGCTGAATTCAGGTGACGCTCGGATTACAACTTTGTCTAGTGATCCAAATTTCCACAAATCGCTACACAGACATCCCGCTGTGAAATACTGCGGCTATATCAACGCGCCAAGTTTCCACCTGTAAGCATGCATTTCATAACTAAGGTCAGACATAACAAACACATGCACACTGCTGCTGTTGGCAGGATGATTTACTGTCGTCATTACGAGGGCTGAAGTATTTGAGCGTTTGGCCTTACGACTCACGAGCACCATGTACATGTAAATCACACCCCAGCGCCAAGAGACATAAAGAACATCATGTTCAGATACTCCAAACAAACGGGCTTTTGGACAGAGAGCTTTACTTTGGCTGTTTGTGCTGATTAGTGCCAAAAATGTGATCAAACCCATAACACTAATGATTAAACCCACTCAGTGTTGCCAAGTCCGCGGTTTTCCCACAGAATTGGGCTACATTACCTCTGTTGCCGCAGGTTGTTTTTCATGTCTGCGAGTTGAAGCAACCCAATAACGCAATATTTAGCCCCTGGAATGATATTTTTACCAGGGCAACCCCACCAAAAAACATGTATTTTACCCCCCAGAACACGATTTTTAATATGGGAACCCCCTCACAACGTGATTGGGCTAATTTTGGGCTAGTATTGAGTAGCAATTGGGCGGGTTTTGTTGTGAAAACCTGGCAACCCTGAACCCACTCATCCTGTAGCATTTGAGCTCAAGACATGAATGATTTCACCTCAAGATTTGAGAGGTTTGCTGTTACTTTATGTAAGTACACTCGAGAGCACCCATAAACCACTCAGAATACCTTAGCAACCACCTAGTAACACCATAGCAACCACATTGCAATGCATTTCACCTTAGCAACCAATTAGCAATGCTATAGACACAGCAAATGCACAGCAGCTGAATACAAACATGCTTAAGCCAAGTTTTGTTTCCCTAAGACTACAATTTACTAATTTTTTTTTCACTGTTTGCGGGAAATATGCTGAAACACTGAGCGCCTTTTTCATGCTTAGCGTTTGTAGTTATTTTCTGGCCACTTAGAATTAGGTAAAACACAGAGGTATTTCATATTGCATGGAGGGATAGTACTTTCTCCTACAGAGAAGCCTTAAATACTGCTAGATCTGATTACTTTCATCTCTTTTAGAAGAAAACAAACACAACCCCATGTATTCATTCAATATAGTGACTAAATTAACGGCGGGACAACCACATCTTGCTTGCACAACAGCAACTGACAACAACAACCAGCACAATAACGGAACAAAACAGTGTGACATTGAATATTAAATTAAGAATTTTGGCATAAATATGTGAATTACAGTGAAATGACTAAAATAGACGGAATAATGACTAAAATGTAATTCAAATTAATAAATATGTTGATTCTGATCTTATTCATCAGGTGTTGCACACACTGCAGCACTGACAGTGTGGTGAAATCACACGTTTACGAGCCACGGCTTTCTCAGATTATCATTAGATTAAGTACAAGTTCCATTGGGTTTGGAAAATTCTGTGCACAGTAAGCATCAGAATATAAAAAAAACATTATTTTCCAAGTAGAAATATCGAAACATTCTTAAAACAAAACTATGCAAGATCACAAGACTTGTTTTCAGAGAATATATCTTGAACTAAATGCAAGCATAAATATCATTCATTGTTATACTTAAAAAAAAAAACTAATTCACGAGACTGCAGTGCTGCAGTAGTGCACGAGTTCCTTAGGAATGTAAACAAGTCTGCAGGTGTGAGAGGCAGTGACTGCAGTGCTGCAGCGCAGGAGGAGGAGCCACATGTGTGACAGCGTGAACTCGCAGTGTGACAGATCTCCTCCACTATAACACCAGCAGCAGACTTGCTCTTAACCCCTGCCGTCCCGCTGCCAGGCTAGCTCCTGTAACCCACCCGTCTTGTGACTCATCTTGCACACGCATGCAGAAAGGATTTAAAAGGCCGGCGTAGCATTGCATCAGCGGGTTCCTACATATGTAGTAACCGTCCTGCGTCAAACCTAAAGAATACAGCTAAAATAGTTCCAATCCAAAAACAAACAACTAACTATGACTCTGCAATGATGATGATGATGATGATGGTAACCTTGCACTTTAATTAACTGAAAAAAACAAGCAAAGAAATACAACAAAAGCAGTGACATTTTCTACACTAAAAAAAAAAGATTCAGCCACACTTTAGTAACTATGACTTTTGTTTCAAACTCATTATTTGCCATTTAATAAAGTGATAGTTCATGCAAAAATGAGAACTGTCTCATCATTTACTCACCCTCGTGTTGTTCCAAACCTGTGTGAGTTTCTTTCTTTTTGATGAACACAAAAGTAGATATTTTGAAGAATGTTTGTAACCAAAGCTTTTCTGGCTACCGTCAACTGTTTGGTTACCGAAATATCTTCTTTTGTGGTAAAAAGTAGTAAGAAACCCATACAAGTTTGGAACAACATGAGGGTGAGTAAACAGTGACACAATTTTAATTTTTGTATGAACTATCACTTTAATAGTTTGTAAGGTAGTCGTTACGTTCAGGTATAGTGTGAATTAAATGGTCACGCTGAATAAGACTTTATAAGCTTTATAAACAGCTAATATGCTAGTAATATGCATGCTAATAAGCAACTATTTAACAGCTAGAATTGATCCCTAAACTAAAGGGTTACCAATAATTTTTAAAGTTGTAAATAAAAGGAAAATAATATTTCAGTCTTTCTTCTGCAAAATTTCATGTTTATTTGGATGTTTTACTTGCTATATCTTAAATTGATCGAAAATAGTTTAAAAGCAAACCTTACACTAAGGGTCGAACAATACGTGTTTTTTTAGGGCTGATGGCGATACCAATTATTACAGATCAAGTAGGTTGATATCCGATATTTTAAACCAACACATATGTGGTGTGAAAAATTCAAATTTACAAACAATAGCAAGGGCTCTAAGAAAACCTTTAAATGATGTTAAATTATTTTAAAAATGGCCGATACCGATAACCATAAATATCGGCACCGATAATCAGCCAGGCCGATAATTGGTCAACCCCTACTAGGGCTGTAACGATTCCTCAATTAAATTCGACTACTCGATTGTAAAAAATCCTCAATTGCATTTTGCTCGTGTTGAGTAACCTACAAAATGGTGCGGAATTGGTGCATTTAACGGACGAGCAGATCAAACTCCATCTCCGCATATTGCTGTGAGTTTGGATATATTAGAATGTTTATTTAACATGCGCCATTTCATCAGATTTGTAAGGTAAATCATTTATAAACCTACGCAAAAAGGAAAATACATCAATGTCTATCAATATACTAACTGTTAATTGTGATTTCAAAATAAAAGCTCAAAATCTCACTCTGAGTTTACACTTTTTAATGTCCACATATTCAAGAAATTACAGTAGCTGTAGCATTTCTGTTTTAAAGAAATGGCCAAATATTACAGATTAAGTGGACATTTGAATTAAATGTTGTTGAGTCAATATTAAACAAAGATTAGATCATGCAGTATAGTGTAAAAACAATGTCAGGCCGTTGGTGCCCTCTGCAGTCATTTGTTATTTTGTTCAATAAAATCATAGCTTTTGATACTTTATTCAAACTAATTATTATTGCATCATGTATTTTAAATAATTTTAAAGGCTATTTGTTCACATGGGTCTATTTTTATTACTAGAAAAATAATTATAATTATGTTTACTCGATTAATCATCAGAATAATCAACCAATTACTCAACACTACACTATTTTTTCTTCCCTATTTTTAGTGTAACACAAAATTAAAGCAAACATTTAGATTATTAGCATCTCAGGAGAAATCCCAATTAACAGCAAATGAGTTTAGAAAACACAATTCTCAGTTAAAACAACACAAACTGAGGGACTTTAAATGGAAGTAAACAAAACCAGTGCGCCAAAAATACAAAACACGATTGGCCTCATTCATAAAGATGTTGTAAATAAGTTTCTGTACTAATTTTTGCATTTTTAAAATGCCCTTCCTGAAAACTCTCCATCAGTTTTGCGCACCCTTCATAACCCGCATATCTAAATTCCAGTCATTCACAAACAAGGCTCGCACCCTCTCATTCATAATTAGCATAATCACGACCCATTATTCACCGCTGTGAACAACCTGTACAGGAATGCTGTGGGAACTTGTGCATTCCTTTCTCAGGTTTGGCACTTTTGCATGAATGCAAAACAACAAAATGCATCGATAAACAACAATGACAACAGGTCAAAAATAGGCTTTAAACAAAAAGCAGACAAATAACTACTAGTGCTCAGAATAATCTACAACATTAGTAAAAATAATAATAATAATAATAATAATAATGTAGGTGTTTTCAATCATTTTATTTGTTTTCACAGTTAACTAATTTCTCAAATAATTTACTTTCTTAAATGTGTCATCAGTTTTCTTTTAGTGCCTAAAAGAACAATAAGTTCAGATGATTCACACATTATTTCAGCTTGGTTGGTTGTAAATTTAGTTTTGTAGCAACTAACATTTTAAAGATACAACACATGAATCTGAAAATGTACATCAGAACAGCTTTATGAATTATTAAAAAATGATTTCTGCTTGTGTTTCATGGATGAGGCCCAATGCATTTGTGCAAATCATTCATAAAACATAAATCTTACACAAATTGTCACATTCAGTTCAATGCAACAATTTATGTAATTGATTTACAAATGATTTCTGCTCATGTTTTATAAACACAGCCTGATGTTTAATTCTTGTGATTATACACTTATTCAATCAGCAGATGCTTTTATACAAATTTTAATATGATCGAGGAACAAAAGCAATCTTAAAAGGAGCAACAATATGTTTATTTCTTGTTTAAAGGGGAGACACTGCAGGCAAAAAACACCTGTCAAGTTTGAGATTTTGGACTTTTAGGTTTTTAAACCTAAATATAAATCTCCACTTCAGTAGCACTTACGCACACCAAACTTTATATTTTTATTCCTGTCTATATCCTGAAGCAAGTGCGTAGGTTTGTTTTTGACATTGGTGGGGACATAAACCCAAGTGAACCCCGAAATTACAAAAACATATATTTATTTTTTTGAGCAAAATTATTGCTAGGGACAGTTTGGCAGTAGCTGGATATTGGGAGGGACACATCCCGTCCGTATTCAAAGCGTGTATGGCGAATCATTTGATTCAGGACAGGAATTTTAAAGAGCGTATGGCAAATCATTTGATTCAGAACAGGAATTCAAAGCGCGTATTGCGAATCATTTCATTCTGAACAGAAATTCAAAGTCCGTTTCACGAATCATTTAATTTAGAACAGAATTCAAAGAGCATATCGTGAATCATTTGATTCAGATTGTTTTCTGTCTGTTCTAAGTATTTTCTGCATTTTGGAGTGACAAAATGAGATACCCCAAATCCCCTTTGGAAAAACATGTCACCCTAATATGGCAAAAAAAAAAAAAATTAAACAAGAATTTCATCCAGTGTTTAGATTTTTATATTAGAAATGTATGCAAATTAGTGCATATTTCATCAAAGAATGCCTTATTTGCATATACAGACCAAACATTTTAGAAAACTTGTAATAAAAAAAACGTTTGCAATTATCAATGTAATTTTTTTTTTACCCTATTCACCTGCAGCGTCTCACTTTGAACTGCTAAAATATACTTTCAAAATGGTCTGTATTTTACACTTATTGCCTTTTTAAAAGCTTTTCTGTGGTAATCAACCTGCTAATTCAGTCAATACAGCTTAACTCACACAAAATGCGTCCCAACACAGGAGAAAAGCAGTACCTAAAGGAAGACAGGCTGTTTTCAGACATGAGCATCAGGCTCTCCTCATCACGGGCTGCCAGCGCAGACGGAGACCAGAAACCAAGCCAAGCGGGCAGACGCCCAAAAACATCCCAAACACAAGACAGCAAGTCAATGACGTGCCCTCCGCTTTCCCAGTAAGATGCGAGGCGGCTTACAGCGCTAAAATAAGACCATCATCCCTGGACGGACGTCCCAACATGATCTATTAGTGGAGCGTCATCTACCTGAAAAGCTCTTATGGAAAACAAACAACTCTGACACAAAGCTCAGATGAGTAAACAACATTACAAGGCATCAACGTGAGCTTTATTTATCACTTTCCGCCGCCTTCTGACACACCGCAACTTGCCGTTCCCCTAAAGGGACAGGTCACCACTAAATTGTCATCAAACAGTTGATGGTAGCCATCGACTGTTGACTGTTTGGTTACCATTTTCTTCAAAACATCTTTTGTGTTTTCAGCAGAAGAAAGAACTCAAACAGGTTTCAGAAAGAGTAAACGATGGCAAGATTTTTTTTTTTGGTGAACTGTCCCTTTAAATGTTATCGATTAGGAACTGCAATGCAACTTCGAAGAGACACAGCTGTAGTGGTTGGTTCGTGATGACGTCACGTTGCATCGCGTCACGTGTAGCGGCAGGTGTGTGGGACCCGAGGGTGTTGATGTTGGCCCTGACCCAGTTTAAGGTGGGGGTGTTGGGTTGCACTGGGGTCGAACGCGCAGAGGCCCGTTCATAAACGTGATCCTCAGCATTAGCTAACATTGGCTTCTTCACTTACTTACGCTGATAAAAAGGGAATTAACTGTGCTGATTGATTTCGTGGCTCAGCATAAATTATGGCAAGTGAGCTTCCAGAGAATCAGTCCAAAAAAAAAAAAAAAAAAAGTCTCTTAGCAACAGCGACCAGGCCTGGATCCTGATGCTATTCCATGGACAACAGGATAAAATGCACAAAAATTGTTTTTAAATCACAAATCACAAAATAATCCAGAAACAAAGCAACCACAAATGCTTTAGAAAAAAAAAATCTAATATTTTTATGATAAAAAAAAACGGTTTGCTGTGCTTGTTTGTAGGGTTGCTAAGCTTTTGTGATTATATACCATGGCTTTAAAAATAAATAAATAAATAAACTACTATACTAAATTAAAATATGAAAATAAAAACACCAAAGAACTTAATAAGAGATTACTTAAAGAAATATTACTGTAGCAAAAAATGAAAATAAATAAATAAATAAATAAATAACAACAACAAATTATTATTATTATTATTATTATTATTATTATTACTACTACCATAACTACTACAAAAAGTTTCTCGCCACAAAAATGCAATATTTTATCAAATAAAATAAAATAAAATAAATCTTATAAAATGGGAAATATTACTAGTGTACAAAATAAAAATTAAATGAAACAAAAAAAATAATTAAAAGAAAACTATTACTACTACTACTACTACTACTACTACTACTACTACTATAAAAATAAAAGTTATTTTAAAATTTGATAGTGCTAAATCTTTATACAAAAATGCAATATTTTATAATAAAATAATTCTTATAAAATGAAATGGGAATTATTTCTAGTGTAAAAAGTTTTTTTTAATTAAAGTAAATAAACAATTAAGAGAAAACCATTACTACTACTACTACTACTATTAATACTGTTAAAACCAATATTAGAAATTAAATTACTGTTATCATTTCACTGTAAAATGAAAAATACATATTTAATAAATAATAATTCTTATAAAGTGAAATAGGAAATATTACTAGTTAAAAATAATAATGATAATAAATAACTAAAAAAACTATTATTACTAATACTACTACTACTACTGCCGCTAAAAACAATATTAGAAAATTACTGTTGTAATTTCACTTGAAAATGAAAAATGCATATTTAATAAAATAATTCTTAAAAAATGAAATGGGACTTAGTACTGGTTTAAAAAAAATTATTAAAATAAATAAAATAATTAACTATTACTACCTACTACTACTTCTCAAAACAATATTAGAAATTACTCTTGTAATTTCCCTGTAAAATAAAAAAAATGCACATTTAATTAAATAATACTTATAAAAAATATTGTAATTTTGCTATAAAATAAAAATGATAGAAATGGTTGGCGAATGTTGAGTTTCCGATACAATGCATTTTTATACAAAACAATTTAGCTGCTCTGAGATGCTAAAAACACTGGAAAATGAGCCACACACGTGTGTAAAAATACACATTTCGGTTTAATTTCAATTAATCAAGCTGTTCCCAAACTGCAACCAAAGGAGAAATACAGGTCAGAAATGTGATGAGCGCAAAGACTCATGAATCACAAACACTTGCTGACAGCGGTGACCTTCTCTGGAAACAAATGCATTATGGGTAATGTGCCTTGGTTAGGTTGTTTTGCAACAATGTCACAAGTATTTGAAATAGTATGCAAATTATAGATTATTATTAAATCGCACATTTAATTCAGCAAATGGCATCTAGTTAGCTGCATACTGAATTCTAATACTGCATGCACATTATGCATACTGTGCACAATAAGAAGACATAGTATGGGTAGTGAAATACAAGTAGGAGAATATTTTGTCATCGTCCTTGATCCGAACCTCCCTAGTTCCCAGTGCAGTTGAAAAACACTTGTTAAACACAACAACAGCACAGCTTTAAACTCCCAAACCAAGACTTGCAAAAATACCACACTGGGCTCCTCCCACAGCACATGAACCTGGATGGAAAATTCCGGTCTGAGAAAGCGAGGCCTTTGGCACAGTCGACCTCTTATGATACACACGCTTCAGTCTCTGATATTGCCAAGAGAGAAATATAGCTCTAGCTGAAGACTGAAGTCAAAAACTAGTCTGAGTGGATCACGAACACATGAGCGAAAACAACAGCTCTGTAGAGAACTGCACTGCTGTCTACAACAAACAAACGCAATCTGATTCACATTCACACATAGAACCTCATAAGTGAATGATTCAAATGCAGAATTTTACATTAAATGTACAGTTCATTTCAACTGACAAAAATGTAGAGTAATTATCTTTTAATAACTTTTTTTTTTTACTTTAAGTTAAAGATTTAATATATTGCATTTTTTGGCATTTTTATTAGTTATTATACACACACACACACACACACACACACACACACACACACACACGTATACATTTATTTGTTTATTTGAAGTCTTCAAGTTAGACTTAAACCATGAAAAATTTAAACCAGCAATAAAATAAATACATAAAAATAAAAAAGATTATATAATGTAAAATTATTTATTTTCTTGCAAGCAGCATTGTTTTAGTTTCATTGAAATACTGTTACAATTTTATAAATATTTTGAATTAGTTTAACATTTTTGTTAAAGATTTAGCAATTTTGTTATTTTTTTGTTTCCGTTATATATATATATATATATATATATATATATATATATTACACACACACACACACACACACACACACACACACAGCTGGATACATATATATTTTTATTATGTGTTTATCTATTTTTATTAATTCAAATTTTCATTTTTTATTGTTTTTAGTACATCAACTTAAAACTATATTTTTTTTTATAATGTTCTTGGCCACTACATAACATAAAATGGTTTACATTAATTCAAATATTTTATTTAATTACAAAATTTACTTTATTTCAATTAATTTTATTTCATTTTTATTTATTTATTTATTTATTTATTTATTATTATTATTATTATTACTATTGTTGTTGTTGTTGTTTTATTTTTTACGTTTTAAATGTTATAGTTAAATATAGATACAGATATATACTGTAGATGTGTGCGTTTATATAGTATGTAGTCAAATACCTGAAACAAAATGTTTACTTTTTTATATTTAATTTAATTTTTTTTTTTTTTTTTTTTTACTTTTTTTACATTTTAAACGTTTTAGTTTAAATACAGATTTAGATATATAGATTTAGATGAGTCTGTGTTTAATGTTTAGTTTTAATTTTTTAATATTAAATGGCAACTAGCTGAAATAAAATGTTTACATTGTTTACAATATTTTATTTAATCAAAGATAAGATTTTATTTCAATTAATTTTATTTCATTTTTATTTATATAGTTTTATATAGTTTGTACAGTGTTTATATAGTTTTTATCAATTCAAGTTTTTAGTTAACTTTTTTTAATACATTAATTTAAAATTATAAATGTTTCCTTGGCAACTAGCTGAAATTTTATTTTATTTCATTTCAAATTTGATTTTAATTTCAATTGATTTTATTTCATTTTTATTTTTATTGATTTATTTATTTTTAAATTTATGTTTAAATGATTTAGTTTAAATAGATACAGATATATATTGTAGGCTTATGTGTTTATATAGTATATAGTAAACTTGCTGAAACAAAATGTTTACTTTTTTATATTTTATTAAATTTAAAATTAGATTTAATTTTCAACAGATTTTTTTTTTTTCATTTTTATTTATTTCTTTTTTTTTACATTTTAAATATTTTAGTTTAAATAAAGATATATAGATTTAGATGTCCGTGTTTATATAGTTTTTATCAATTAAATTTTTTTAATACATTAAAATTATAAATGTTTCCTTGGCAACTAGCTGAAATAAAATGTTTACATATATTTTTACAAATACTCAATTTCATTTCAAATTTGATGTTAATTTCAAGTGATTTCATTTCATTTTTATTTATTATTGTTGTTGTTGTTGTTGTTGTTGTTGTTGTTGTTGTTTATTTATTTATTTATTTATTTATTCTAAAATTTTAAATGTTATAGTTAGAATTTTAATTAACTGTAATAACTGGTTTTAAGATTATACATATAAACCCAGTGTGACATAAAATTTGCATCAACATTTTGTTCATTATTTAATGATAATAAGCTTATACATGTACATTTGCCATGATTTATCCACCATCATGAAAATATGACTTGCTTCTTTAGTTTGTCAAAAACAAGGCATTTTAGTAAGCAGCATATTATAATGTATGCCTAAAATGACCTTAAAATGCTCACCATGTTGCGTGCTTATTAGTCAGCTCAGTTCTCTTAGATATTCAGAGTTCACAAAGCATTCATTATATACACTATCTGTGCTGCAGCTACAAGAGCCATGCGTTTGTTAACTATTCATCTCTAGCCCTGCAGACAAACACACACGCTATTCTTTCAGCTGCATTAATTATTAATGGATCCAATTTTAATAATTTATGTTAATTCAAATGTTCTGTTTGGAAGGTCCGGCTCCCAAAATTAACTCGTCATATAATTTTTTTAACTCTGTTTGTCTAGGGTTATGTGAGCTCCGGCCCTCGGGGAGCGCTGACACATGTTGAGCGTTACGCAAGAATGAATACGAACGAAAAAATCCTCAGTTTAAAATAACTCACATTTTATGCAGTCTGTTCTGGTTAGGAAAACGCTTACTCACAGCTTTCTAATGCAGATTATGTAACTTACACTTAAGATCTAGCTGACGGCGGACAAACATCACATTAAATTCATCATCAGGTTGCTCTTTTAATGTTGCATTTCCAGCAAAATGTAGACGGTTAAAAGTAACACTCACTTAAGCAAAGTAAAAGCATTCATATTCGTCATGTTTCTATATTTTATTAACATACAACATACTTAATAAATGTCCACAGTGCAGTAGAAACATTTAAATGTCTTAGTTGATAAACATACCAGCTAGCATTTATCATTTTCTGAGCATTAGACTATATAATATGGTCAAAAGTCAGACGCTTCAACCACGAATAGGAGCAAGTGTCCTAGAAGGAGAAATTCTTACAGACTCAACGCAGATTAGCTTTTTTTTTTTTTTTTTACCAATTATGGTTTCTTTGGATGGAAATGCAAAACACTGCACTGAGCTCAGTGAAAAAAAAAACACCCAAACAGCACATAAAGTAAGAGAAATGAGTGAAATATACAGTATGAGTACGTATTAGACACTATAATAGTGGCAGTTGTAGATAATAACAGTTTGGTAACACATTACAATAAGGATCATTAAAAACATTAATTACCTAAACTAATAATGAACAATTCTTCTACTGGCTGTATTAATCTTAGTTCATGTTAATTTCAGGATTTGATGCATTATTAAAATCACAAGTTGTTTGTCAACATTAGTTAATGCACTAATATGAACAAACAATGATTGACTGTATTTTTATTAACTAACATTAACAAAGCTTAATAAATGGTGTATTAAGTATTGTTCATTCATGTTAGTTAATACTAATATATATATATATCCTTCATTAATTGAAATAAAGTTGAAAAGAATTATATAAAAAAAACTTAAATGAAAAGTTAAAATGTTGAATAACTAAAATAAAATGAGTTTCATTTGAAGTAATAAGAACAGTAAGATTTGTAATGTTTTTTAAAGAAGCTCTGTTCTGCTTCTGCCTGTATTTATTAGACCCAAAGTACAGCAAAAGCAGTAAAAATTAAAAAAATATTTTTACTATTTAAAATAACTGTTTTCTATTTGAATATATTTCAAAATGTAATTTATTCCTGTGATTTCGAAGCTGATTTTATCATCATTACTCAAGTCACATGATCCTTCAGAAATCATTCTAATATTCTGAAATCATTCGGATTTGCTGTTTAAAAACATTTATTGTTATTATTTTGCTGAAAACAGCCGAGTAGATTTTTTTTCAGGTTTCTTTGAGGAATAGAAAGTTCAGAAGAACAGCATTTATTTGAAATAGAAATCTTTTGTAACATTATAAATGACTTTATCATCACTTTTAATCAATTTAAAGCATCCTTGCTAAATAAAAGTATTCATTTCTATAATATAAAGTGTTTTTCTTCAGATAAATGCTGTTCTTCTGAACTTTCTATTCATCAAAGAAACCCGAAAACATCTACTCAGTGGTTTTCAACATAAAAATAATAAAATTTATAAAAATTAGCATATTAAAATGCTTTCTGAAGAATCATGTGACTGGAGTAATGATGTTGAAAATCTAGCTTTTATCACAGGAATAAATTACATTTTGAATCAAATACATGCAGGCTTGGTGTGATAACTAAATTTATTTTAGTTATACAGTATTAGTATTAAAAAAATAAATAAAATAGTATAGTATAGTAGTCATATCTAAAAATTAAAAGTAAACGTAAAATTATTCCAGACACAATATGCATCACTCTAAATGGACATCTGTTCATTAAGCAGCAGTAGCAACCCAAGCTGTAGACAACTCGAGCGCATGAGACCATCCTGGACAGATGGACAGACACTAGTGCAAACAAACTCAGAATGAGCCGTCTGGATCTCAGTGTCTCGTGTTTATGTTATTCATGAGCAAAAGCCAACTTTCTCCCCATAACAATTGCACACTCACCTGGAGATGTGAAAAGCACAAAGACATAGAGACACAACCACACAAACAACAGGAAGAGCTCAAATACCACACAATGGAGATCATTCACAATGACTGCACAAAAACCAGTCTGATAAGCCTGAGAGTCAGAGCTTCACTGCATCTCGACAACCTTCAGGAAACAAACGACAAGACGTCTGCATTTAAGGTTACTACGACTTAACTCGGTAAACCTGTTATCCAAGCTGACATGCAACCCGTTCTGACTAATACAACCTTACTGCAAATTACAGCTTTACCACTAAAACAGGTCCTGGGAGGGACGATGTTGGAGGCTGAATGAGTCAGCAAGCATCAGAACGTCCTGTACCAGCAAAAAAATGCTGTATTTTAAGTGCATCAAAGATCACGATATGATCGGCAGGTTAACTCTGGCCTGAGCTGAAGGGGAGGAGGTGAAGGACAAATGAAGGACTTTGAAACACTTAAGCATCCACACAGCTGAAGGACGATCGTTCCTGCGTTCTCTGGGGAATCTCACTCGCTCAGCATGAAATTCTGTGACATCTGTGAGAGTCTTCTCTATTAGCACCTATGGCTAGCCCGCAGAGAGGGCAGGGCAAAGCCTAAGAATCCTACAGACATGCATTGAAGGAGAGACCCAAGTCACATCAGGAGATACAAATATCAGAGACTTTGGTGAACAGCCTAGCAACCATACATTCTAAAACCCCTCAGAACACCCTAGCAACAAACAACATTTTAAAACCTCTCAGAATACCCTAGCAACCATACAGAACACCCTAACAACCACCACCACCAACACCATTTTAAAAACCTCTCAACACACCCTAGCAACAAACATTATGATGAAAACCCTCAGAACCCCCTAGCAACAAACAATATTCTAAAAACCCTCAGAAGTTCCTAGGAACCACCCAGAAGACCATAGCAACAAACAACATTCTAAAAACTCTCAGAAGATCCTAGGTACCACCCAGAACACCCTAGCAACAAACAACAAAATTCTAAAAACCTCTCAGAACATCCTAGCAACCATCCAGAACCCCTTAGCAACAGACAGCAATATTCTAAAACCCCTCAGAACATCTTAGTAACCACCCAGAACACCCTAACGACAAACAACAACATTCTAAAACCCCCTTTAGAACAACCTACCAACAAAATTCTAAAAAACCCTCAGAACACCCTAGCAACAAACAACAATTCTAAAAAAAAAAACCAGAACACCCTAGCAACAACAACAACATTCTAAAAACCACTCAGAACACCCTAGCAACCACCCAGAACACCTTAGCGACAAACAACAACATTCTAAAGACCCTCAGAAGATCATAGAAGAAGCACCCAGAACACCCTAGCAACCACCAAGAACACTCTAGCAAACAACAACAACAACATTCTAAAGACCCTCAGAAGATCATAGAAACCACCCAGAACACCCTAGCAACCACTAAGAACACTCTAGCAAGCAACAACAACAACAACAACAACAACATTCTAAAAACCCTCAGAACACCCTAGCAACCACACAGAACCCCCTAACAACCAACAACATTCTAAACCCCCCTCAGAACACCCTAATAACAGACAACATTCTAAAAACCCTCAGAACATCTTAGCAACCACTTAGATCACCCTAGCAACAACCAACATTCTAAACACTCTTCAGAACACCCTAGCAACCAACAACATTCTAAAACCTTCTCAGAACACCCTAGCAACAGAAAACAACATTCTAAAAAAAAACCCCAGAGCATCATAGCAACCACTTAGATCACCCTAGCAACAACCAACATTCTAAAAACCCCTCACAACACCCTAGCAACCAACAACAACATTCTAAGAACCCCTCAGTAGATCCTAGGGACCACATAATTGCATAACAGTGTTGTACAACTACTCATAAATTCTTAATAAATGTGACTGGAGCTACTGCGCACGAATAAACATAAATCATTCTGAAATTAATTTTAAATCAAAAAAGAAATAAAGTGATGGAAAGCAAATGGCACTGTGACTTTGATATGCCTCACTGAGGAGTGCTTTAAATAGAGGTGAAGGTGCAGAGCTTTACAGCGTCCATCCCGGACTGCAACTCCTCAGTGTTGAGAGGCTTTTACTAAATAAAGATCTTATGCAACAGTCACTGCTGTGAAAGGAATAACACACTGCATTCATCTGCTCCGCTCAATTCATCAGAACACCGAATGGCCTTGAGAAATACAATTCTCACAAAGACTGAAATAACAATAATATAAAAAATGATGCATTAAAACACATCCTGGATGCTGGTTCCAGTGGTGCTAAAACACACAAACTGTCAATCATATTTGAATTATAAGATAACCTCCCATGCCATATTGCTTAAAGTGGATATGCGTTTGATGTTACAAAGCTTCCTTGTATCCCAACTTATGATGTAGACAAATATAAGCAAACCATTCATAAGCTGATTCCACTAAAATATCTGTTTTACCAACCAGTCGCAAATGCTTTGGGAAAACTGGCGACTTTTAGTGTCATTTATTTACCCTTGACTGGTCTAAACCAACCAAGTATTGCATCTCAATAAATATAGAGATATCATTTTTTTTTTGTCGATATCGCACACCATTAGTATATGTAGTTCAAATGCAAAACCACCTAAAAGCCATCTTGGTCAAAAATGAGATAATGAGATACTGAGTGGATGCTCTCCACACATATATGCTTTTGCATCTGAACTCTTCATTTTGAAAGTCTGTTTTCAAAAATGATGACATAGAACAAAAAAAAGGTTTTTCTCTGCCACTTCTTTCAAAAACACCCATTTTTGGGCCTTTATTTTTAAGAGTGCACATGAAATAAACGCTATCTGACAGCAGGGCAGCAATCAGCATCGGAGTGGTCTGTATTCATGCAAACAGCAGGTCTGTGTGGTCAATGGTCAGGCTGTGATGTAAAGCGTTGACTTGGCAGATGCAGCCTGAGGCACACTGGGAGAATCCAGCACTGCGGCCCGTCCAATCACACTACATATCCCAAACGAATCACCAGAGCCATTCACAAACCCACACAAATCAGTTTAAATGTTCATTTTGGACTAATTTAACTGCGTGAACCCATGTAAACAGATGGGTTTTGCAAGATGAATAGATGAAATATATAAATAAATCATCTTGTAGACCAGCCTGCTACTTCTTTAAAATGCACCAGAAAAAATCTGACCACAATTCAGCCATTTTTGACCAAAAAAAATAAAAAAAATAAATAAATAAATAATAATAAAATAAATAAATAATAAATGAATTAATTGAAAATAAATTAATAAAAATATTATTATTTTTTATATATACGATTATAGATAAGTAATCATATAAAATATTACCAATTTTATTTGTTATTTTACATTTTGCTTTTAATTTTTAGCCATTTTGTACATAAAAAACATCTAAGGATACAAAAATAGAAACACTTCTTTTATGTACTATTCTTAGAAAACATTATATCAGTTTGAACACAGTCGAGCAGAGAAAACAAGATCAGACCAAAACCAGCATGACTCACCAAAAGGCCTTGAAAGCTTCATAAATATCCAGTCGGACTGCATACGAGAGCAGCGTTGTGTCTTCGGTCCGGACGCACAGCTGGCTGAGAACCTGCAGAGAGCATCCAGAGAGAGGTTAGCAAAGCACACTAACCAGCAGTCTGCAGTAAACCAGCCACAAACACACACACGTACACACTCCTGCTTTGCATGGCACGCCGCTGAGGGTCAGTTTACATGCCACTTCAATGCATTCTCAATGAGAGGAGTGAAAACTGCTTGGCTCAAAAACAGACATAAAATTTAACGAATAAATAATGCCTTGTCACCCTAGTTTGCACTGAACACTGGCTTTTATATTGTGTTTGCATATTCAAATAAACATGCAAAGCCAACAAGCTCTTTATAGGAATGTCTTGTCATTATATTATACTTTTATTATGTTTTGGGTCCGTTCTGAAGCATGCATGGGAGTATAAATGAAAAACAGACTTGGTGTCCAACATCTCACTATGCTTTTAACAGAATTAAGATGATAATAAAGGGGTTGAACAGCAGAATTATTATTATTTTTGTGATGCTGTGAATATATGAAATGGAAAGAAGTCTATGCAGGAAATGCACTTAGGTCTATTTATTGTTTGTTGAAGGATTCATGTATAATAACAACATGGTTAAAAAAAAAAAAAAAAAAAAAAAACATTTATTTACCATGGCACCATGTATATACCATGATAATACCATGATGCTTTTAGCATTATAGTTTGTAACTGATGGCAGCATCTCCTTAATGAAATTCAGGAGAAAAAAAGCTTTTTTAATTTAATTAATTATTTGTAGCTGTTTTAATAACAGCTACAAATAATAATAACAATAGTATTAATACTACTACTACTTATAATAATAATAATAATAATAATAATAATAAATAAAAATATTATATAAAAAATAGAAAATGAAAATCAGAAATGTTTGGCTAATAATTGATTTAAGTTTACGATAAAGCACAAACATGAAAAATGACAAAAACACATAACAATTTGACAACAAATTAAACTAAAATGAAAATGAAAAACAAAAATATTAATTTTTACATAATTAAAAATACACATATAATAATAATAATAATAATAATAATAATAAATTTACTAAACTGAAAAAATAAAAATAAAAAAACATTTACAAAAGCACATTAAGTGACTTAAAATCAACTACAATTTTAATGAAAACCAAACATATATAGTATTAAACGAAGGTAAAACGTAACAGTAATATTTAAAATTTAAAAATAAATAAAAAAAATTATAATGACAAAAGCACAGAACAATCTGACTAAATATTAAACTAAAATTTAAATGAAAACCAAAAATATAAAACTAAATATGAACTTTTACATAATTAATTGCCTATATAAATAATACTATATAGTATTAAACTGAGTTAAAAACTTAAATAGCAATATTTAAAAATAAATAACTAAATAACAAAAGCACATAAAGTGACAAAAAACTGACCTAAAATTTAAATGAAAGCCAAAAAATACAAAAAATACAACATGAAATTATTAATATTTTACATAATTAAAAATATACATATAATAGTATTTAAATAATACTATATATTATTAAACTGAGATAAACACTTACACAGCAATATTTAAAAATAAATAAATAAATAAATAAATAAAATGACAAAAGCACATGAAGTGACAAAAATATATATATATATAATTTAAACGAAAAGCAAAAATATAAAAATACAACATAAATCAAAATAATAAGATTTTGCATAATTAAAATAAATAATTTTTTATCTCAGGTTAATATTATATTTATCTACATTTTATAGTTTTTTCAGTTTAATGTTAGTTTAATATATATGAGAAAAGTGACTAAAAATATAACTAAAATTAAAATGAAATAGAAACTCTAAAGATGATAGATAGATAGATAGATAGATAGATAGATAGATAGATCTTTTTAAAACATGGTGCTTTTAAGTATTTTAGTTTGTTTGCAAGGTCAGCAATTAAAATCCAGGGCAAAAGCAAGCGTTAACGAAGCTCCTCATGAGATTTGGTGCACAAGACCCCCAGTGAAAGTGAACGGGACACCAGGAAGCTCACAGTTGTGTAACAGACATCCATCAGCTCTCTGCCCACCAGCAGGTTCACATTTAGACATCATGTACTCAACACTGATGTGGGGAAACCACACGACTGCGGCTATAAAACTACAGTATCACACAACTTAATGGAACATACACCAGCAACTGTCAGCATCATCTGCACCAGTGACCAGCCACTAACATTTAATAGCTGTGACAGACCTGCAGCATTTGCTCAAACCCTCAATGTAGCCTATATAGCAGCTGATGGAAACTAATGCATCCGTGGGCATTCATGAAGCGCGCAGATATAAATCAAACTACCGCAGTGATTACGTGACCAATCAGCTGCTCATATCAAACAGTGTTGCAGATGCGTGAGAAATTGGATGGTAATGATGACACACACAGAACGCGCAGAACATCAATCATATGATCACAGATGCCGCCGCCGCGGCGCGAACGCAACATTGTAACATTGTAAACACACTCACCCTGACGTGCCCGCGCGCTGACGTGTGCGTTTCAGTGTTTATTTCTGTCTGTCAGAGATGATGTTGTTGTTTGTTGGGTGGTTGTTGTGCTGCTGCTGCTCTGCTCGGGTTCTGCACTTCAGCCGCTGTTTTAATGCGCCTTTAAAGGCGAAATCTGTCTGACAGACGCGAGCCGCTTCCGTCGACAGATATGGAGCTCCATTTGCATATGAGGGCGGGGTTTAGAATTTAAAGGTAACTACCTGAATGTGTATTTATGTGCAAAATATATAGTACACAACAGGGTTAGATATTAAAAATGTATAATGGAAATGCAAATACTGCATTATTAGAATAGATACAGTTAACTGAATTATTATTAAAACTGAAATAAAAAATAAATCTAAATAGTAATGTTAAAAAACTAATAAAAAGCACATAAATTACTGAAAATTGGAATTCAAGTGTAAATATAAAATTTGTAATAAATTGTTTTTATTTTGTTGCTTTTGTTAACATTTGTCATTTGAAATAAAATATAAATATTAGATCAAAAGCTTACTGTAATAAGTTTAAGATGAAGCCCTGAAATTACTAACTGCAAATAAATAACTAAACCTAAAGTGAGAAATTCAATCTAAATAGTAATAAACAAAACAAAACAAAAAAAGTCAAGAGAACATAACAAAACAAAAAATAAATAAAACAAAAAAGAAAATCTGAACTAAATTTAAGTACTAACATTTTAAATTTGTAAAATATTTTATAATACAACTTTAAATATGAACGATATAATTTTACACATTAACTTTTGATTGCTATAAAATTATGAAAATGACACAAGCACATAAAAAATAGATAAAAATATGAAAAACTAAATCAAAATATAATAATATATAAATAACACTAAACATATATATATATATATATAAATATAAAAACGATATATATATATATATATATATATAAAACAAATAAAAAGCACATAACAAAATGACTGCAAATTAGAATAAAAATATAAAAACTATTTTTTTTACTTATTTTATAGAACTAATGAATTGAGCTAAATTTTTTGTTATTTGAAATTAAGCTGAAATAAAATATAAATATTACATCAAAAACTTAAATTAAACCAAAAACTTAAATGTTGCCAATTAAATGTAATACGTTTAAGATGAACCATTAAAATTACTAACTGAAAATAAATAAAAACTAAAACTGAATTAAAGCAAAACTAAAAGTGAAATAGAAATTCAAACTAAACAGTAATATGCCCCAAAAAATGTCAAAAGGACATAACAACAAAATAAATAAATAAATAAATCTTAGCTAAATTTAAATATTAATATTCTAAATATGTAAGATATTTTATAATAAATAATACTATTTAAAAAACGAATAAAAAGCACATAACAAAATGACTACAAATCAGAATGAAAATATAAAAACAAAAATCTATGTTTTACTTATTTTATAGAACTAACTGAATTGTTTGTTTTCATTTTGGTTATTAGAAATAATGCTTAAATAAAATATAAATATTTAAATATTAAATAAAGAAATATTAAACAAAAAAATAAAAGAAAATATTAAACAAAAATTAGAAATGTTGCCTTGGCAACTAAGCTTAAGATGTAGCACTAAAATTACTAAGTGCAAATATATAAAACCTAAAACTGAATTAAAACAATAAATGCTAAATAGTAATATACCAAAAAGTTAACTAAATTGAAAATATTTTGAAAATGTAAAATATTTCATAATACAATTGTACTATATAATTTTAAATGTTAACATATATATTAGTATTAGATGGATATAAAGATGGATGTAAAGATTAGATGGATATTACACCTAAATAGTAGTATAAAAAAACTAATAAAAATGAGACAAGCACATTAAAAAATCACAAAAAATTAAAAACTAAATATTTTTGTACTTATTTGATATAATTGCTTGTTTTTATTTTGTTGTTTTTGTTAACATTTTTGTTATTTGAAATAAATCTGAAAAAAATGAGACAAGCATGTAACAAAATGACTAAAAATTAAAAACTAAAAATATAAAAAACTCAATCAAAATATAATAGTATATAAATAATACTAATATATATATATGTGTGTGTGTGTGTGTGTGTGTGTGTGTGCGCACACATAGTAATGCACACATAAATAGTCATATTTAAAAACTAATAATAAAAAGCAAACAAAATGACAAAAAATTAGAATCAAAATATAAAACAAAGTATTTTGTACTAATTTGATATAACTAATTACTTGTTTTTATTTTGTTTTTTGTTAGCATTTTTGTTATTTGAAATAAATCTGAAATAAAATATAAATATTAGATCAAAAACGTAAATTAAACAAAAATGAGAAATGTTGTAACTGTTATAAGTTTAAGATGAACCACTAAATTACTAACTGCAAATAAATAAAAAATCAAAATACAAATAAATCTAAATATAATAGTACATACATAATACTATATATTTTACTATTTATATAAATAATTTAATTACACCTAAATAGTAATATAAATAAAAAAAATAAAAAAAAATGAACTAAAAAAATAACATAAAAATCTAAATATAATATAATAATTTCCCCTTATATATTTATATTTTCTTTTAATGGCTTAAAAAATTATATCAGATTATCCTACTCACTACATGTGTGAGCGTACAGTGCAGAATACTCAATAACAGTGATCAATATATTCCCTTCAGTAAAGCTCTGTCCTAATTTCTTCTGAAGGGCCTGTGGGCATGACCTGTGGGTGCTGTCCCATCATCTGTCAGTCAAACACAGGATGTGATGACGACATCTCAAAATGATCAATAACAACTCTATATTAATCTGTGAATATATAATTTCTGTTGACACAATTAAAATGCTATTGAGCTCAGAATCGGTGGAGTTGTGAGGTTAAAGTGCACATCCCAGTGTGAGTCAGTGTGCTGGGACACAGAGGGGAAGCTGACAGCACCATGTGGAAGTGTTGGGTATAATACGTCCATAAGAATAACAAGCAGTGGGAAATCTCACAAAACACTTCCTGTTTGAGCGTATCGCTAGCTCAATCACGCCATCTCCGTTGAGAACAGCACGTCAAAGCCTCTCGCAGGCCATTCTGCTGCCTGTGACCTCTGACAGGAGATAACATATACATCAACATATCAGTCCGCGAACAAAGCTCCTGTTTAAATTCACCGTCTCCTAGAGGTCTGGAAACGGGTTCTGATCACGACTGTGTGCGGTTCACACGCTGAAGTCAACAAGAAACTGCTGCGCAGCTTTACAGAGGTCAAACCCAGAGGAAAAACTCAAGTCAGACGATGTGAAGTTCTTATTTTAGTGCAATTCAACCTGGTTTCACCTAAAATGTCCACAGGAGAAATAACAACTGTGGTTTTCATACCTAAAAAGTATTACAGAGAAAAAAAACAACTATTTTCTTTAAGGAGAGAAAAGAAAAACTAACTAAAAATGACTAAAATACACCAAAAACTGTTCAAAAATAGTATGATGTAATATAAAATATATAACTAATGAAATATAAAATTTAAATCTACATCAAACTATTAATATTATATTAAAATTGCTATAGAAAAACTATTTCATAATAAGGAAAATATAAGAAGTCCCACAAATTCTTTGGTTTTTCAGCATTTTTGTGTATTTGAACCCTGTATGATTTTGAGATCCATCTTTTCACACTGAGGACAACTGAGGGATACATGCAACTACTACAGAAGGTTCAAACACTCACTGATGCTCCAGAGGGAAAAAAACATGCATAAAGAGCTTTCTGAATTTGAAGATTAGGGTAAATTTAACTTCTTTTTTCTTCTGGGAAATATGTAAGTATCTTCTGTAGCTTCTGAAGGGCAATACTATATTCAAAAATGTGATATTTAGGCAAAATAAGAAATATATACATATCTTCATTCTGTTCAAAAGTTTTCACCCCAGCTCTTAATGCATTGTTTTTCCTTCTGGAGCATCAGTGAGCATTTGAACCTTCTGTAATAGTTGCATATGAGTCTCTCAGTTGTCCTCAGTGTGAAAAGATGAATCTCAATATCATACAGTCATTGTTGGAAAGGGTTCAAATACACAAAAATGCTAAAAAACGAAAGAATTTGAGGGAACTAAAGGATTTTTCTGAAGAACAGCGGGCTGCTTAACTGTTCAATACAAAACAAGGGATTCATGAACAACTATCACTAAATAAAAAAACAGCTGTGGATCATTCGGGTAACAACACAGTATTAAGAATCAAGGGTATGTAAACTTTTGAACAGGGTCATTTTTATAAATTCAACTATTATTTTCTCTTGTAGACTATATGTAAGCAACTTTTATGTGAAGTATCTTATTCAGGTCAGTACTAATTAAAAAATAACATGCATTTTGCAGATTCTGCAGGGTGTATGTAAACTTTTGACCTCAACTGTACATTCAAAATTGGGCCTCACGTGTGTTTGTTAACTAAATAAAAAAGGAGGATATTTAAGCAAATGTTTTTACATGTTCTTTGCTTTCTGGAAACCATTTGTTTGACTTTAAGTTTATGTCATTTCTCAATCTTACTCTAAATCACCTGCTCAGTTAAACCCAGCTGTGTTTATTATCACATCCAAAAAGTTCAGACCATTATTTTTTCTCGGGTCATGACACGTCAGGCTTCGTCCTGAGGGTCATTTGTTGTTTTTATTGTCCGGGTGTGAGGAATAAATCAAGCTTGTAGTAATAGAGACTCGAGGGAGATGTTGTGCAGGCATCGGTCTTTCGGCGCTGGAGGCCTGATGAATGTCTGGGAGGAAGACGGGTCATCCAGCAGCGCGACACAAACAGGCCCGCGTGTTCCGCTCCGCTCGCTGGGATCGCGGCCCGCGCGCAGACTACACACCACCGCGACAGGAAGCCATTGTGTTGATAAACTCTAAGAGGCGGAGAGCAGTCGATATGCTGCGGTGGGAGAGCGCGGGGGTGCCGCGTCCTGGCCGAACTCCAGACCGCTATTGTTCGTCCGTGTGAAGTGTGTGATTATCTGGAGTCTCCGTTTCTCTTCCTTCACTTTCACACCCGGCGGAACCATTAAAGGGGCTCGACCAATCACGGCGCATGTGTCTCTGTGGGCCGCAGCCCTCGCTGGAGTTCCCTGTCCATCTTATTTTTAAAGGGTACATAACATACACAGTTTCACCTAATCTCATGTTAATCCTGAGCACCTATAGAGTAGTACTGTATCCTTAATATCTCCAAAAAGTCTTTAGTTTTATCATATTTATAAAAGAAAAATACAGCTTTCTGATTTTCTCCGGAAAAAGCGCGCTGTGGGCGGAGCTAAGTTCGACGATCACTTGCGTTAGGATTGCCAATAAAACAGACATTTGATGTTGTTTCACTTACCATCTGCAGTTTTGAATCATGAGCGGGATCTTTTATAGCGGTGACCGCTCCATCTTTCAGTATCAAACAATGTGCAAATCCAGCGTCAAACTGGTCCTTGTATATGAAACATTCACTTGCTAAACTCCATTGCTGCCCCGGAAAAAGGAACTGCATCCACTGTTCACGTAACGCTGGGTTATCTTTGCCTTACAACCATAACCACACTTGTTTAGAGACATTCTTCCCAAATGAATCCCTTGCAGAGTGCAGCCGAATGAAGCACGTTGATGGTGCGCTCTTTCTCACGGTCTGGCCGACGTTATCGCGGGCGCCACGGACGTGCTTTCCGGGAGAAATGCTCATATAAGGAGTTCCACCACCGATTACGTCATTAATGCCACAATCGAAAAAAATCTGCCGAAACTTGTACCAACCCAGAAGTAAGATTTTCAGCAAAGAAATTCTCTGTCATTTGTCCAAATAATTGTTTTAAACTTTGGGCATGTTTAGCATGAGAATCCAACTCTTCAACACTGTAAACAAGTCTGAATACAACAAACATCATTGTACCCCCCTTATAAAGTAACAGCAAAAAACGTATACAGCGTTTGTTAATATTCTTAAAGTCCCCATGAAATCAAAATGTATGTTTTTTGCCTTTTAGTATGAAAGCTAGTGTGCTTCAAAACAATGACAACATTTTGCATTTACAAGATATAAGCATTCAAAACTTACAGTCTGTATGGGTGAACTGAGTTGGTTGATGACATCACTGAATTCAATGATGAACTGCCTTTACCTGAAAATTGTGTACTGTTTCCTTTTGGATTATTGACACACTACCTTCCTATTTAATACTGTAAAGCTCCTTTGACACAATATGTATTGTAAAATGAACTATGTAAATAATGGTGACTTGACATCATTTGATGGGTGGGCCTGGATGTCAGTAAGGCCCACCCAGTCAGCTGATTCACAAGGAAGCCTAATCATTGTGAATTCTGTTGTAATAATCACAATCATGGGTGTCAGCACCATTGTATGTGGGTGGGCCAGGACGCAAACAACTGTTAAAGACCAATGATACTGGACCCACCCACTTTTATTGTCTCTAATTCAGCAAATATGTCTGTGCACTTTTCAGAGCGCCATCAGTCAAATCCATTGTATGACGAATGCCCTAATAATTTAAACTCCATTTAGCTGCAGCCTTAAAGGAACACTCCTCTGTTTAACTCCCCTAGAGTTTTATCATTTTTGAATCCATTCAGCCGGTCTCCAGGTCTGCCGTTAGCACTTTTAGCGTAGCTTAACACAAATCATTGAATCTGATTAGACCATTAGCATCTCGTTCAAAAATGACCAAATATTTTCAATATTTTTCCTATTTAAAACTTAAGACTCATCAGGTAAGACCGACAGAAAATGCAAAGTTGCGATTTTTCCAGGCTGATATCAAAGTTTCTTGATTATTACGCCGGAATGAAAGTATAGTTCCTATCCATTTCACCCTGGAAAATTGCAACTTTTCATTTTCTGCAACATAAACTCTAAAACATGCATAAAAACAGTTTTTAAAACCTATTGCAAATGTTTTATTGAAAGTATAATACATTAAATGCAACAAAAATAACAAAATACCATTACATTAAGTGTCTGTATAATATGTGTTTATTTTATATTCATTTGCAGGGTTGTTTTGTTTGTTTTATAGACAGCTTCTATATAAAGTGAGTAGGGACTATTAACTACTCCTCATTCTTGTAAGTACACAAATGCCTCATTAAATTGTGTACAGTGAACTCACATGATTCAGGTGTTTAAACAGATCGCCACCCAACGGCAAATTATTGAAATTTCGAAACAGTTATGACGTAATGAAGCCTCATTTACTGAAATCACGTGACTTTGGCAGTTTGATACGCACTCCGAACCACTGTTTCAAAACAATTTTTAAAGGAACATTTCACTTTTTAAAAAAAATAGACTCATTTTCCAACTCCCCTAGAGTTACACAGATGAAAAACGATTTCTGAGTCTAGCGTTAGCATAGCTTAGCATAAAACTGAATCTGATTAGACTGTTAGCATCTCGCTCAAAAATGACCAAAGAGTTTCAATATTTTTCCTTTTTAAAACTCGACTCTTCTGTAGTTACATTGTGTACTAAGACCAACAGAAAATTAGAATTTTCTAGGCTGAAAAGGATAGGAACTATACTCTCATTCTGGTTTAATAATCAAGGAATAATTAAGGAACTTTCTGACTTCTGTCAGTCTTAGTACACGATGTAACTACAAAAGAATCCAGTTTTAAATAGAAAGAATATCGAAAATCTGTGGTAATTTTTGAACGAGATGCTAATCAGATTGAGTGATTTATGCTAAGCTATGCTAAAAGTGCTACCGCCAGACCCGGAGATCGCCTAAAAGGATTCTAAAAATTAGCCTATTTTCAAAAAAAGTGTTCCTTTAATATTTGGCATGTGTGCTGCTATGCATCCCTGTGTGTGCCCGTTAAATAAATAAAAAAATACTGCGCCATTGACTTTAGACCAGTTTTTAGTTGGTCAGTAGCACAACGTGCCAACAATGCGTCTGAGCACACCTTGTTTTCGGACCAGCACCCCCATGGATGAACAGATGCATTTGCTATTTAAACAACGTGGTGCTGGACAAGAAAATGATAACTGCGTCAGGCTGAAACTAGCAAAAACACTTGCATTGTGCATGCCGTCGCATTGCACCGGGTGTATGATAGGGCCCAATGTGTGCAATATTTCAGAGATTTCACATCAACTGCAAAAGGGAAAATTAAGAAAGTTGTTTTCTGACATTAAAAGTTGTGTACCAAGGTTTCAGAAGATGAACTCACCTGAACTTTTTGTACACAGGGAAGGAGTTGTTTTTCTACTCTACCTTTGCCTTAAACTCCTTAAAATTCTCTCTGATTGACTTTGGCCTTTTAATTAGTGGTTGATTGCCCTCTTGAAACTGTGTTAAGCCAAAACACTTGTTTATTCTGTTCACAAGGTCCGCTTTAACCAGGATAAGAGCTCCTTCTGATCCAGTTCCAAGAAAGACAAGAAGGAAGTGTTTTGTCCCCTGAGTGCGTCTTTGGTGAATGAACGTAAATCTGCAACAATAATGTAACCTTTTTAATGAGGCTCAAAATGAGCTTGAGAACAAAACACAACACAAACGATCAAAATAAAAAAAGAAAAACCTTCAGAAATAACATTTGCTGAATACTTCAACATTTGTTTTATACATTTTATCCAGTCGTTTGCGAGAACATTTATGTAATTTTGCTCAAATGTGGCCCTGGACCACATAAAAACCATCGATTTTTAGTCCACTGATGTATGGTTTGTTAGAATAGGACAATATTTGGCCGAGATACAACTATTTGAAAATCTGGAATCTGAGGATGCAAAAAAATCTAAATATTGAGAAAATGACCTTTAAACTGGTCCAAATGAAGTTCTAGCACTGCATATTACTTATCAAAAATTAAGTTTTGATACATTTACGGTACTAAATTTACAAAATCTCTTAATGGAATATGATCTTTACTTAATATGCTAATGATTTTTGGCAAAAAAAAAAAAAAAAAAGAAAAATCTATAATTTTGACCCAATGTATTTTTAACTATTGCTACAAATATACCCCAGCAACTAATGACTGGCTTTGTAGTCCAGGGTCACAAATATGATATGATTTTTTTATTTTTTTTTTAACACAGTTGAACAACTTAATGTAACACAGACATAACTGTTCTGTTGTATTGGGGGTGATTTGACCATACTTGATTTTCAAACTGCTCAAAATACTAGTTAAATTGCTTATTTCATCTTGAAATTTGGTGACTTTTTCTCATTTAGGGTCATGAATATGCATGCAAAATTTAACACATAAAAGTGTTTTAGAAAAACTGTACACAATGACCATTCACCCCACTGGTTTCCATGCAATTTGCCAAAAACAACACTTGGAAAAATAGTAAAGAGACACATAAAAAAAACTGAAAACCTTTGAAGACTAAAATATGAAATAAAATATATATGGGTGAAACGGACCCCTAAAACAATGGAAATACGCAATAAAAATAGAAGGAATTATGAATTTCTCACAGTTTATACTTTGTAGTCTTTGACATGGTGCAAATAAGGTTTTCTGTTTTTGCATGAATCCTTAGTGTTTTTATAATGTTTCGGTGTAGCAAGTGTAACAAAGATTAACTCAGTGGAAGATGAACTCACCTGAACATAACAAACATTAGTACTCATGGTGGCACTAGAGTTTCCATCAAAGGTCTATGTCATTAAATCAGATGCGTTGCTCCTTTGTGACAGCAGTTGATCTGACAGAAAAAACAGACAGTTGAAATTTGCAAGAATGTGCATAGACTGCCTTATTATCAATTGTTGTTTAGGTTTGTTGTGGTGGCTGATAGAGTCTGCGGTGTCCAGCATGACCAGTCTGGCCTGTTTCCAGTGTATCCAAAGTGGATTTGACTAAGTGAGGCTGATCCTGCATCAGAGGGGACAGAGGGTTTATTTTAGATGTGTCAGAATGTCTTATTCCTCTGGTAATCCTCAAGATGCTGCGTGAATGTCACGGAGGATTCAGTATCTCTGTCTCTAAATATCCCATCCTCTGCAGGAGTTCAGTGAACATCTGATTACATCAAATCTGAAAACAACCACAGAAAATCTTCAATTTTGATAAACGACTGAGCTGCATAAATCAGAGGTAATTTTCTGGCACCTTCATGTTTCGCCATGTCAGCCTTTCCACTAAGTTTGACGGATGCATTTTGGATCAAGTGAGTTTTTGCACACTTTATTTGCCAGCAGTTAGCGCTTTTAGAAACTGTAATGGATGAAAGAGAGCTCGCATTTGCACCAAGGTTTTCTTTTATGGAATATATGACCGTCTGCATAATTGCTGTAAAGATACAGAATATGATTTACGAATCATTTAGCATGTGCAAAACTCTTCATGAGTGGAGAAAAACTTACCAGATCCTGAATCCACATGAATCAGGCCCATAGAGCTCATGAGTCATAAAGTCTGAAAAAGATAATTTCATATTTACAGAAAAACAATAAAAAATACAAATTCACATGTTCTTAGAAAGTGTAAGTGGAGCATGTGCAAAGAAAACATTTTAGCTTGTGAAAACAATGTTAGATGTCATAGGGTGTGAAACCAGTTTAACCAGTACTAGGCATATCAGCAATACTACTACGCTGCAAAAGACTCACCTGTGACACAGTGACACACAAAACGCTTCAAGAGTTAATAAACGAAAACTTTAAAACTTTAAACCTGCCAGAAGGATTCATCTGTTTACATACAGAAACTTCATCCATTAAACATCTTGGTAACTTGTTAGATACTGCATTAAAAATGAGCAACACATCTTTTACAGTGCGTATTTAGCTTTATTAACACCAGTCAAAATCAAACTGTTCATTAAAATGATTATAACTATTTAATTAGTTCCTGTTAGTTTGGGCCCAGTAAATAATACATGTATTTAATAAATTTATAATCAGTAACAAATCAATACAAATGATAAAAAAATGGTATTATTATGTATAAAATGAAATAAAAATAAATTGAAAGGTCAATTAAAATCACATTAACAGACAACTTTTAACTGTAACTTTTAATGATGTATAAATGTTGAAACTAACATTAACTAAGATTAATAAATGTTTATAAGTAAATTTTATTGTTAGTTTATGGTAACTAATGCAGTGTTAAATATAGCTGCAAGGGTTTAAGCGCTTGAGGCATTTAAGCATATAAGGAAAAAGACATTACATATTATTTAGCAAGCCTGTACCCACCTAAATCAATGATTAAAAAAGCATTTTTAGCAAAACCAGGTAATTTCATAGAAATATTATGTTCTTAATGTTTATGACTGTTATATGTCAGCTGTGATTTGATCCCCTTAAAAATTTGCAAGCTTTTTTTAAAATCACCTGTCGCTCAACAGGGATTTTGGGTAAATTTGGACAGGCCTCTTTTCTAAACGACTACATTATAGCTTTCCAAAGGGTAAATTTGTGCTGCAAAGAATTGTACTCCAGTGTTTTTTTTCCAGATTGAGCAAAAAACCTAGGACCTAGTAGGTTTTTCCCAATGACAAATGATTTGATTGACAGCAGTGGTTCTAAAGGCAAAGTTGGCCGGAATGAGGAGTTCTATTGTATGATATTATTATTGTGCGTTCGTGCAAAAAAATGTGCAATGTACAATTATTTACACGCTTAAAAACTGCAATATCGCCCCCCAGTGCCCGGTGTCTTTCAAATTTGGCCATGATTCGAACAGGCTCACCAAGTTTCGTTCCAACTGGCCTCCATTAACCTTGTGCTGAAACTTTGTCGGCAAATGGCGGGCATATTTTCTGAGATACGAAAATGTCCACGTAGACATTTGTGGCACTTCAGACCAAAACTGTGCACACTGATTTTCATGTTGATAGGACAATGGTTGCGCAGATATAGCCATCACATGTTTTTTTCCCTCTTATAGTGCCACCAAGTGGCCAAGCTCTGTGATTTTTTTCCTGTGAAAAGTTCTAGATATCTCATTCCATTCAGGAGTTATAGACATTATACTAAAAGCATCCCTTTCGAATGTTTTGGTGCCTCTTTGCAACGGTGAGTCAAAAGTTAAACTTTTTTTGGATAATTATTGATATTCACTTTCCAGAGAATCTTTTTGCACTGGTTTGGTTCCGATCGGGAGAAAAATCTAGAACTAGTTCACAAAAGTAGATCTTTCAAAAAATGTGAAACACCTGCAATATTTTGCCCAGCGTGAGCCAAGGATTCCAACGACATAAGACACTTGAGGCCACGACTGACGGTTTAGGAGGTATGAGCGATTTCGTACGCTGTAGCGCACCCATCACACCGATTGATGCGAGCTCTGGTGAAGTTGTCGGCGGTGTACTACCATCCCTCCAAGTTTCATGTCTCTATGCCTTACGGTTTGGTCAGCACAATCAGTTTTACGTGGAGATCGCTGATCTATGATCATTCTAACAACTGCAATATGGTTTCAGACAGCGCAATGCACTTGAACCCCCAATAAATGGAAGCTAATCCAAATTTTTCTTGCGTAAGTGTAGCGGCGGCCATTTTTAAATTTTATGGGTCGTTTTGCTACTTGAAATTGCAAATCGGTGCATCCTACCATATTATTTTAGTGTATTATCTTAATTATGAAAACACTGGTTTGTAGTGCAAACAATTTGACAGTTTACTGCGCATTGTTATTCTTTCGTTATTTCCCTATAGCGACTAATGAACAGGAAGTCTCACCCATAGGTTTACTTCTGCGTTAAAGAAAAAGGTGGATATTGTAGTGTTATCAACATCTTTAAGTTGTAAACAATATTTGAAAACTAAAATCTGAAGTGTGAAGGTTTACTGCTTGTATTAAATTATTAATACGTGACTACATGATTTAAACTGCTTCAAAGATATGGTCTGGATTCAAAGGGTTCACACAGGTTTGTTTTTCAGTCAGTTCCCATAATTAAAGTGCATCTATTGATGAAATATATTAGCCATGTCGATTCCTCCCTCTGTCCCATCTTCATTAATCAGCAATTTATTCTATAAATCATCATCTACACTGGAGATCACAATGTAAACAGTTCCCCCTTAAAAGTGTTGACGAGTTGTGTTAAAACTGCGCTAAGACCTGATGTTTTTGTTCCCATGAAAACCGCTGATTGGATTTCTTAATTTCATCGTGTGGAGCAGCTGAGGTGAGCGCTAGCAGGACTCTGAGCGAAACTGTTGACCCACGGAGGAAGAACCAGACCTCAGAAAGACCAGCCTGTGCAGATTCACGTCTCCGTGCTGAGTCCTCTTGACCGACGTGAGGGTGACGTGAGAAACGGGCTAGCACAACAGCGCTAAGCACCGAACTCCAGACGAAACCGTGTTAGCATGTGAGGGAGGAATGTTTCGGGATGCTAATGTGTCTGTCAGTCTGAAAAGAACAGAAATATCATCTGTGTGAGGAAAGCCACTCATTTTATCTTCACTTGAACCCCGATTCATAAAACGTCAGAGAGAGCACATTTTGCTCGATGCTGCTCTCATTAGCACAGGTGGTATGAGGTAAAAACACTTTAGAAACTGATATATAACTTTAAAAACAAACAATAAATAAAAAGTAGACTTTAAAAGCAACACAAAAAACAGCTGACAGACAGCTAGTATGCTTTTTATTGTGTTTATTAGGGATGCTCGTACATTATTTGACATTTAGAAAGCATATAGCCTTGATCCACAAATCATTTTTACATTATTTACATTTTGTATGAAAATGATGCCCTCTTGTGGTAAATTTATTGTCTCAGACCAACAGAAATTTAATTTGTAAAAACTGAGGACAACAAATATTCATTTACATACAAGTATTCATATATATTCTCATATATATATATATATATATGATCAAACCTGTTATTTTCCTGAAAAAAAACAAAAAAACAATTCATATATATATTTTAGATAAAGATATATATAAAGAGTAAAAACAGAGTAAAAACAGATAACTCCCGTTTTCAACTATTTTAAAAAATCATGCTTTTTCATTGTGCATTTCAGTTCATCTCAAGCAAACTGCAGTTGGGGTATTTGTATATAAAGTAAAAAGAACTAAAAAAATGCAGGTAGCCAACACAATAAAAACATGATAACACACACACACACACACACACACAAAGTAACATGATTTTTGAAAATGTAAAAAAAAAAAAATTGAGTTATCTGTTTTTGCAAATAAACTCTTCATATATATAATTTTTTCCCCCAGGAAAATAAACAATTTCTGTGATTTCAGAGATTCTGGACAGACATTGGACCCATTTGTTTTGACAGAAATCCACAAGTGGTTTTAAACAGATCATAAAAAGAGGTTTATCTTCAGTTGTAATAATGTTTATGTGTAAAAGTGGTTTCCAGCGCGTACAGGGATCTGTAAGTGTGTCACAGGTTCAGTGTGGTCTTCACACGTAAACAGATGACCCAACACTTCCATTAAATCACATGTGGAGCAAAACAAACTGCTTGGATGAGAGCTCCGTGTACGGTATGAGAGCCCATCATACAACAAACAACTGCCATTAAAATGGTATGTAGACCGGCAGATCGAGCCGCTTCACTTCTCCGTGTATGCATTTCTGTCTGAGGACATACATTATATTCATTAAAAGCAGGGAAAATATGTCAGAGGATCATTTTGTGCTCAGTTTCTTTCGTACTTAGAAGGGATCTCAATTTTATATTTGTCATAAAATATGACAAATGAGTCTTTATTGGCATGTGGTATAAAAATAATGTGGATTGGAAAATCCCAAATATTTGAGAAATATTTGAGATCTCTTTGGACATTTTAGAGCAGTGTTTCTTAACCTCTTGATTGCACAGCCCCCCTTTTGTCCAATAGAATATTTGAAGGCCCCTTCAAGATATTTCTGGTACTTTTGCAAAAATTACAAAGCTGCTAATTAAAAAAAAAAAAGTACAATTTTCTAAAACCTTTTTTTTTATTTACATAAACTGCTTTAAATATATTTTTAAAATATTTATTTACATAAACTATTTTTATATTTATATATTTAATTAAAATAATTAAATTTAGTAGTTCCAGAAGTTACTGACTATAACTGAATGTTCTTTAGAGTTTACACTTGAGTTAACAATGAATTTACATTATTTTCAATATTTTTTTTTAATTCTTCTCACCCATATCGCTATCGAATTTAAATGGGTCTGATACGTTTTGTGGTCTGTGCCGACTCGTGCATATGATCTGCTTCATGCTGTCGAAACCAGACTTATGGTTTCGAATGCGTATAACGTTTTGTCATTGTTTTAGAGCACTCTAGCTTACAGATAACATTAGAATTTTTAAACTTGTTGGGTCTTATTTTAAATAATTTTAAATCATCTTGAGACCCTTAGTGGGTCCAGGTCCCTGGTTGCAAAACACTGATCTAGAGTCTGGCATTCTGAGACATTAAAGAGATCTCATACAGTACACTTAAAAATAAACAATTACACTTTTTTTCATAACAATGCAATAGAAGAACCATTTTTAGTTCCCAAAAGAATCTTTCAATATAACTTCCTTTTTCCACTATACAGTACCTTGTGTTGAAAGGAAACGTTAAAGAGCAGGTCATATGGTATTTTAAAGTGTCCTAATATTCAGTTTGAATACACTAGAACAGGTTTAAATATCTTTATTTATTATGCACTTTTTTGATTAACAACTTTGCAGAGTTTTTACACTGAAGGATAGCTATACAAACTGCAAAAAACAAATATTTTTCAAAAAACCCATATGACCTGCTCTTTTTAAAGTTTTTTGATGGAACCATGAAGAACCTTAAAGAAGCATATACACTCTTAAAAATAAAGGTTCCAAAAATGTGTTTTTGCAGTGATGCCATAGACAAACCACAGTGAATTTAACAGTAAAATTTACAGTGCATTTTTGGTTCCCCAAAGAACCTTTCAGTGAACAGTTCTTTAAAGAACCATTTTGAAGAACATTTTAAAAATCTAAAGAACCTTTTTCAACTATAAACAACACTTTCTGCATTTGAAAGGTACCATGGACATTCAAGGTTCTTTATGCCGGGTTTCCATCCAAAGTTGTGAAGTTAACTTATGCACAAAATTGGAATAGCACATAAAACATTTGTGAGTAAGCTCCGTTTCCATAAAAACGAGTCAAAGAGAACAAAATCGTCACTTCCTGGCACTACGCTTCACTAAGAAAAGTAGGAGAAGCCACTGAACATAATCATTTTCATATATAATAAACCTCACACCTCAGAGTGAGCAGATGAAACACAGCAAATGCGGTTGTTGCTTTTGGAGGTAGATTCCTGCTGTTTGGGAACACAGATGTGTAAGACAGTTCCTGGAGGCAATTATATATTTTATGGTTGGGCATTTCAGAATGACCACAGCAACATTTTAAATGCTGTGGAACGAGATCAGTCCACTGTTTAGTCAGGTTTGCCATGATTTTTTGATGCGTACAGACGAATTTATTCAAAAAATGCATTTCCATCTCCTATTACTCGCACAAATTGAAAACCACCTCATGCGAGCGTAAAAACTTTTTTGCGAATTAAGGGATTTTTACTGGATCCATCCCTGGTTTCTGATGCGATACTTCAAAATGCGCATAAAAACAGGGTGATGGAAAAGCATATACACTCTTAAAAATAAAGGTTCCAAAAGGGTGTTTTTGCAGTGATGCCATTGAAGAACCACCCTGTAAAAAATGACAGTGAATTTAACCGTAAAATTTTGAGTTTAAAGACCATAAAATTTACAGCAAATAACCATAAATTGACATTCCCAGAATTCCATTACATTTTTTACATTTGATGTTTTTTGTTGTTGAGATAACTTTCTTCTTAGTTTTTTCTTAGCAGTTTTGTACATTAGGGTTGTATGTTACATCTAATGTTGTTAAATTAATGTTTATTGCATTATTTCATTTTCATGTATGTTTTCATGATGGTGTTTAGTGTTTGTGTAAATGACACTGTGCACCTTCTATAGCCTATGTGTTAATATTTAAAGGCTGCTTGTGATGGGTTTTAGTTTAATCATGTGACTTTCTCATCACAACCTAGTTTTGGTGGTAAAATGTCAGCTGGTTTTCTACTGGTTTTCTACCGTAAATTTTACGTAATTTTTTTTACAGTGTAAACACCATCCTGGTAACACACATGAAACTGAAATAATGCAATAAACATTCATTTAGCATACAACCCTAATGTACAAACCTACTAAGAAAAAACGAAGAAAGTTTTATTTCAACAAAAAAAAAAAAACATCAAATTTTAAAAAATGTAACACAGGGAATTCTGGGAATGTCAATTTACAGTTATTCACTGTAAATTTTACAGTCTTTTACCGTTAACCATTTCACAGGTTTTTACTGTGGTATTTTTTACAGTTTTTTTACTGTTAAATTCACTGTCATTTTTTACAGTGTAGTGTTTGTGTAAATGACACTGTGCACCTTCTATATACATTTATATTTAAACGCTGCTTGTGATAAGCTTTGGTTCATCATGTGATTTCCTCATCATCACCTGTTTTTGTGATACGTAAATGCGCTTCCATCTCCCATTATTCTCATTAACCCTTTTCGCACAGGTCAAAAACCACCTCATGCGAGCGTAAAAATTTCCAATAATTTTTTTATTGGAAATGTGGTGTTTCCATCAATGGTTTCTGATGCGATACTTCAAAATGTGCATAAAAACAGGGTGATTATAACATAGCTATTGAAGCCAATAAAGTACCTTTATTTTTAAGACTGTATAGATACCTATATTTTTAAGAGTATGTGACCCCTGGGCCATAAAACAAGCGTTAAGTAGCACAGGAATATTTTTAGAAATAGCCAAAAATACATTATATGGGTCAAAATGATCGTATTTCCTATTCTTTTATGGCAAAACTCATTAGGATATCAAGTAAAATGTTCCATGAAGATATTTTGTAATTTTCCTACTGTAAATATATAAATTTTACATTTTTGATTAGTAATATGCATTGCTAAGAACTTCATAAAGTTGTAAAGGTGATTTTCTCAATATTTAGATTTTTTTGCACCCTCAGATTTCAGATTTTCAAATAGTTGTATCTCGGCCAAATATTGTCGTGTTTATACAGCTCTCAGATGATGTAGAAATCACAATTTCAAAAAAGTGACCCTTATGACTGGTTTTGTGGTCAAAGGTCACATATGTGATTTTTCTTACAGCATGGAACTCGTTTCTTTGATATTTCTCATTGCTAAGGATTTTCACAGCTTTAAGTGTTTTTATTCAGGCAGGAACGTCTTTGCCCGGCAGTATGTAGGGTGTGAGCGCGAGCGTTGCGACGCTGTACGCGATTGCCGTTGGCGTTCCTGCGGCCTTGCTGCTCCTGTTTCCCTTGATGGCCATCGTATTTTCTCCGAAACGCTTCTTCTGTTCTCTCCGCAACGTGGAGCGGAAACTATCGGGCACGAAGCAGTACACCACAGGATCCAGGCAGCTGTTCAGACTGCTGAGCGTGATGGTCGCGTGATACGCAACCACGTGCTGCTCTCTGCTGCCCCCTAGCTGGAAATACACCACAGCCTCGCGCACGTGATACGGCATGAAGCACACGGTGAACACCAGCAGCACAGCGACGAGCAGCCGGACGGCGCGCGCACGCCGACCCAAGCTCTGCGGCATGAGCCGGCCGTCCGCGAGCGCGCAGGCGACGCGGATCGTAAACGTCGCGATCACTAGCAGCGGCAGGACGAACTCCAGAACGGTGAGGGCGAAGAACACCGCGACGTGACAGCAAGACGCTCCGTTGAACTCCAGCGCAGACGTCTGAAGGGAATACGTGACTACGACGGCGAACAGCCAGATGCAAACGCTCACGCTTTTCGCAACCGCGGGGCTCCGCCAGCGGCTTGCCGCCGAACGCACCACCGCCATATA
Source organism: Cirrhinus molitorella (assembly GCA_033026305.1). NCBI lineage: Eukaryota > Metazoa > Chordata > Actinopteri > Cypriniformes > Cyprinidae > Cirrhinus > Cirrhinus molitorella. Next base: position 34,216,965 of record CM065131.1, on the reverse strand, counting down.
GCGATCCACGCAGATGCTGGTGAGAAACAAAATGCTGCAGTACATGTTGACAAAGTAGCTGAACGTGTGCAGGTAGAAACACGCCACGCAGTCGCCGCCGCTGTGGTACAGCGCGATGCGGGCCGGGAGCGACAGCGCCACCAGCAGGTCGGCCACAGCTAGGTTTATGGTGTATATGGCGGGTGTGCTCCGAGAGCGGCTGTGCTGGCAGAACACGTACAGGGCCAGGCTGTTGAGGACCACGCCGACCACAAACATGAGCGTGTTTACCACGATCAGCGTCACCCACAGCACATAGAAGTCCTGGTACAGAGCCTCGTCCAGGTGCGCCAGTTTCTTCAGGTACGGCACCCCCGACGGGTGGAGGCTGGCGTTGATGAGAGGCTCTGATGTGATGTTTGAATGTCCTCCGAGGAAGGTCTCCATTACTGGAACATAGAAAATAGATTAAAAATCAGGGGTGCACAATGTTTAGACCGCTCATTTGCGTACGGACTAACTGTAATGCTCATAAATCTACACTGCAAAAAATACATTTCTTACTTTTACTTTTTTTGTCTTGTTTCCAGCTAAACTATCTAAAAATTCTTAAATCAAGAAGGATTTTCTAGACAAGTAAAAATTGTCTTGTTTTCAGACAAAATATGTTAAAATTAAAGTTTTTTGCTTGAAACAAGCAAAATTATCTGCCAGTGGGGTAAGCAAAATAATCTAGCTTTCTGCTTGAAATTTGAAATTTGCTTACCCCATTGGCAGATTATTTAGCTTGTTTTAAGCAAAAACTCAATTAATTTTGACTTCTTTTTTCTGAAAATAAGACAATAATTTTTACTTGTCTAGAAAACTTGTCTTGATGTAAGAATGTTTCGATATTTTGCTGGAAACAAGACAAAAAACCTAAGTAAGAAAAGCATTTTTTGCAGTGTAGGCTATCCGCTGCTGTTTTTAAAGCACAATGCAAAACTGTGATATTTCATTCACTGACACTCTTCAATCAGTAGCGCATCTCCAGTCTTCAGTGTCACATGATTCTACAGAAATCATTCTAATATACTGACAATGTTGGAAACAGTTGTGCTGCTTAATATTTTTTTGGAACCTGTGATACTTTTGTTTAGGATTATTTGATGAATAAAAAGTTTAAAAGAACAATTTATTCAAAATATTTTCTTCCAATATAAGCCTTTACTATCACTTTTTTTTTTTATCAATTTAACACATCCTTGCTGAATAAAAGTATTAATTTCTTTCAATGAGACAAAGAATCTTAGAACGAGGTTTGTTGTTACAAAAGTTTTCCTTTTTAAATAAATACTGTTCTTTGTACCATCAAAGAATCCTGAAAAAAGTATCACAGGTTCCAAAAAAAAAATATATATATATATATATATATATATATATATCACAATATTACATTTCACTCTCTGTTTTTCATCAAATAAATGCAGCATTGATGAGCAGAAAAGTCTCCTTTAAAAAGCATTAAAAATTGCACTGATCCCAAACTTTTGAGCGGCAGTGTACAAACGCACACACACACACACACACACACACACACACACACACACACACACACACACACACATATATATATGTCCTTTCCTTATTAAATATGAATGCACTTGCACTCTGAAACATTCATGCATCAAACATAACAGAAGTACTTCTTCCAAATGATTTATTATTTCAGAAAATATTTTTTGAAATCTAATTAAAAAGCATAATAAAAAATTCCCAAAAATATTTTTTTGCAATTCATTTAAAATTTGCTTTTCTCATCCTATTTAAAATGATGTGTATAGTTAAATGGTTAAAGTTATCATGAAATACAATTTGCAGATGTTTGTGGTTTGTATGTTTTTTTTTTATGTTGTTCAAAGAAGTCTACATTTATTTGATCAGAAATGCATTAAAATACCAATATTGAGAAATTTTATTACAACGTAGTGTACTCTACCAGTCAAAAGTTTTTGAACAGTAAGATTTAATGTTTTTTAAAAAAGTCTCTCTTCTCATAATAAAAAAAATACTGCAAAAAACGGTACTGTTGTAAAATATTTTCATTATTTAAAATAACTGCTTTTTATTTTATATATTTTAAAATGTAATTTATTCCTGTGATCAAAGCTAAATTTTCAACATCATTACTCCAGTCTTCAGTGTCACATGATCCTTCAAAAATCATTCTAATATGTTGATTTGCTGCTCAAGAAACATGTATTATTATTATTATCATCAATATTTAAAACAGTTGAGTACATTTTTCAGGATTCTTTGATGAATAGAAAGATCCAAAGATCAAAATTTATCTGACATAAAAAAACTTTTGTAACATTATACACCATACCATTCAAAAACTTGGAGTCAGTCGATTTTTTTTTTTTTTAAGAAATTATAGAATTTAATATTTTTATTAAGCAAGGATGCTTTAAATTAATCCAAGGTGATGATAAAGACATGTATAATGTTACAAAAGATTTCTACTTCAGATAAATGCTGTACTTCTGAACTTTCTATTCGTCAAAAAACTTGAAAACAACATAATAATAATAATAATATTATTATAATTATTATAATATTTTATTTATTTTTTTTGAGCAGCAAATCCAAATATTAGAATGATTTCTGAAGGATCATGGAGTAATGATGCTAAAAATCCAGCTTTCAAATCACAGGAATAAATAACTAATTCAAAATATTCACATAGAAAACGTTATTTTAAATAGTAAAAATTGTACTGTTTTTGCTGTACTTTGGATTAAATAAATGCAGGCTCGGTGAAAAGAGACTTCTTTAAAAAAACATTAAAAATCTTACTGTCCAAAAACTTTTGACCGGTAGTGTAATTGTAATATACTATAATTTTTTATTTATTTTGCTGCTTATTATTATATTATTATATCAGTCACAAATTAATGTTTTATTACTACATAAATAATCAATTTCTTTAAAAAAAATAATTAAAAAAATTCACAATGAGGTCCAACTTTTGAAAAGTAGCGTAAACATTAACCCAGGTTTAACAGTTTTAAGTGTGAAAAGCCCATTTGTAATCAATTCCCATTAGACATCTCTCTCTCTGATGAGAAGCTCTAACGGAGCGCCACAGAGATGTCTCATCAGTGGGCACCGCATGAAGCTTTCCATAGCTTTCTAAAAATGGAACATTCTTGTGCGTTTGATTTTGTGAGAGAGTTTGTGCTCCTGTCCGCTGACGTCTTTCTGCTCCGAGACTCTTTCTGAATGCCAGTCTGCGTTTCAGAGCTTTAATGAAATATGTAAAAGAATCATAGATTCTCTTTCATCAGCTCAGACTTCAGCCGTTTAACGCCGTCTGATCTTTACATGTGAAGGGTTTGCTCAATCAGATTCTGTCTTGTGAAACATCATGTTATGTTCAGCAATTTCCCACATGGTTCGGTCAGCAGGGGGATCTGACTGAAACTTCCCATGGAAAATATAAAATTAACATCCAGTGGTTTGAGGTTAAACACTCGACTATAAATACATCTCAAATGCAATGTATATACATTAGGAAATAAAGAAAAGGATCTCACCGGTGTTGATCCAAGTAGATATCGGTTGCTTTCTGTAGTTTTTTTTTAAATCAACTGAAGCCTCATTGAAATCTTAATCATCTCCATCACTCCCACAGACAGAGAAAAACTGCATTTCTCAGCATAGCAATGTCCATGTCTCTGTCTTGCAGTGTAAAGTGTCTCTTCAGGATAAGTGGACGCTCTTTTTCCAGCAGTTGCTCTGTTGTGAAGTGAGTCTTGTTCAAGAATGACAGACTTTCAGGCCTGTTGGTTTTCTCTCCGTCTCTCACCCTCCCCTTTTCCTCTTGTTCTCATCTTCACAACAGTCCCTCTAAACTCTGGGCAGGAGCCCTCAAAAGTCACTTTGCAGAGCAATCCGTCTTGGGGGACGAGAGCCGTGAAGCTCCCCCGGTAAACAGGCCTCTGGGACGTCAGCCATAACAAAACGCACATCCATAGTCCATATTTAGATAAATGCAGCTCCCAGTGTGCCTTCCTCCTGAGCTTTTGCGCACAAGTGGATTGTACGAAACATCTCTACTACTCAAAAATGACCACGAATGTGTATGGACATTTGTATAGTGCGTTTTCCGAGATTAAAAAATCCACTTATATGTGACCCTGGACCACAAAACCAGTCATACCGGTTAGGGTTAGAAATTGGTAAATTTTTTGAAATTGAGATTTATACATCACCTGAAAGCTGAATGATTGTTATGATAGGACAATATTTGGTCGAGATACATTACTATTTGAAAATCTGGAATCTGAGGGTGCAAAAGTACTTTTCAAAAGTTTTGATATATTTATGGTAGGAAATTTACAAAATATCTTTATGGAACAAGATCTTTACTTAATATCCTAATGATTTTTGGCATAAAAGAAAAAAAATATCATTTTGACCCATACAATGTATTTTTAGCTATTGCTACAAATATACCCCAACGACTTAGTAGTGACTAGTTTTTGTGGTCCAGGGTCACATACATACATATACATATATTTATATAAAGATTGAATTATTAATTATTAGTTACTTACTTAATTATTAATTATTAGATATTGTAAATCTTTAAAATATTTTGAAGATTACATTTTTCATAAAGAAATAACAGATAAATTGTAGAAATAATACATTTAACATAAAAAATATAAAAAAATATATATTAAAAACTATATTATAAAGGTTTAAATTACATTTTGCATGAAAACGATTTTATTTTAATTATTATATTATTATTATAATAATATAAATACTAATATTAGATAATACATGCATTGTGGGATTATTTTTATGACAAGCACATTTTTAGATGGGCTACATTTTTAGATAGCATTTTTGTATGGTTATTTATATTGTTTTTTAATTTTATTATGTATACATATTTATTATGTAAATATATGTATTTATATTTATTTCAGGAGAAATATAATATATATATTAAAATATATATTATAAAGGTTTAAATTTAATTTTACATAAAAATTTTTATTTTAATCGTGTATAATAATATAAATACTAATATTTGATGATATATTTGTATTGTGGCATCTTTATGACAATTAGGCGCATTTTCTTGTAATATTTTTTATTATTTTATCATTATATTATTTTAACATTATAATATATATATCATATATAATAATAATAATATGTAATATGTTTATATATTAAAATAAAACATTTATTTTTCATATACAAATATGAAGTTTTTTATTTTAATTATTTATATTTACTTCTTTTCCCCCAGGAATTATAATACATAAATATATATTATAAAGGTTTAAATTACATTTTGCATGAAAATAATTTAATTTTTATTATGTATAATAATATAAATTTGCATTGTGGCATTATTTTTATGACATTTATGCAAATTTTGTAGATGGACAATTAACAAACAAGTTTACATTTTGGATGAAGACAGTTTTAATTTTATTAATAATAATAGTGATAATATTTTTTTCAGGAAAAATATATATAAAATATATTATAAAGGTTTCAATTACATTTTGCATGAAAACAACAATGCTCTCAGGGGTATAATTTTGGATGAGGACAATTTTAGTTATACAGCTATATATATATATATATATAGTTTTTTTTTTCCGGAAAAAAAATATGATAAAGCTTTAAATTACATTTTGCGTGAAACCAATTAATTTTTTCTTTTGTATAATAATTTAAATACTAATATGAGATGATATATTTGCGCTATGGCATTACTTTTATGACTTTTTAAATGAGAAATTAGAAATAGATGAAGCATAACTGAAAAAAATAAATAAATCTAAAGGGGTTTATCCATTAAGAGCAGTAAATAATGGTGGACCACCCCTGTGAGGTGAGGTGTCCCCGTCCAGACCCCCCCTCTGCGTTACCTCACAGACGCAAACATGAGCAAACACTGACCATCAAAGCCGTCGGCGAAACAGCTGGAGCTCATAAGAGAGACGCTGCATTAGAGACGTCCTGCACCTCATTCTTCATCACCAACCACAACCCAGATCCAGCCATCTTACAGTAAATCCTAGAGGGTTCTCAGATCACCATTTGTTATTTCTCAGCATAAACACTCTGAAATGAAAGACACACATCTGAACCAAAAGATCCGATATCACACAGAATCCAATGAGATCAAAGGGAAAAGTTACATAAGAACATAATGAATGGAAATGTGGGATTCGTTTGGCAGGTGTGACAATTAAAAAGATTCAAAACAGCAACTAATTTATCATATATACCAAATTTGAACGTTTTTGATATGTAATATTGAAAAAAAAAAACACCTTTTATATTCTACAAAATACTGAAAATCAAAACAACAGTTTTCTTCTACTTACAAACTTAAAAGTTTGATTTTAACTTGCTAAGCCAATTCTGCAACACTAATAAACATGAAATGCATTGTAAACAAACGTTAGATCAAACTATTTTAATCAACCTTTTCAGTTTTTAATGAATTTAGCCTATTTTAAAGCTCATAGACATTTCTAGAAGGCAGTATAATCACCTTAGGTTTTATAACTTGTCGACGTCTTCAAGATTTTTACAAGGTGGCAAACTTTAAACACCAGATAAAGGGAAATTGGCATGCAGCCGTTCGTGAGGAAACAAATGTACCGCTCATGTGTTTTGTTTTGGACTAAAGCCGTCGTGTAGGACCGCTGTCCAGTCGAGCAGATCTGATGGAGTCACTGTCTAAACATCCGTCAGCTTGAGAAAACCCAGAGACTGTAAATCACTTCAGTCCTTCAACAACTAATAAAACTGTTACAACGAGCTCTGTATATATATGGACGACAGCGACAGGTGTGTGAGATTATGAACACGGTAAAACAAGTTAAAGTTACTTGGGTGGTTTACCTGCTAAAACATGTATTGGTGGTGTAGCTATTCACCTTATTTTTTAGCGTAGTGCTGGTCGCGTTTGAAGCAAGGCTTCGTGAAGCTTCGAGACATTTGCGAATGATTTGTTTCGAATCAGATATTTGAAGCACGTATCAACATGCCAGCGGGGCTTCATTATGTCACATTTTTTTTCTAAATAAATAAACTCAGAGAAGTGAACCCATGCATCAAACAATCAAAATAAGCCCTGCAAATTCATATTTAAAATTACTTAAAGATTTGTTAATTTGCACTTAATATATAATACTTTTAATATTTGCAATGGGTTTGTAAAAGCAGTTTTAATCTGAGGTTTTGTTGTATTTAGACAGTTTTTGCAAGCAGGCGTCACCAGAGTTTCGAGCCCTCTGAAACAGTGAATCATTTTGCGAAGCTACTGGATCAATTGATTCGAAGCTGCGAAAAGATTAGTTTTCACCCATGGCCGTTTGTAACTTGCATAGGCCTATGCAATACTTCTGGTGCCATTTTTAAAATTATCCCTGAAACAATAAGCTCATTCGTATGTTTCATGACACACAAATAAGGTGAGCTCTCTGGTGTATTGAGGAATAAGTTCTGAATCTTTTAGTTCAAAATGGAGCTTCAGAGAGCGTATTGCGAATTGTTTGATTCAAATCGTGACTTTGGATTGCGAATCATTGAGATTGCATCTTTCGATTACGATCTGGATATTCGGAGCATATATTGCTAATCGTTTGAGCGCGTATAGCAAATCTTTTTATTCAGATCGGGGAGTTCGGAGCCTGAATCACTAATCCTTTAATTTGGATCAAGCCTTTTGGATTGCGTATTGTGAGTCATTTGATTTAGATCGGGACTTCAGAGCACGTATCACAAATCATTTGATTCAGTTCAGGACTTTAGAGCGAGAAACACAAATCATTTGATTCAGATCGGGAGTTCGGATAGCGTATCATTATCATTCGAATAATTTGATTCCAATCTGGGGTTGATTTGATGTAGATCGAGACGAGCGCAAATAGCAAATCATTTGATTCAGATTGATTTAGAATCATTTGATTCAGATCGGGCCTTTGGATCGCTCACTGTGAATAATTTGATTTAGATTGGGACGAGTGCGAATCGAGAATCATTTGATTCAGATTGGGACTTTGGATCGCTCACCGTGAATAATTTGATTTAGATCGGGACAAGTGCGAATCGAGAGTTATTCGATTCAGATCGGGACTTTGGATCAAGTATCACAAATCATTTGATTCAGATTGGGACTTGATTTGATTTATATCGGGACAAGTGTGAATCGAGAATCATTTGATTCAGATCGGGACTTGATTTGATTTAGATCGGGACAAGTGCGAATCGAGAATCATTTGATTCAGATCGGGACTTGATTTGATTTAGATTGGGACGAGTGCGAATCGAGAATCATTTGATTCAGATATGGACTTTGGATCACATACCGTGAACAATTTGATTCAGATCGGGACCTTGGATCAAGTATCACAAATCATTTGATTCAGATTGGGACTTGATTTGATTTAGATCGGGACAAGTGTGAATAGAAAATCATGTGATTCAGATCGGGACTTGATTTGATTTAAATCGGGACAAGTGCAAATTTAGAATCATTTGATTCAGATCGGGACTTGATTTGATTTAGATCGGGACAAGTGCGAATCGTGAATCAATTGATTCAGATATGGACATTGGATCACATACCGTGAATAATTTGATTCAGATTGGGACTTGATTCGATTTAGATCGGGACAAGTACGAATCGAGAATCATTTGATTAAGATCGGGACTTGATTTGATTTAGATCAGGACAAGTGCGAATCGTGAATCAATTGATCCAGATTGATTTAGATCTAGACTTTGGATTGTGTAACGCAAATAATTTGATTTAGATTGGGACTTTGGATTGCTCACCATGAATAATTTGCTTTAGATCGGGACAAGTGTGAATAGAGAATCATTTGATTCAGATCGGGACTTGATTTGATTTAGATCGGGACAAGTGTGAATCAAGAATCATTTGATTCAGATCGGGACTTGATTCGATTTAGATTGGGACAAGTGCGAATCGAGAATCATTTGATTCAGATTGGGACTTGATTTGATTTAGTTCGGGACAAGTGCGAATCAAGAATCATTTGATTCAGATGGGCCTTTGGATCGCTCACTGTGAATAATTTGATTTAGATTGGGACGAGTGCCAAACGAGAATCATTTGATTCAGATTGGGACTTTGGATCGCTCACCGTGGATAATTTGATTTAGATCGGGACAAATGCAAATCGAGAGTTATTCGATTCAGATCGGGACTTTGGATCAAGTATCACAAATCATTTGATCCAGATTGGGACTTGATTTGATTTATATCGGGACAAGTGTGAATCGAGAATCATGTGATTCAGATCGGGACTTGATTTGATTTAGATTGGGACAAGTGCGAATCGTGAATCAATTGATTCAGATATGGACATTGGATCACATACCGTGAATAATTTGATTCAGATTGGGACTTGATTCGATTTAGATCGGGACAAGTGCGAATCGAGAATCATTTGATTAAGATCGGGACTTGATTTGATTTAGATCAGGACAAGTGCGAATCGTGAATCAATTGATTCAGATATGGAGTTTGGATCACATACCGTGAATAATTTGATTCAGATCGGGACGAGTGTGAATCGCGAATCATTTGATTCAGATATGGACTTTGGATCACGTACCGTGAACAATTTGATTCAGATCGGGACCTTGGATTGTGTATCGTGAATCATTTGATTCCAATAGACATTTGGAGCCTTTATGTATGTATGTATATATGTAAATAATATGTAATGTAAAAATGTATAAATGAATGAATGAATGAATGAATAAATAAATAAATAAAATACATAGACTAGAGACTGACATATTGCCAGAGTAATAAAACACATTCTAATAAAATGAAATCTTAAAATGACACAAAAGATGAATAGCCTACAGTTTTCATTGCTTTTGGATTAATGAAACTTTGCATAGTTTCCATAACTTGTCGAGGTCAACTCTGAAAAAAGGAAAGAAAGGTTTAGAGCCAGTACACTTTTGTTTATGAATTTTTATGACATTTAGCTGACAGAAAACATAAATTATGTAATATTTTCCTATATTCTCTTTTGTATAGTCAAACAATCCAAAGAAAGCATCTTTAAAACATAAAGAGAAGTCACTTACAAAATAAAATTGGATAAAAAATCTGACCAAGATTTTTCTGTGTAGGTACATTGCCAAAACAATATAATGATAACGGTAAAAGCGGCAACGTCTGACTTATATTTACAAAGAAAGGCTTTAGTCGGATAACATTTGTGAATTTATATAAAAATGTTATTCATTTTACTTTATTGGTAAGCAGATACTTATGAGGTAAGGTCCATACTTTCTCCCATGGAACATTCTCCACAATATTATTCCAATATGGTATTACATAAGGAATTGTTGTTATCTCTTTCTGGAAGAAGAGCTCTGACTGAGTTTACAGTTATTCTGTGTGTGTGTGTGTGTGTGTGTTTATTAGGGACCAGGCCAAGAGCATCTGCTTATGAAAATGAGAAAGTTTGATAGGGATTTTGATAAGAATTCAGGCCACCAACTTTGAAGATAACATAGTAGTAATAATAATACAAAGTTAAGAGAGATTATTAAGGAGATTCTTATGCAAAGTAGTAAAATCTAAAAATGCAGTCTTCCCTCTGTTTTATAGGATTCATCATTTTTCCAAATAAAATTAGAGACTCGGAGCGCTATAGTGAATCTTTTCAGATCGGAACTTCAGATCGCTTATCGTGAATCATTTGATTCAGATCAGGCTTCGGAGCGCGAATCATGAATCGTTTGATTCAGATAATGACTTCAGGATTTTTTAAATTATTAAACCTGTACAAAACAGTCTGTTATGCTGCTTAATATTGCAAACTGTAATTTGGTAAGATATTATTACATATTTCGTAGTCAACGAACAGTTACACTTAGTCTAGTCAATGAAGCAACTTATCTGAAGTCTAGAACATTCAAAGAAAATAGCTTATATGTGATTTGCAAAATAAGGTGGATATCTGTTTTTTTTTTTTTTTTTTTGGTCAAAACAAATAAAGTCAAATTAGGACAGGAAGAGCACGCCTGAATAACAATATGCATGCTTTTGCACGATATTACTCAATAAGGGTAAATTGTTTTGGAAGATTTTTAGTGTTTTTGGATTCCCATGTTTTGGTTTTCTAATCTTTAAACAGGAAGATAAATATAGCAAACTGAAGTGCTTTTACGGATGTAAAATTAGCAACACTAGAAGCTCAAAACAGGAAGCATAAACATTGTGTGTTTGGTCTGAATGTCTGATGAATGCGACTACATCCGTCACATCAAAGACTGAATTTGCTGTTATTTTATTCAAACGTACGTTATTTAATTTCAGCACGTCCCTATAAAACAAATCTCATTTTCAGAGAAGAAAAACACTTTCTCTTTTAACGCGGGCGGGATAGTTGAGTTACTGTCCTAGCATTAACACACGGCCAAAAATGAACACCCATAAAAGTGAAAACCATCCCTCGGAGTCGTTACCGATGTTTATTCTTCGTCTCATCACTCTGTCCAAAGTTAAACCTGACAGAGGTTCAGACACGTGAATGGATGAACTGTTTTAAGCGAAAAACCCATCAATCTCCACATAAAACCTGAAGTCAAGCAAGTTAGCAAAGACGCTTCCTGTGAGTGGAAATCATCATCATATATCTGACTGACTGTACGACGCCTGGTTCATTTCGTCTCTGAAAGGAAGATGTGGACATTAACACAGTCTTACCTCAAACTTAGTTACTGTACTATATTTTATTAACTTGTATTATCGTACAGGATGCTAAAAAGTAGCTTTTCAGTGTCGTTGCTAATGTGTTTTACCCCGTAAAGTCTGACATATAAGTGTTGGGGAAAGTTACTTTTAAAAGTAATGCATCACAATATTGCGTTACTCCCCCCAAAAAGTAACTAATTACGTTACTTAGTGCGTTACAATACTTTTGCGTTACTTTTTTAAAAACTGGGCAGGCCTTGCTTGTTTGTTTGATTCTTAGCAAATGTGAAAGCCCTTTCACACCAAAATGAAATTAAGTAAATAAGCCTAGAGGCTAAAGGAAAATTTAATTCACGCTTGTACAGTAGAACTGTAAGAAAAGAAAGTTTAACACTCTTCAGCAATGAGAAAAAAAAAGCACAAATGTTAGTTAATATAATTATTAATTATTAACGAAAGTACGTTTTGCTTATTAGTACACTGCAAAAAATGCTTTTCTTACTTAGATTTTTTGTCTTGTTTCCAGCCAAAATATCTCAAATTCTTAAATCAATAAGGATTTTCTAGACGAGTAAACATTATTGGCTTGTTTTTTTCTGAAAACAAGTCAAAATGAAGTGTGTTTTCGCTTGAAACAAGCAAAATAATCTCCAAATGGGGTAAGCAAAATAATCTTGTTGTCTGTTTGAAATAAGATTTTTATTTTGCTTGTTCTAAGCAAAAACTCACTTAATTTTGAGTAAATAATTATTTACTTGTCTAGAAAATCCTTCGTGATTTAAGATTTTTTTGCTATTTTGGCTGGAAACAAGACAAAAAATGTAAATAAGAAAAGTATTTTGCAGTGTACGGTTGAATTGGATCAACAAAGGTCAGCAGCAAAGTCATTGGTAATTAATAAAATGGGATTAAATACATAAAGGAAACAAAAAGCAACTCAGATATTTTCTTGGAAATGAAAAAGTAATGCGTTACTTTACTAGTTACTTGAAAAAGGTAATATTATTACATAACTTGCGTTACTAATGTGTTACCCCCCAACACTGCATATGAAACAATAGCCAGAAAAATACAGTTAGACAAGATATATTTGCTGATTATATATTATGATTATGTTTTGTATCATATTGAATATGTCTTTTATGTCCTATATGATATAGTGAGAATATGGAGGAAAAACAGGCCCAAACTGAGCAAAAATATGCAATTTAGCACAAATGCTGATATTTACTTGGTCAAACAATTATGATATTCAGATCTTTGATAAACAGATACTTTTATTTCTGTTATGATTTTATTTCTGTCAAGACAGACAAAGTGCAGAACTAACAACATAGTAGTACTAGTTTAAAAAAAACTTGTCAAATCTGAATCATATGAAAGCACAGATGTCTTTTGCTCGATGTGATATCATGGAAAAAGTCAAAATGGCAGCGATTCAACAGTTAAAGGCAGTCAGACAGCTTCAGGCGCAGTTATGAAGTCATGATGCTAGTAATGCAGTATTTCACCACACATGGATCTGTTTTAGCAACATAAGCGTTAATGCGAGTTTGAAGCAATTAACAGCTAGTATTTGTGATCTAGAAATTAAATGACGGTGATTCTGACAACGTGAGCGCAGCATTGACAAAAACAAGTTGTCAGCCCTGAAAACACTTCTGCACCATTCCTATAAAGGTACTCAGTGATTATACAGCTATATGTAGCATGGACTTATATTCACTATATGTGTGATTTACATGTAGATGTCATTGCATTCATAAAAAACAATAAAAAGGAAAAAATAAAGATTTTTTTTCATATCTTTAACACTGATATTTCTATAGCGTTATAATAACACAAAACATAATACTGTAAAACATCTTCCTGGCAGTGCTTTAGTGCTTTTTCCAATATTTTCAACTTCCTACTAGCACTTTGGTCGCTTGTGAACAGGTGAACGGATTGAAAAACAAATGCAAGCGTTGCGTATTTCCTTATATGTCATCAGCCAATAAAACACATTTATGTGAAAGTCACAGATATCAAGTAGGAATATATCAGATCTAATAATGAGCATGTACACTACCATTCAAAAGTCTGGGATCTGGAAGATTTTTGTGTTTGCTTTTAAAAGAAATCAACACATTTATTAATGAAGGATGCATAAAATTGATCAAAAGTACAGTAAATACATTTAGAATGTTGCAAAAGATTTCTATTTCAAATAAAATCCTTCAAATTATTTTTATTCATCAAAGAATTTGTAAAATCACAGTTTCTGCTAAAAATGAAGCAGCACAGCTGTTTTTAACACTAATAATAATCAGAAATGTTTGTTGAGCAGCAAAAAAGGCATATGAGAATGGTTTCTGAAAGATCATGTGACACTGAAGACTGGAGTAATGATGCTGAGAATTCAGTTTTGACTTTTTAAAATATATTCACATAGAAAACAGCTATTTGAACTCATAATAATATTTCACAATTGTACTGTTTTTACTGTATTTTTAATCAGATACATGCAGCCTTGGTGGGTGGCTTCTTTCATAGCCATTAAATCATACTGACCCCAAACTTTTGAATTCTAGTGTAAATGACATGTTTTATTTTAAAGTGACTAGTGAAGAGTGAATATCAGATAAAGGCACATGCTGCGATATTCTAAAGCTAACAGTTTTAAACAGGAAGTTGAAGTGATGTGGGCTCAGGTGGTTGGACTGGTGTTCGTAGGCAGTGCAAATTCATCTGTCATAGTGAAGCCACCGCTCATTCATTCGTCTCTCTCCGGCAGTGATCTGTCCCTCTGTCTGCGCTGGGATAAAAACTGCTGGACCACAGATGGCCAATCTACAACGTTTTCCACGCGCACATGTCCTCCAGACCTGGACAGTGTGACCTGACCACCTGCGCAGTAACATGACACAATTGGTTGAAATTGACACCGCAAATCCTGTTATTTCTTATTTTTTGCTTAAAAGAATATAAAATACATGTAATTACTGTACACAGGAATTACTACCAAAAAATGAGATTATGAAATTTAAGGGTTTTTATACATATAAAAAATTACAAATATCTAAGATTGATATTGATTATGCATTTAATTATTAATTACAATATTCATAATTATTATAATTTATTTATATGTATTAATCAAATTTTTCATTTGATATGTATATAAAAATGTGTTTAATATCTATATGGAAAATCAAAAAAATTCTCAAGAGAAGTATTTCAATTATGTCCAATGAAATATCCTTATTATAAATGCAATTTAGGGGCTGTTGACCACACAAACCTATCTCCTAGCAAAGCAGAGGAGCTGTGAATTGTGCCTGTGAATTTGAGTACTTGCCCTCGGGGAGGATCTGCGTTCTCTTGTTTCCTTTGACCCAGCTGACAGACGCTTGAGACAGCAGATCTAGAGAACGAGAGTCTGATAAACCTTCAGGGTCTTCATCCTCGTTCATCATCTCACGACCCTCCGCTGAGCAGATCTTCCCTGAACACAACAGAGGATACAGACTCTGCACTGTTAATCCAATTCCAAACCAGTTTTATGATTCCCTAATATTCTTTTCGTACCATTTTACATAAACTAAACAACTGCAGAAAAACCAATGAAATGTATCAATTGATTAGCATTTTCTTTTAATGGAGACTAAGTTATTTTAAGTTGCACACGATGCATTAGAAATCTATGAAAGATTGTCTCCGCCATGGGAATTTTTTATTTTTTTTGTTAATTGGGAATTTATATGACTTTTCTCACTTTTTTCCCCTCAAAATTTTACAAAAAAGTCTGATGTGCTAGAAATAAACTCAAAATTCTGAGGAGAAAAAAGTCCAAATTGGGAGATGTGAACTCAGAATTCAAAGAAAAAAAGAATTGTGAGTGGTAAACTCAGAATTCCAAGAAAAGTCATAGTTGTGAGATTTAAACTCAGAATTCTGAGAAAAAAAAAGTCAGAATTTCAAAATGTAAATTCACAGAAAATAGTGAGAATTGTGAGCTATAAAGTGTGAAATGTAAACACAGAATTCCAAGAAAAAAAGTCAGGGGTGCGAGATGTAAACTCAGGATTCAGAGAAAAAAAACTCAAAATTTTGAGATATTAACTCAGAATTCCCAGAAAAAAGTCCAAATTGGGAGATGTGAATTCAAAGAAAAACTAATTGTGAGTTGTAAACTCAGAACTCAGAATTTCGAGATACAGACTTAGAATTCTTAGAAAAAAGTCAGAATTTCAAGATTTCAATTTAGAATTCCCAGAAAATAGTGAGAATTGGAAGCTATAAACTACAAATTTCCAGGTGCAAGAAAAAGAAAAATTCAGAGAAAAAATTCAGAGACAAAAAAAGCCATAATTACGAGATATAAATCCAAATTAAAGCAGAATTCTGAGGGAGTTTTGTGAAATTTTCAGATATAAACTTGGACTTTCAAGATATGAACTCAGAATTTCCAGAAAAACAATCAGAACTGCAAGATGTAAACTCAGAATTCAGAGAAATAAAGTCAGAATTTTGAGATATAAACTCAGAATTCTGAGAAAAAAGTCAGAATTTCGAGATATAAATTCAGAACTCCCAGACAAAAATCAGAATTACGAGATATAATCTCAGAATTCCCAGAAAAAAAGGGAACAATTGTGAGATGTAAACTCAAATTTCTAAGAAAAAAGTCAGAATTTCAAGATTCAAATTCAGAATTCCCAGAAAATAGTGAGAATTACAAGATATAAACTCAGAATTCCCAGAAAACAAGGTAACAATTGTGAGATTTAAACTCAGAATTCTGAGAAAAAAGTCAGAATTTCGAGATATAAATTCAGAACTTCCAGACAAAAGTAGGCTTGGGCGGTATCCAAATTTTGATACCGTCAAACCTCCTCCATATTTTACCTTGGTATACGGTATTACCGTGAATAAAAAAAAAAAAAAAATGACGTAAGGCTCAGACAGCGTCACCAAACTGTTGGCTTGTGCCTAAACCGTTCAGAAACTGGATACCAAACACTAATATTGAAACAATAATATTGTTGTGCATGTTATTTTGTTAACAACTGTTATTAGCAACAAATAGCAGTTTATAAAAAAAGTGCAAATACAACAGTCAAACAGAATTAAATTAACATAAACATCCAGAACATTTTTCGCGCAGAGACCCGTAGGGTTGTGACGGTGGCAGATTTTACCACCGCTGTGGTTATGGACCAACTACCGTCAGTAGTGTGGTGTTGTTTATATATATATATATATATATATATATACACACACACACACACACACACACACACAGTTTTGAAACATACAAAATGAGGCTCAAAAAGTAACAAAGGTGCGTGTAGCCTATTATTGCAGTCAGTGAACAAACAGCCTACAAAACAGTAAAATAATGATAATATAAGTTATATGAGAAAGTAAAATAAGAATGGTAAATATTAAACAAACATTCGTGTCATAAATTCGTAACAACTTCACCCAGCCCTTGTTCGACGGCTCATCAAAATTACCGACCGAGAATGACTGGAGTCCGTGTCTCTTCCTCCACTGTTGCATCAATTACAATTGCTCAGTTTTGTTTTTAATAGGAACAGGGTTATTTTTTGTTTCGGTTCTTCATAAAGTTAATTTAGAAATATGTTTGGAACATTTTTTGTTTGTTAAATTAAAGCTTTTGTTATTTAAATTAATGAACTAGCGGCCAGCAACAGTCGGTGAGATGATTATGTTTGATCAAATGTGCCTTCTCAAATCATTATACTTGCCTAAAATAGCTAAAATCTTAAAGAAAATTTACATGTTATTTTAAATGTTAAACTTACATAAATGCGTGCTATTATATGTATTCGTTTGTTGGAGAGTGGAAGCTAAATGTGCTTTGCATTACATGAAGGCGCCAGCGCGATCACTTGCAAAAAAATGAAAATAGGCATATGCCATCTTGCTCATAAAGGTAAGCATATATCATCCGGAACTGTAAAGGGTCTAATTTTATTTGCATGCACTCACAATATAAAAAAAAATATTGTGCTTTTGTAAAAATAAAGAAAACAAACAATACTTATCAATACTTAAATCGAAAACATTTATTAAAATTTTTTATTGATATTTTCTAAAAACTGTAGAGCCGCTCCAGTGAGCAGATGGCGAGTCAGTATCGTCAACTTAATCTTTGCCACACTGGCTCACTAGTTTACAATAGTTTATGAACAATTCATTTAATTATCTCCTTATTTCCCTCCGACACATTGATAGTAATAGCCTAGTTTTTTCCCGGAACTTTGCCAGCTTTAGTCTATTGCGTGTGTTTGAACGCAGATCTCTTCCTGCTGCCACGGCAGAATGAATGCTGCAGAATCACTGTATTTGTTATAGATTGTGTGACGTCAAGTACATTACCGCCGGTGGCGCGGTTGTCAGTGCGACTGTCACAGCCCTACTCGTCCGTATTTACCACCTCTCCCTTCTCGTTCGGTCGAAACCCGAAATACTGCCAAACTGCAGAAGCTGTGTTCTTTTTCGAGACCAGGTCACTTGGTGCGCGACTCGCCATCTTTCCCCCTCTCTCTCTTTCTCCTCCACGCTGTCACGTGATGACAACCACGCATACGCATTTTAGGCATTTTTTATGACGGTATAACGGTATTGAAACTGATACCGTTGCTATTTTTAGATCCCGCGGTATACCATATTACCGTATTACCGCCCAAGCCTAGACAAAAGTCAGAATTACGAGACATAATCTCAGAATTCCCAGAAAAAAAGGGAACAATTGTGAGATGTAAACTCAGAATTCTAAGAAAAAAGTCAATTTTTCAAGATTCAAATTCAGAATTCCCAGAAAATAGTGAGAATTGCAAGCTATAAACTTAGAATTTCCAGAGTTGCAAACGCAAAATTCAGAGAAAAAAGGTAATAATTGCGAGATATATATCCAAATTAAAGCAGAATTCTGAGGGAGTTTTGTAAATTCTCAGATATAAAAAAATTGGACTTTAAAGATATAAACTCAGAATTTCCAGAAAAAAAATCTGAATTGCGAGATATAAATTCAGAACTCCCAGAAAGAAGTCAGAATAACAAGATATAAACTCAGAATTCCCAGAAAACAAGGTAACAATTGTGAGATATAAACTCAGAATTCTGAGAAAAAGGCTGGATTGCGAGATATAAAAGTATCAAAATTGTAAGAAAAAAAAATTGAAATTGTGAGTTCCCTTTTATACTTTGGCAGAAACAAGCTTCCATAGTAGCCTGCAAACAATCGTTAATGAACTATGACTCATACCTACGCATTTGCAGAGCACCTTGATGGAGTAGAACAGGTTGGTGAACAGGTTAAACGGAGATGGAATTCCCGACTTGCGGCTCATGTCCCGTATCAGAACGGCGCGGCCAAACTTCCACTCCGTGTCGGACTGAGCCTGGATGCGCTGGTATGTGTCGCTCATCATGGCGATGAGGAGGTTGACCAACACGATGAACGTCACCACCAGATACACGCCAAACACCATTTTAGCCAAAACAGCCGTGGCGGGAGGCGAGCGGTCCACGTCGGGAATTTTATCCGGTTCGGTTAAACCAAACAAAGCGAAGAAGAGCAGCACGGACATGTTTAACGGACCCGGAATAGTGACTTGCGTGGCGTTAGCGGTGCTGTTGTCGCGTTCTTGTGGATACAGAGGCTGACACAAAGCGGTGAGGCTCAGCGTGAAGGCGGTGTGGAACAACATAAGGATCACAGCGAAACGGCACAGATCTTTTATCAAGTCTCGGATGATTATGGCCCACGGGCCGAATAAGTGATGGAACGTGAGGAACTCCAGCAGCTGGATGAATCCCAGCGTCATCGCGACAGCCAGCAGGACGTTCCTGGCGAACAAGCAGTGCAGGTGCGCCGGTGGCCACCATTGGGTGAAGACCGCCAGCAGGTGACACAGCAGAGCCGCGCCGGAAAAGCCCAGGAGAAGAAGACGAATCCATGCTAATCCAGTGCGCTCACCTGGGAACGTCAGCTCAGACACCAGCATCCCACAAAGCCAAATCAGCAACAGACATTCAGACCAGCCGGGCACCAGACGGCCCTGGGACAGGGGATTCACAGGCGGATACACGATCGTCAGAATGAACAGGGCCAACAGGAAGACGTGCGACACCAGGTGGCTCATGAACTTCACAATTGGGATGGTGTTGAAGCTGAGAGAGATTAAAACAATCAGTTACACACATTTCTCCTAAACTGAGACACTTTGGCAGTGACTGAATTTATTTATTTATTTTTAAAACCCTTTTTAACTTAAGACTGCTGTTGATGTTGTTAACTTCAATAAAACTATTAAAACAGTTTTCATTAATTGAAAAAAAGACGTAAAATGAGATATTATATTAAAAACACACTTAAATGAAATTGAGAAACCTTGTCACCTAACCATAAAAACCTTAGGTACTAAAATTACTAAAACTAAAGCTGAAATCAAAAATTTATTAAAGCGGAATAGAAATATTTCTAAAAATTATTAAAAAATGGCAAACCACATAAATTTACTAAAACTTAAACTAAAATTAAAAGGAAACCTGAAAACATAAATAGAAGCTAATGCAAAATACTGATAACAGTGTAACTGAAATAAATATGAAATAAAATATAGATATTAGATGAAAAATGTAAGCAAATATTAGAAATGAAAAAGTTTAAGTAATAATTTAAGGTAAATGGAAAATGACAAAAGAAAAACTCAATTAAAATGAAAACTGAAAATGTAAAAATTCTAAGCTTTAAATTTAAAATATTAATAAATACTAAAATAGTACATAAATAATAATTTAAGATGATACATCTTAATTAAAGATGGGTTTATTTTTTTAAAGAAATTAATATTTTTAATCAGCAAGAGTGTATTAAATTTATTAAAAGTGACAGTGAAGACATTTATAATGTTACAAACATTTCTATTTCAAATAAATGTTATATTTTAAAATGAAACCTGAAGGCATATAAATAAAAGCTAATTCAAAATAATAAATACTATAATAGTATATAAATAATACAAAAATAACATCTAAATTCTTAGTGTTATTTTAAATTCTTATTCTAAATTGCTGTGTTTTTAAAGATGGGGTTATTTAAAAAATAAAAATAAAAATAAAATAAAATAATATATATATTCAGCAAAATGCATTAAATTGAAAATACTGAAAATAAAGCTGAAGTGATACATTAATTTAAGCTAAATAAAAATAAATAAAAAGTTAAAGTAATTTTTTTTTTTAATTAAATTAAAATGAAAACTGAAAACGTAAAAATTGAAGCTTTAAATGCAAAATATTAATACATTTTATAATAGTATATAAATAATCCCAAAAATAACATTTTTAAATTCTCATTTTTAAAGATAGGTTTATTTATTTTTATTTGGGGAAAAAAAATATTTTTATTTAGCAAAAAGCATTAAATTGATTAAAAGTGACAGTAAAGACATTTATAATGTTACAAAAAAAATCTATTTCAAATAAATTCTTCCTGTCCTGAAAAACAAAATATATCACTGTCTTTACAAAAATATGAAGCAGCACAACTGTTTTCAACATTAATAATAATCATAAATGTTTCTTGAGCAGCAAATCAGCATATTAGAATGATTTCTGAATGATCATGTGACACTGAAGACTGAAGTAATAATGCTGAAAATTCAGCTTTGATCACAGGAATAAATGACATTTTACAATATATTCACTTAGAACACAGCTATTTTTAATTATAACAACGTTTCACAATATTGCTGTTTTAAACAAATAAATGGAGCTTTAATGAAATTTACTGTGTAAGTCCGTACCTGTGTCTGAGTGGCAGTGAGAGCGCCAGCCACAGCGGAGGGCAGAACAGCAAACAGAAGAACAGCAGCATGATCTTCCACGAATCCCACTGCAGGCTTCCATACCACACATCTGTCAAGTACGTCTGCACCGCCGGATGGGACACTACACCCTTCTGCCGGCCCTCGATCAGGCAGTCCAGCACGCTGGCACCTCGGTGGTCCGTGGCCCTGAGGATCGGACCAGCGCCATGACCCCCAGCCGAGGCGGCGAGGGTCAGGAGGTCAGAGGCCATGAGCTCACAGTGAGTGGCAGCGGAGTGCAGGTCGACGGAGCGCTCCTTCTCTCTGAGCGCGGACAGAGTCAGAGCTCGCGACAGACGGACACATGTGTCCAGAGGAGCAGGACAATGAAGGACCAACTCCTCCAGAGCCAGATTATCATTCATCCGGCCGCACACCATCAGATTGAACACAAACTACAGACAAAACACAAAACATGTGAAAGGATCATTTGAACTGGCTATATACACTTGAAGTCAAAAGTTTACACACACCTTGCAGAATCTGCAAAATGTTAATCATTTTACCAAAATAAGAGGGATCATAGAAAATGGATGTTATTTTTTATTTAGTACTGACCTGAATAAGATATTTCACATAAAAGACGTTTACATATACAGAAGAGAAAATAGTAGTTAAATTTATAAAAATGACCCCGTTCAAAAATGTACATACACTTGATTTTTAATACTGTGTTGTTCCCTGAATGATCCAAAGATGTGTTTGTTTTTTTTTTTTTACTGATAGTTGTTCATTAGTCCCTTGTTTGTCCTGAACAGTTAAACTGCCTGCTGTTCTTCAGAAAAATCCCTCAGGTCCCACAAATTATTTGGTTTTTCAGCATTTTCTGCATTTGAACCCTTTCTAACAATGACTATATGATTTTGAGATCCATCTTTTCACATTGAGGACAACTGAAGGACTCATATGCAACTATTACAGAAGGTTCAAACGCTCACTGATGCTTCTGAAGGAAACACCATGTATTAAGAATTTAAATTGAATTTGAAGATCAGGCTACATTTAACTTATTTTGTCTTCTGTAAAGCATGTAAGTATCTTCTGTAGCTTCTGAAGGGCAATACTAAATGAAAAAAAATATGATATTTAGGCAAAATAAGAAAAATGCACACATCTTCATTCTGCTCAAAAGTTTTCACCCCCGGCTCTTAATGCATCGTGTTTCTTTCTGGATCATCAGTGAGCGTTTGAACCTTCTGTAATAGAACCTTCTGGATCTCAATATCATGCATTCATTGCTGGAAAGGGTTCAAATACTCAAAAATGCTGGAAAACCAAAGAATTTGTGGGACCTGAACCATTTTTTTGTAGAAAAGCGGGCAGTTTAACTGTTCTGGACAAACAGGGGACTCATGAACAACTATCACTAAACAAAAAAACAGCTGTGGATCATTCAGCTAACAACAAAGTATTAAGAATCTACTGTATGTAAACTTTGGGACAGATTCATTTTTATAAATTCAACTATTATTTTCTCTTGTAGACTATATTTAAACATTGTTTATGTGAAATATCTTATTCAGGTCAGTACTAAATAAAAAATAACATGCATTTTGTATGATCCCTCTTATCTTGGTAAAATAATTAACATTTTGCAGATTCTACAAGGTGTGTGTAAACTTTTCACTTCAACTGTATATATATATATATATATATACACACACACACACACACACACACACACACAGACACACAGAGTGAAAAATGAACAGTGTAACAGTGAGTCTGACCTTCTTGTCGTCCAGCAGACGGAGTGTGTTCTTCTCTCGTCTCAGCAGGAAGATGACAGTTTCCTCATGGTTCTCCTGAGCGGCGTATTGCAGCGGCGTCCGTCCGGCGCAACACTCGACACACGGCGACGCTCCGCTCTCCACCAGGAACGACACCACCTCCAGACAGCCGGCTTTAGCTGCGTAATGCAGCGGCGTCCAGCCACTCTGAAACAGAGCAAACACCCATTAGCTTTAGTGATCACTGCTATCAACTTGAGCTCATACTGCAGACTTTGGTACGGTGTTGTTTTAGTATTACACTACCAGTTTAAATTAGGAATAAGTTTATGTTTTTAAAAGAAGCTTCTTCTGCTCACCAAAGCTGCATTTATTTAAAGAAAAATACAGTCAAATTGTATGATTTAAAATGCCTGTTTTCTATTTGAATGTATTTAAAAATGTAATTTATTCCTATTCCTGAATTTTCAGCAGCCTTGTAGAGCAATGGAAACTTGTTTCAAAAACATGAACAAAAAAATCTTACTTATTACAAACTTTTGACCAGTATTATATTTATATATGCATTAGGATGTTTCATTTTAAGTTTTCATTTTAATTTTCAGTTTTTACAATTTTCTAATGTGATTTTCTCATTTGTATAATTTTTTTTTTTTTCATATTTTAAATATTTCTAGTTAGCTTTCCAATCGTGTCTGTTTAATCCTTTTAGTATTTACTTTTGTTTCAAGGCAACATTTCAAAATTTTCATTTATTTATTTAAATTATTATTATTATTTTTTAATATTTTTTAAATACATTTTTATATATAGATTTCAAAAAAATATATACTTTTTTGTAGTTTTTTAAAAAAATTCTATTTAGCTTTATATTTATTTATATGTTTTTTTTTTTTACATTTAATATTTATATTTAATTTTCTTTCAGCTTTACAGCACTGGGTAAAATATGGACAAAAAACAACACACCTTCTGGGTAGTATTTAACTCAAATATTGCTTAAAAATGACTATATTTCTTGCTTAAAATGAACCCAAAATAAGTTGGAAAATAACGTTTATTAATATGTTCAATAAATGAACATTTATTAATAAGTTAAATAAATAATAATTAAATAAAAAACATTTTTTAAAAGGATTATGAATAAATGTTCACCTTTTGATTATTGCTGATACCTCTAGTAATTTGTGTCTTCATTTTAATTTACAACCTATTTCGGGTTCATTTTAAGCCAGCCATACAGTATTTTGTGAACAATAGTTAAATAAAACTACCCGACCACTGGGTAAAAACAACCCTGTCACTGCATTTTTTAGAGTGATTTTAATACATTTTAAATATAAAATTTAAAGTTTTAGTTAACACAGGGTTCCCACTCTAAGCCAAATGTCAAATTCCCTGACTTTTCCCTGACTTTTAATGACTAAAAAGCTGAATTTCCATGACCTATAATGAACAGATCCATCCACTTGCAAGCTTTATTTACTTGTTTACAGACGTTTTTAGTACAAAACTATGGAATCCCGTTTCTGCCACTAAATAAAAAAGATAAAGATAAAACTCACAATTCTGACTTTTTTTCTTGCAATTGCAAGTTTGTATCTTGCACTTTTGACTTTTTTTTCTCAGAATTGTAACATATAAATTCATTTCTGAGGAGAAAAAATACTGACATGTTCACATAATTGCGAGTTCATATCACACAATTCTGCCTTAATTCTCAATTGCGAGTTTATATCATGCAATTCTGACTTTATAACTCGCAATTGCGACTTATCTCACAATTCTGACTTTTTTTTTCACAACTGCTAGTTCATATCTCACAATTCAGAGAAACAAAAGTCAGAATTGCGAGTTTGTATCACGCTATTGTGAGAAAATAAGTCAGAATTGTGAGATAAGTCGCAATAACCTTCTTTTTATTTTTTATTTAGTGTCGGAAACAGGCCTTTTCTGTAATATTTCTACAGAAATTAATTTATGTTTATAACAATCTGAAGGATTTTTGTAAGGGTTTGGGGTTTGTAAGGATTTGTAATCAAGTTCATCATTCAGGTTTTTTTATTTCTGCACATTTAGTTTTTGCTTTTCTATGATCTACTTTTCATACCCAGTCTTTGAAGTGGTCATTTTGTAGCCAAAGCTCTTGAAATAATTTTTTTTTTCTGGCATGTTTGCCTTAGTTATCTAAGCTCGTGACTGCATTTGACTTCAGTGATTGCCAGTTGACGTGCGGGAAGGGAATAAAATGGCACTGAAAAATAGCCTAACCATAAAAATAGGCAAATAAATAAATAAAACAGAAAAGTTCAGTTTGATAAACAGAAACTAAAATTTAAATCAACAAACAGAAATCCCTGATATTCCATGACTTGGACCAAAAAAATATTAAATTCCCTGACTTTCAATGACTGGAATAGACCTTTTAAAATTCCATGATATTCCAGAAATTCCATGACCCGTGGGAACCCTGTTAACAATAACAACACTGCTTTGGCATTTCAGGAAATCTGATTACAGTTTGAGACACTATTGAGATCTCTTCTGAAACTTTAGAAGAGACAAATGAAAGATTTGTCAGGAGAAACATGTGACACAAGCATCTCATTGCTGTCTTTGAAAAACAACTATTGATTGTGATTTTTCTTTACATGACAGGTTTCTCCTCACCGTGTCCGTGTGATTGATCTCCGCTCCCTGTCCCAGCAGGACTCTCACCATGGCCACGTGTCCGTGTGCAGCGGCCAGATGCAGACAGGTACATCCTCGTTTGTCAGTCAGGTGCAGCAGAGATCCAGAGCGGCTGAGCAGCAGCCCAACCACAGCCGTGTGTCCGCTCTGAGCCGCCAGGTGCAGAGGACTGGAGCCCTGAAACGCACAACAGACGGTCGGTCGGTACCGCGCTCAATGTCACGCTTCAGACCCCAGCAATGCTTTTGATCTCTTGCCTGAATGTTTGTTTCAGCATCGGCCTGGACTCCAGGAGAATTCAGCAACAGGCGAACCACGTTCTCATGACCGGACTGAGCCGCCAGATGCAGAGGAGTGTAACCTGACTGAACACACACACACAGTCAGAAAAGAAAAAAAGAAAAGTAAGCGTAGAGCCCTGTTGTATTTTTAGTTTCGTTAAAAGCTAATTACCATAAGACAAAAATATATATATATATCCTGAATATTTTTTACAACAAAGGTGTCTGAAGTTGCATACACAGAATGAACAAGTGCATTTACGCAGATTAGTTAAAGCTGTATGGAAGCAATATAAATGCACTTACTATACACAGTAAAATACAATTCTAGTAATAAAATGAAATTAATGTTTTAACTTTTTAAATATTTATATTATGCATTATATTTTTAATTATAATACGTATTTGAATTATAAATTGTTGAATAACAATAATACAATATAATGTTGTATGGAAGCAAAATAAATGTATTTACTATACACAGAAAATAAAGTTGGAAAAAAATTATGAAATTATGACATTTTAAATAATAATTATATATAATATAATAGTTATATTAGTATTATATTTTAAATTATATTACATATTTTAATTACATTATACATTTAATCAGTAATTGTTGATGACAATTATAATATAATATAATATAATATAATATAATATAATATAATGCTGAATTGAAGCTAAATAAATGCATTTACTATACTCAGAAAATACGTAGAAATAAAATAAATTAATGTTTTACCATTTTAAATATAAATTATAAATACATAACATTATGTATAATATTTATATTATGTATTATGTTTTTAATTATAGTATACATTTAATTATAAATTGTTGAATTACAATATGAAAAAGTAATATAATATAATATAATATTATATTATAATGCTGTATGGAAGCAAAATAAATGTATTTACTATACACAGAAAATGAAGAAATAAAATTATAAAAAATCTTGTAACATTTTAAATAGGAAATGAAAAATATTATGTATTTTTTTTTTTATTACATTATACATTTAATTATAATTTTTTGAATTACAATATTATATTATAATACAATATAATATAATAAACATTATGCACATTTTATAGTATTTTACTGCTGCAGTGGGTCTTTATATAGAATTTAGAGCAGTTATACAACTTAAACTATATTTATACTGTGATATTTTTATATTAACTACATTTATTCTGTAAAAAGTTAGCTGTATAACTCTGTATAACTATATTTCTATTTTTAATGTTTTTTTTTTAAACACACATACACACAAACATTATAGATAATTGGAAAAATATGAACTTAATGTTTTAAGCATAAAAATATATATTTTCATGATGAATTGGTTCACTAAAATATTAATACTATAAATATATAATATAAACATATAAGTAAATATACATTTTTATAATAACATTTATTTTATTCTTTTATGTTATTTAGATTTTTGAGTTTCTTCATTCAAATAATTTGCACAAATGGATGAACTTTATTAGGATGACAAAAACAGCACTCATGGGTTTGATTCCCAGTTTGTGAAAAACAAAATACACTAACAAGTGAAGCTTCAGTTTCTCCCAAATAAAGAAATGTAATTAAAATTCCTTATTTTCTGCATTGTATCTCTGTGAGTAAAACTGTCGTGTCACCTCAGGTAGCGGCTGTTGTCTTTTCACGTCGTCTTTGCCGCTGCTGCTGCCGCTGTTGGTGGGGAATTCGCTGCGTATTGTGGCTGGAACTTTAGTCAGGATTTCTCTCACAAAGTCCACCTGTCCAAAACAGGCTGCCACATGCAGAGCCGTCAAACCCGTCTACACAAACGCAGAGAGATGGTTCACTAACACTGAAACATTACAGCACAGTTCTGCTTAATATTTACAATATTTCACATGAAGCACCTTGGAGCTCTGGATCTTCAGCGAAACGCTGCCTTTCAGCACCTCCAGAATATGAGTGTGTCCATTCTTGGCAGCCAAATGTATGGCCGTCATGCCCTCCTGAAAGGGTCAAAGTCATTGGATTTGTCAGTGTTCTTTATAACATTTGACATTAAACGTCTCATACGAGTCAATCATTGTCTTACAGCGTCCTCCTCCGTCACTGATGCCCCAGCCTCTAGAAGAACCTTCACCACCTCCGTATGACCGCCAGCAGCGGCCAAATGCAGCGGACACCAACCGTTAGCCTGCCGAGTTACAAACAACTAATTTTAAATAACTGAAAATGAAAACCATTAAAAATAAATAAATACATTTTTAATGTTGATCCAAAGTAGAGCAAAAACAGTACAATTTTGAAATATTTTTACTATTTAAAACAACTGTTTGCTATTTGAACATTTTTTAAAATGTAATTTATTCCTGTGATTTCAAAGCTAAATTTTCAGCATCATTACTTCAGGTTTCAGAGTCACGTGGTCCTTCAGAAATCATTCTAATATTCTGGTTTGCTGCTCAAAAAACATTTATTATTATTATTATTATTATGTTGAATTTTTTTCAGGTTTCTTTGTTGAACAGCATTTATTTGAAATAGAAATCTTCTGTAACATTATAAATGTCTTTTATCATCACTTTTAATCAATATAAGGCATCCTTGATAAATAAAAATATTAATTTCTATAATTCCCCCCTAAAAAATATACTGACTTCAAGCTTTTGAATGGTTTATTGTATACTGTTACAAAAGCTTTTATTTCAGAAAAATGCAGATCTTTCTATTTATCAAAGAATCCTGAAAAAAAAAATTACAGTTTTAAATATTGGAATAAATTACATTTAAAAAAATATGTAAATAGAAAACACATATTTCAAAATGTTACTGTTTTTGCTGTATTTTGGACCAAAGATGCAGGCTTGGTGAGCAGAAGAGACTTCTTTAAAAAACATTACAAATCTTTAACATTTTTTTGATTGGTAGTGTATTAAATAACTAAAACTGAAACATAAAAAAACATTACTTGAAATGTAATAAAGTTAACTAACTAAAATAAAAAAATACACACACACACACACAAAAAGATTTCAGCTTCAAGGCAATACTTTACATTTTCTTTTAGTTTAACCCAATTTATTAAATAACTAAAACTAAAACTGAAAAAAAAAAAAATATATATATATATATATATATATATATATATAATATTAAAAATGAAAACTTTATAGACATAATGGAATCAAAAATCTTATTTTATTTCAGCTAGTTGCAACATTTCTTAATTTTATTTAGTTGAACTTGATAATACAATAATTACAACAAATCAAAACAAATCAAAACTTCAAATCAAAATCAAACACATAAATCTTCATAATATTAATAAAAATGACACAGTACCTCAATGACTTTTTCTGTCTGGCAGTGACTGACCTTGTTGTTGAGTGTGACGGCTCCTCGATTAAACAGGAGCAATTCTTTAATGACAGCCACACTGCCTTTAGCAGCAGCGATGTGTGTGCAGGTCGCTCCCTCCATGTTAGCTAGTGTGGCTAATACAGGTCTGTGTCTCAGAAACAGTTTCACCACCTCAGAGTGATCGTTCTCCGCCGCCAGATGAAGAGGAGTCTGACCGCGCTGAAACAACACACACCAAACACCACCGTGGCAGGATTATTGGTATTATTATCAGGGTTCTGTTAGTTATAAAGAGTTGGGGGCATTGGAAAAACAGGACTGGGGCAATTTGAGAAGCAAAGCTGAAGCAACGTAAGAAGCATTTTATTTAACAATAAACTTGGCTGTGTAAAGATGCATTTATTTTTTTATAAAGATTACTAGACATATTTAAATGCTAATTAAGCAAATAAAAAAATGATAGATGGCAAAAACAAAACTAGATAAGAAAGTTTGTCAAGACAAACTTTAAGTTGGCTTGAGAAAGCCGGACCACACAAAGTTTAAAAAGTTTAAAAGTTTAAAAAGTTTAGGAAGTTTTAAAAAGTTTGAAGTTTTTGAAGTTTAAAGTAGTTTTAAAAGCTTAATGTTGCAACGTAACAATAGACAATAGCATGTATTTAGTATGTTGCTAGCATCATAAGCAAGTTGTTAACATGTTTCTAGCATGATTAGCAAGTTCCTAGCATGTCACTAGCATGTTGCTACCATGATTAACAAGTTACTAGCATGTTGCTAGCATGACTCTAGCATGATTACCATGTTGCTAGCATGACTAACAAGTTGCTAGCCTGTTTCTAGCATGACTAGCATGTTACTAGCATGATTAGCATGTTGCTAGCATGATTCTAGCATGATTAGCAAGTTACTAGCATGATTCTAGCATGATTAGCAAGTTACTAGCATGATTAGCATGTTACTAGCATGTTTCTAACATGATTAACAAGTTGTTAACCTGTTTCTAGCATGATTAGTGTGTTCCTAGCATGA
Organism: Cirrhinus molitorella; assembly: GCA_033026305.1. NCBI lineage: Eukaryota > Metazoa > Chordata > Actinopteri > Cypriniformes > Cyprinidae > Cirrhinus > Cirrhinus molitorella. Next base: position 34,186,235 of record CM065131.1, on the reverse strand, counting down.
TTAGCAAGTTTCTAGCATGTTTCCAGTATGATTAGCAAGTTGCTAGCATGTGTCTAGCATGAATCTAGCGTGATTAGCATGTTTTGAACATGATTAACAAGTTGCTAGCATGTTTCTAGCATGATTAACATGTTTCTAGCATGATTAGCAAGTTACTAGCATGATTCTAGCATGATTAGCATGTATTAACATGATTAGCATGTTGTTAGCATGATTAGCAAGTTGCTAGCATGTTTCTAGCATGATTAGCAAGTTAGTTGGAATAGTACATATAAGGGAAGCTTGACTGAGTCTCAAGGGATTGTGGGAGTTTGAATAGTCTTGGCTCATTTGAACATTCCGTCAATGTAAGTCTATGAGATTTTTCCCAGTTTTAATCGTTATTTTTAGGAAAATCGTTAGTCCAATCAGTTAGATATAGCAAACTCAAGTCAGAACAGTCTGAAGATCTGGGCTGAGTTTGAAGTTTGGAGAGTTGAAGCTCTGGGATGAGTTAGCGTCAACAGATATAGTCTCAGAAGAAGAAGTAGCAGATCAGTAAATTGACTTTCTCAAGCCAACTTAATTACAAAATAGGCTGCTTAATCTAAGTTTGGTTTCACTTTGCTGGCAAAACATTTTTTTTTAAGTTACAGTCAGATCATAATATTAGTGTCTGTGAGAGTGCTGACATTATCTGATTTCACGAAGCAAGACTAACAGATTATTGTACTGATTGCACGTGTCAGTGTTTCTGTCCAATTACACTCACGATATCTGTGGCAGTGATGTCTGCTTTCAGGTTTAACAGGCTGCTGCAAACGTCCAGCTGTCCGCTGATGGCTGCCAAGTGCAGAGGCGTCTGCTTTCTCTGTGAAAACGATCTGTTCAGTTGAATTTCTCTGGGTTTAAGATCATATGATGTACTCTGCCACTCTTACCAGAGAGAGAGCATCGACGCTGGCCTGATGGGCCTCCACCAGTAACCTGACGAGCCGCGCCGAGCCGCTCTGAGCGCTGAGGTGAAGAGGCGTCAGGCCCAGTTTGGTCTTGGCGTTCACAAAGGCCTTATGGGCCAGCAGGACGTCCACGATGTCTTGATGACCTTGTTCTGCAGCCAGATGAATGGCAGCCTTCCCCTCCTGTTCATATTTCAAATAAATCCACAATTCATTATTTCTGAACTGATTTTTTAGGCAACAGCAAGATTACAAAACTCTAAAATGTATAGTCTCCAAATTAATACTATTATTTTTTTAAGCATTATTTAGTATTAAGTAGACCGTAATTAATTTTTTTTAAAGTTGTAAATAAAATATATTTCATGTTCTTTTCATATTTAATTCAGTGTATTTTTTTTTTAAATGTTTGAAATTTACTAGCAATTTCTGAGTGAAAATAGTTTGTACACCTTTTTTTTTTATGTAACAAATACATATTGTTTCTTCTGTTTTTTGGACATTTATTTAAAATGTTTCTTGGAGCAGAATTTAAATTCCATGGTAAATTAATACAGCAATTATTGTAAAAAAAAACTAAATCTAAAATAGAAATAAAATGAATAAAAATAAAAAATACTAAAATATTTTTACTATTAATACATTTTTATTAAAATTATATATTGTAAAAAGTGTAATAATTTTATTATAATTGACAATTAATATGGTGTTATTATCATTATCAGGGTTCTGTCAGCTATAAAAAACAAAAATATTAAACAGTGATCTTTTTAAATGTTAGTTAATAAAAATACAACTGTTCATTGTTTTTTCTCCATGTTATTGAACAGCAAATTAATTAATGTTGACAGATTTAAAAATATACGACAGTAAGATTTTTTTTTTAATGAAGTCTCTTCTGCTCACCAAGCCTGCATTTGATCCAAAGTACAGCAAAAACAATATTTTTACTATTTAAAATAAATGTTGTGTATTTGAATATATTAAAATGTAATTTATTCCTGTGATTTCAAAGCTGAATTTTCAGCATAATTACCCCAGTCTTCAGTGTCACATGATCCCTCAGAAATCATTCTAATATTATTATATTAACAATAATTAATAATATGATTTGCTGCTCAAGAAACTCTTTTAATGTTTTTTTATTTGACTATATTTTAAAATATAGTCAATATAGTATATATGGTATTAAATTAAATAAATTACATAAAAATTAATCTAAGCAGAAACTTGAATAAAAAAATGATAAAAGCACATAACAGAATTACCAAAACCCAAACTAAAATTAAAATGAAAAGTGAAATTATAAAAAAATAAATCTAATTCACAATATTAATAGATACTGTAATAGCATACTCTCTGACCTCATCAAACACGTCCACTCTGGCGTTGTTCTGCAGCAGGATCTTCACGACCTCTGTGTGACCCTGCTCTGCGGCCAACAGCAGTGGCGACCTGCCGTTCTTTGTGACACATATGAACATACACATACTAGAACAGTGGAGCTGACAGTAAACATGCAAAATAACTGTTTACATCCAGGGTTATTATCCTTAACTAAAACTAGGTCTATTCAATATAAAAAATATGAAATATTAATAAAATAATGTTACATATTTTGTTAAATAAAGCAGTTTTAAATAAAGCTTTGAAATAAAATATAAATATTAAAATAAAATAAAATGAAAAAAATAAATAAAACATTAAAATTAGATATTTTGCTTGGCAAAAATCTAAAAGTTCAAGCACTAAACAACTAAAATTACAAATATATGTAGATACATTAGATATCTTTAAAATAATTAATTAATTAATAAACCGTGGAAAGTAAGAATTTACATCTTTAACTACAGCTAAAACTATTATAACCATTTTTGTTAATTGAAATAAAGCTGAAGTAATTATAAACGTTGCATTTAGGGTTATTAGAACAAAATATAAAATCTATGAAATATTAAAAATGATTAAAATAATATTAAATATTTTGTTAAATGAATCATTTTTAAATAAAGCTGAAATAGAAAAAAAATACAAATATTATATTTAAAATAAATAAAAATTACTACTACTACTACTACTACTACTACTACTACTACTACTAAAACTAAAATAAAATTAAACAAATAAGTAAAATAAAAATAAATCAAACTTAGGAAACTTTAAATAAATAAATAATTACATGCAAAATAATCATTTACATCTAGGGTTATTATCTTAATGTTAACCGAAATAAAGCTGAAGTTATTATTAGATGAAAAAATTAAGCCAAATGGAAATCACGTTCCCGTACCTTTGCATGTTTGTTGATGGCGGTCTGGAGCTGGTTGGAGGGGACATTACTGATCATCTCCTGAAGAGCGGCAGTGTTTCCCACCCTGGCGCTGTAATGAAGAGCTGTCTCTCCACTCTGAATAAACAACAGGTTCACAATACCAGTTTATTGCTAACTGATCGATTTGTCTAAAAACTAGTGGTGTCAAAATTAGCGCATTAAAGCATTCATTTTTAAATTAGGGTTAGGTTAAAAATATGTAACGCAATTAACGCATGGGTGGGGCTAGGTTTGGCGACCCCACTCACAACTGATAAAGTACTGTGTTTATTTAGATGCGGAACGCTTTACAAGCATATATCAAACAGGAGAATTTTCAGACGTGTTGCAACTTTCACTTCAGCACAAGACGTGAGTCAAACGAGCGCAGAAACGGTACCCGTGACTAGGAGCTGCGGTCAGATGAGATGTTGTCAGACCATATGACGGTAAAAATGAATTTACCTGTCCTGTTAGCCATTATGCTTTGATCGTGGTGCATGCTCTTTAAGTGCATGCATAAATGCGCTGGTGATCGTTGTATTAGGCCTATATTAAAGCGCTGTATCATATTCAATCCCAAATGAAAATGCAATGTTGTCGTTGTGTCGTCAGTTAAGACATGAATTTACAAAAAGGCGAATAAAGCAGCCTTAAAACGGTGCATGTAAGTATTTATTATTTATAGGTCAGATTTGCATCAAGTTTAGCAGCGGCAGCTTTTTTAGATATGAGAAAATGTCGCACTGGGACGTTTTTGGGAAATTCGCAAAATAGGGCGAATGCCAGTTTTTTGTCAAAATTAGGTTTTCATTAAATTATTATTCTATAACATCTTGTCTATCATCTCTGAAAATTCACTTGTTTGGTGCAGAAAAATTGCGATTTAATGCCACAGAACAGTTAACCTATCAAAATAAACTATGTAACATATTTAATAAAGGTGTATCAATGCACATTCCCCGCCAGTCCTGTGTAAACTACGGCAAGCAACGTTTTTTATTTATTTATTTTTAATACCGTGAGATGGCGGAGCGCAAGAGATCAACGCAGTCGGAAAAGGCTGCTCTCTCAAACGATCTTACTCATCTAAATCTGCTCAATCCTGCCGATGTCAGTACCCTAAACGATGTTATAATGGACTATTTCACATCCAGAGATGAAGGATCGGGTGATGAAGTTACTAAAGAGGAGTCAGATGACAGTCTGTTATATAACAGTTGTGCTGCGTTCTCTTTTCTAAATGTAAACTACAAATACAAGCTACATTATTCGTGCCATTTAAACATACAAGGGGTGATCAAAAGTTTGCAGACTATACCCATGATAAACAAGAAAACAGAAGTTAGTCTTTTTGTGTAATGATGCTGTATAGCGCTCCTGACAGCTCTCCTTAAACCCATGAAGTGAAAGTAAAAGCCGTCTCACTTTAAACTCATTTTTATAACTTCTGTTATGTTCAGGCTACGGACAGAATAAGGGAAAATAAGTTTTGGAAAGGGCTTGAACCCAGCTTTCATTTGGTATCAAAATCTAAAAAAGGTTTCATTTCACCATGTGTTGGGTTTTCCTAGATCGCATCACATATAATTTAGAATTTTATATATTTTTAATGTTTTCTTGATGAAGGGCACAGGTAGCTAGCCTATAAGACATTTATTATAATGTAATAATTGTTTCAAGTTGACTTAAATTAGAAGTTATTTTTAAAGTGATAGCCCTCAATTATACTGTAATATTGAATACACTCATTGGTAAAATATTAGGAAAAAAATTCTGAGACATCAGTTGGTATCAGTGATACTTGCCTTCAGTCATAAAAAAGATGTCATTAAACAAATATTAAAAATATATGTTCTTTCTGTTGTTTCTACATTAATTTGAAGAATGAATGTTAAATTATTGCAATATAAAAGTATAATTAAAAACCTAATGTGAGGTAGGACTAATCGCAATTAATTTGTGAAATGTGTGATTTTGTGAATTTGTGAAATGTGTGATTTTTTTGAGCGATTGACACCACTAGTAAAAGCATATTTTCTCAAACAGCGCAAAGCACACCTGTCGGGTGACGGCGGTGACGTCGGCGTGATGCTCCATGAGGATCTTGATGATGCAGGTGTCCTCATCCGGCTGATGCACCGCATCCTTCCCGAGCTCAGCTGCCAGATGCAGCGGTGTCTCGCCGTTCTGCAGGGGGCGCCAAACACAAGCGAAGCATCCTGGGTTTTATCTGGTGCTTTTGTAGTTCATCATGTCATTTTCACTGATCTGTGAGTCTCACCTGGTTTCCTTCACGCACACAGCGCTCCGCCTCCTGACGGCTCCTCTCATTGGTCAGAGAGTTTAAAATCTCCTCCAGCACATGAGCGTGACAGTGACGCACCGCAACGTGGAGAGGGCTTTCACCAATCTAACACAAAATAATAATATAGATTTAGGTAATATTGATGTAGAATTCCAAATAGTGACAGAAAAAAAAGTAATCTCCCACAAGAGAAGACAAAAAGGATGAAAATGCAAATAAATAAATAAACAAACAAACAAAAAGCTTTTTTTAAAGCTTAGTATGGCTTTAAAAAAAGTGGGGGTTAAATTAATACATATAAACAAAATATACAGAATACAACACAAAAATATTTTTAAAGTTGGTGTTTGAATAAAAAAAAACATAATAATAATAATAATAATAATATGTATATATATATATATATATATATAAAGAGTAACAAATATTATATATATATATATATATAAATTTTAATATATTAATATATATATAAAAAGAGTAAAAAATATTTATTATATATATATATATAATTTTTTTTTTAAATATATTAATATATATATATATATATATATATATATATATAACTTGAACAGGTCTTATAAATAAATATATATATATATATATAATAAAAATAATAAATAATAAAATAAATATATAAAATAAAAAATAACATTTTAGTATGGCTTTTTTAAAAGTTGGAGTTGAATTAATACATTTAAATAAAACAAAATATACAGAATACAAAAATATAAAACATAAAGAAATTTCAAGCATTTTAAATAATTTTATGACAAGACTTTTCAAAGTTGAGTTTGAATTTAAATAATAAATATATATATATATACATATATATGAAGAGTAAAATATATGTATATATAATATAAAATATAATGATAATAATAAACTTTTTAACATGAAATTTTTACTAAATAAATAAACATTTCATGACTTTTTAATGTTGAGGTTGAATTAATAAATATAAAATATAAACAAAATATACAGAATACAATACAAAAAATATAAAGACATTTTAACAGAATAAATAAATAAATACAGGCTTTTTTATTTTGGGTTAAATTAATACATATTAACAAAATATAAAGAATAAACTACAAAAATACAAACTATAAAGAACTTTCTAACAGTACTTTTTTAATTATATAAAAAAAGGAACATATATGAAATACCATAATTATTAACATAGACATAAAAATGTTTACATTTTAAACAAGATGGCATATTAAACATAATACAAATATTTAATTAAAATAAGAAATATTAATAAGAAAACATTTTATAAAAAAAAATATTTGATTTTTTTTATTATTTCTTATTTATTTTGCTGTTGTTGTAGTAGTGTCTCACTTTAAAATGCAGTGTTTCTTCAGGGATTTCTTCAGATATTTAATAACATACCTTAGATTTCCAGGTCACGTCTCCACCGTCCTGGATCAGCGCTCGTATCATCTGCAGAGCGCCGTGACGTGCAGCTACATGCATAGCGGTCTCTCCATTCTGATCAGAGACAGAAACACTGTAAATGGCCATTTTACTCTGTTTAAACATTATGAACCTGTGACGCCCCCTTCTGACCGACCTCCTGCTCTGCATTCACATCCGCTCCGCTCTTCAGAAGCATTTCAGCCGCCCGTTCACCTTCTTTTACTCTTGCTGCGATGTGCAGAGGGGTTTCCTGCGCCTTTACAGAGGACATGCACATGAACCATGAGTCATTTGATGCTACATTTCATAAAACAGTAAAAACAAGAAGAAACAGCTATCATTTCAGAATAATGCAACCTAAACTACAATGAACCTGAAATCAAAGTAGTTTTCTTCTTCAAAAATACTCTATACTTTATAATATTTAATAATTTACTATAAGGTTCAATTTGTTAACAATGCAAAATTATTCTAAAGTGTATATTAATCTCAGTTAATGTTAAATTCAATATTTACTAATACTGTATCAGCATTTTAATATGCATTCAAGTAGTATTATGGTTTTTAATATTTATAATTGGGTTTTATTTGTATATTTTTTTTTTTTTTTTTTTTTAGTACTTACGTTTTTTGCTCTTGACACTTTTATTTTTTTTCTTACATATATGTATATATACTTTTTATTTGATTTTCAATTTTGACAATTAGCTGAAATAAAAATAAAGTTTTATTTTATTTTTAATTTATGCATTTTTTTTTAGTACATCAAGGTCAACTACAATAAAACAAAGCTTTTTAAATATAAGTTTACGTAGTTTTTATTTAATTTTCAATTTTACATTTGTATTTAGTTATTTTAGTACATCAAGTTCAAGTTCAACTAAATTCCTTAGCAAATGGCTAAAATAAAATAAGTTTAAGTTTCAAGTAACTATTTTATATATATATATATATATATATATATATATATATATATTCAATTTCAGCTTTTGTTTTAATTATTTAGTACATCATTTCATTCAACACTAAATAAAAAACAGAAATGTTGGCAACTAGCCGAATAAAAAGGTTTTATTATATGTTTTTTCAGTTAACATTTGTTTTATTTCAAGTAACAAAAGTATTTTTATGGTTTAGTTGTAATTATTGTGCTTATTGTGTGTATTTCAGTTATCTTAGTACATCAAGTTAAACTAAATTAACATGAGAAATCCTATACTGGCAACTAAATTAAATAATAACCCTGACGGATACATCGTTAAAATCAAAAGCTGTAATTATTACTTAATGGACCTGAGCTAACTTGAACTAACAATGAACAGTTGTATTTTTATTAACTAAGATGAATAAATACTACTAATGTATTGGTGAAAATAATGCATTAACTAATGGGCCCTCATTGTAGAGCATTACCTCTATTTGTTTAAAAATTAGTTGATTTAAGCTTTGTTTTAAATAACACCTCACTGAACTCTGCTGGAAATGTCTTGTTGATAATCAGATGTGTACAGGAGTGTTATTTGTACCTTTCCTCCTCTGAGCTGCACATGTGCCCCGAATCCCAGCAGCATCTGCACCACCTGCGGCTTGCAGTTTTCCACCGCGATGTGAAGCGCCGTCTGTCCGTTTTTAGCCGTGGCGTCCACATGCGCCCCCTTCTGGAGAAGAGCTTTCACTACAGCCGCGTGTCCTCTCTTAGCCGCGGCGTGAAGACAAACCGCCCCTGACTGCAAAGCATTACATAAACAAATTTAGTCACAACCAGATAACAAGATCTAAACAGACTCATAAAGTAAAACAAGATTTGATTGCTCAAAAGAGTAAATTTGGAATTTGGAAATTCTATGTTTTGCAGCTAATCCATCTAACACTTGTGAATGTTTTTCAAAGCAGCACTGGATTTGATCCCTGTGATCCAGAAACACTTTTTCGGATTACCAAATCTTAATTACCAGAGCTCTAAATGGGGTAACAAATCAAAGTATAGGTTACTAGCTACACTATATTGCCAAAAGTATTGGGACACCTTCTAAGGAACAGTAGTACAGTGTCTAACAGTAGTCTATGAGTACTAATCTTAATGTTTAAGCATATAATGATATTCTAGGGAATTGTGTCCTTCTAATTTCACAGCAAAATGTTTTATTCTAACATGGCAAAGCCTCTGTGTATAAGGCAAGGTTCATAGCGAAATGTTTGATTCAGTCAGTGTGGAAGAACTTGACTGGTCTGCATAAAGTCCTAATCCCAGCTGAACACCTCTGGTGTTACTTTGAATGCAGACCTTGAGTCAAAAACTCAGACCAAACACCAGTGACTTGTGCATATGGGTACAGTCATTTTAGACACTTCCAAAACTGAAGCAACAGAGATGGAAATACAATTTTTTATGCTTGTAGCTACAGTTTTGGAAGTGCCCTTTTCTGTTCTAAAGAAGGGGGTGTCCCAATACTTTTGTCCATATAGTGTGTGTACAAGTCATTGGTGTTTGGTCTGAGTTTTTGGATCAAGATCTGCATTTAACCAGAGGTGTTCAGCTGGGATTAGAACTTGGCTTTATGCAGACCAGTCAAGTTCTTCCACACTGACTGAATCAAACATTTCTCTTTGAACATTGCCTTATACTTAGAGGCATTGTCAAGTTAGAATAAAAAAGGGTCCAGATCCAAAGACTAGTTCATATAATCTAATTCGATTTCAGAAACCTTTTGAACAACTCATCTGATTAAATTACTTTTGAACAGCTGGGCCGAGGCCTTCAAACGTGTGATAATCTACTAATCATATTTCAGTGTTGTGTTCAGTACCTTGTTGGGCATGTGCAGCGGGACGCCTTTCCTCAGTAATGCGAGAGCAGTAGCGGGGTGACCACATTGAGATGCAATATGCAGAAGTGTGTTGCCATCCTGTATGAGATCATCCGGGAGAGACTCATTAGAAACATTCACAGATTACAGTATAGTCTGTTATGTTGTCCGGTATATAGTTTAGTATGTAGTCTGGTACATAGTTCAGTATATAGTCTGTTATGTAGTCCAGTATATAGTTTGGTGTATAGTCTGTTATATAGTTCAGTATATAGTTAAGTGTATAGTCTGTTATGTAGTATGTAGTCTTGTATATAGTTCATTATATAGTCTGTTATAGTTTTGTATATAGTTCTGTATATATAATTATCTGCTATATTGTTTAGTATATATTCTGTTATACAATCGGGTATATAGTTCATTATATAGTCTGTTATGTAGTCTAGTATATATTTGAGTATATATTCTGTTATATAGTTTTGTATATAGTTCATTATATAGTCTATTATATAGTCTTGTATATAATCTGGTATATCGTTCAGTATATATATTGTGTTACATAATCTGGTGTATAGGTCAGCATGTAGTCTGTTATGTAGTCTAGTATGTAGTTGAGTATACAGTCTTATATATAGTTTTGTATATAGTTTATTATATAGTTTGCTATATAGTCTGATGTATAGTTCAGTATACAGTATTTTATATAGTCTTGTATATAGTTCTGTATATAGTCTGTTATATAGTTCAGTATATAGTCTGTAATGTAGTCATTTATATAGTTCAGTATATAGCCTGCTATATAGTCTGTATATAGTCTTGTATATAGTTGAGTATATATTTTGTTTATAGTCTTGTATATAGTTGAATATATATTTTGTTATATAGTTTTGTATATAGTTCATTATATTGTTCTGTATATATATTATATTGTTTAGTATATATATATATATATATATAGTGTTATATAAACTGGTATATAGTTTATTATATAGTCATTATATATATGTTATGTAGTCTAGTATATAGTCTGTTATATAGTTTTGTATATAGTTCATTATATAGTCTGTTATATAGTCTTGTATATAGTTCTGTATATAATCTGTTAATTTGTTATTATATATATTGTGTTATATTAACTGGTATATAGGTCAGTATATAGTCTGTTATGTAGTCTAGTATATAGTCTGTTATATAGTTTTGTATATAGTTCATTATATAGTCTGGTATATAGTTCAGTATATAGTCTTTTATATAGTTTTGTATGTAGTTCATTATATAGTATGTATATAATCTATTATATCGTTCAGTATATATACATTGTGTTATATAAACTGGTATATAGGTCAGTATATAGTCTGTTATGTAGTCTGGTATATAGTTCAGAATATATTGTTATGTAGTCTTTTATATAGTTCAGTATATAGTCTGTTATGTAGTGTGGTATATAGTTGTGTATACAGGTCCTTCTCAAAAAATTAGCATATTGTGATAAAGTTCATTATTTTCTGTACTGATAAACATTAGACTTTCATATATTTTAGATTCATTACACACAACTGAAGTAGTTCAAGCCTTTTATTGTTTTAATATTGATGATTTTGGCATACAGCTCATGAAAACCCAAAATTCCTATCTCAAAAAATTAGCATATTTCATCCGACCAATAAAAGAAAAGTGTTTTTAATACAAAAAAAGTCAACCTTCAAATAATTATGTTCAGTTATGCACTCAATACTTGGTCGGGAATCCTTTTGCAGAAATGACTGCTTCAATGCGGCGTGGCATGGAGGCAATCAGCCTGTGGCACTGCTGAGGTGTTATGGAGGCCCAGGATGCTTCGATAGCGGCCTTAAGCTCATCCAGAGTGTTGGGTCTTGCGTCTCTCAACTTTCTCTTCACAATATCCCACAGATTCTCTATGGGGTTCAGGTCAGGAGAGTTGGCAGGCCAATTGAGCACAGTAATACCATGGTCAGTAAACCATTTACCAGTGGTTTTGGCACTGTGAGCAGGTGCCAGGTCGTGCTGAAAAATGAAATCTTCATCTCCATAAAGCTTTTCAGCAGATGGAAGCATGAAGTGCTCCAAAATCTCCTGATAGCTAGCTGCATTGACCCTGCCCTTGATAAAACACAGTGGACCAACACCAGCAGCTGACATGGCACCCCAGACCATCACTGACTGTGGGTACTTGACACTGGACTTCAGGCATTTTGGCATTTCCCTCTCCCCAGTCTTCCTCCAGACTCTGGCACCTTGATTTCCGAATGACATGCAAAATTTGCTTTCATCCGAAAAAAGTACTTTGGACCACTGAGCAACAGTCCAGTGCTGCTTCTCTGTAGCCCAGGTCAGGCGCTTCTGCCGCCGTTTCTGGTTCAAAAGTGGCTTGACCTGGGGAATGCGGCACCTGTAGCCCATTTCCTGCACACGCCTGTACACGGTGGCTCTGGATGTTTCTACTCTAGACTCAGTCCACTGCTTCCGCAGGTCCCCCAAGGTCTGGAATCGGTCCTTCTCCACAATCTTCCTCAGGGTCCGGTCACCTCTTCTCGTTGTGCAGCGTTTTCTGCCACACTTTTTCCTTCCCACAGACCTCTTGCTTGAGGGTGTCAATGATGGCCTTCTGGACAGCAGTCAGGTCGGCAGTCTTACCCATGATTGCGGTTTTGAGTAATGAACCAGGCTGGGAGTTTTTAAAAGCCTCAGGAATCTTTTGCAGGTGTTTAGAGTTAATTAGTTGATTCAGATGATTAGGTTAATAGCTCGTTTAGAGAACCTTTTCATGATATGCTAATTTTTTGAGATAGGAATTTTGGGTTTTCATGAGCTGTATGCCAAAATCATCAATATTAAAACAATAAAAGGCTTGAACTACTTCGAGTTGTGTGTAATGAATCTAAAATATATGAAAGTCTAATGTTTATCAGTACATTACAGAAAATAATGAACTTTATCACAATATGCTAATTTTTTGAGAAGGACCTGTAGTTCAGTATATAGCTTACTATGTAGTCTAGTTGAGTATATAGTCTGTTATATTGTCTGGTATATAGTTCAGTAGATATTTTGTTATATAGTCTGAGTATATAGTATAACATGTTCTGTGTGTTTAGGAAAAAATACAATTTCTCTTCATTTCTCACAATTATGTTAATTTGAATTATATTAATTTCAATGAATCAAGATTACACTTAATAGAGACAATTTTTGCATTTAAACAATAATAAATGGCTTGAAAGCGGGTCACCTTTGTTCTTGCTAAAACACATGACTTGAATTTCTCGGTGAAGATCTCAACTACATTGGTGTGTCCCTGCTCTGCGGCAATGTGCAGAGGAGATCTGTCCATCTGAGACAGAAGACAAAGAGAGACGTGAACAAATCATTATTAAAACAAAAACACATCCTCTAATGCTAAAATAAATGCAGCAGGGCTTAGGAAGACTGGATAGAGAAATGAATGGACAAACTTAAAATGAAAACGAGGAAATCATTTAAACACTTCTAAAGAAAACCAATTGAAATTAAGTCATAATTGAAATAAAAAATAAAACTGAATATTAATTAGATCATAAAAATGGAACATTTAAACAAAAACAAAAAAATTAAAATAAAATCAACAGAATTAAATCATAAAAATGTCAAATTAAAGTCAATAACTGTAAGTAAATAAATATAAGCGATAACAATATATAAACCCCTATATTAAATTAAAGTGAAGGAAACTTTTTAGGTTAAAAGGGTTTGGCTCACAAAATGTTTGGGAGTCTTTATTGTAGACAAACAGGCAAATTGAATTAAATGTTCGATTTTAATCTTCCTTCCTACCTTATCTAAGATGTTGGGACTGGCCTTGCAGTGGTATAAGAACTTGAGCATGTTCTCATCTCCTTCCAGAGCGGCGATGTGCAGAGGAGTCTGCCAGTCGTTCTGTAAACAAACAAGGAACCGCTCTGTCCATTCCAGTTAGAGAAATCGAACAATGTTTGTGTTTCAAACAGCGCCACAACATTGACTCATACGTTCTGTATATTAACAAACCTCACTTTCTCTTTATTTGTCTCCATGCTGCAACTGTTATGTAACATGTGTGTGTAGCACATTATGAGGACCAAATGTCCCCACAAGAATAGTAATACTAGTATGGTTTGACTTTGTGGGGACATTTTTTGGCCCCTATGAGAAAAAAAACAGCATTTAACAGCCTGTAGTATTGTATGAGGAGTAGGTTTAGGTTAAGGGGATAGAAAAATACAGATTGTACAGTAGAAAATTGATTACGCCTATTGAGAGTCACAGTAAAACTTGGAAACCAGTGTGTGTGTGTGTCCACTATACGATGATGAAGCACTCGGATGCTCTAATAAATGATGAATAACTGATCAGAAAGCACTTAAACATGGATCTGAAACACAATCTGTATGTACTTCTTCAGTTTAGATCCAAAGCAGCTTCTAATTCAGTCCCTACCAGGGTTTTTATTATTAAGTATGACTAAAACCATTAAAACACATTTTTGTAATGTTTTAAATTTGATTTTGTAATGATTTATATACACATACAGTACATATATAAATACATACATAAATGTAAAGTTTTAAAGTTACTCTGGCAACATTTCTACATTTAATTTAAAGTACTAAAATAACCAAAACTAAAACTCAAAAAACTATATAAACATAAAAAACTAATACAATTTACAGAAAATAAAAATAATAATAAAATAAAATGAAAATATAAGAAAGGATTATTTAATTTGCATAATTTGGGAGACTATTATAGTTTTTAGTTTTTGTTTTTATATATGTTTGTTTACCTTTCATTTTAGTTAATGTTTATTAATTTTGTTCTTCATTTTTGTCATTTTTTAAAATATGTTTTTATTCTTTTTTTTTCAGTTTTAGTAAGTGTAGTACGTTAAGTTAAATGATATATATATATATATATATATATATATATAATTTTTTTCCCCCTAAGGAACTAGCTCAAATAAACTACGGCTTTTAAATATGTACAGTATATTAAAAAAGCTAATAAAATGACTAAAGTATTAAGATCCTATTAAAAATAAAATAAAATAAAATAAAATGTTCAATTTTTTAGGCTAAAATAAAATGTAAAATAATTTAATTTAGTTAAGTAATTTTAATTTAAATAAATATTTCTTTCTATTCTAAAAATAAATAATTTAAAAATAATATTTTTAATAAAATTAAAAATAATTAAAAATAAATCCTTGGTATTACAGTAATATAGGTAATTGATACAATTACTCAAAATTACTGTAATTCAAAGGAATTGAGTAGGCTATAATAAAATTACAATTAATAATTTTTTTTTTAATAATTAATGTTAACCCTTTATTACCTTTTATTTGAGTTAAAGTTTTAGTGATTTTGTTTTTCACTTTTGTCATTTATTTTTTAAAATATGTTTTTATTCTTTTTTTTTTTTTCAGTTTTATTAATTTTAGTCTGTCTAGTTAAATTATGCCAAAAAAAGATACTTTTTGACTGAGGAACTAGCTAAAATAAAATACATATTTTAAATAAATAAGAATAAAAGTAAAGTATTAAAATCCTATTATAATTTTTATTAAATGAGTTATCATTTAATGAGTAATTTTCACTTTTGTCATTTTTTAAGTGTTTTTGTTCTTTTTTTTAGTTTTAGTAATTTTAGTACATCAAAAAAAAGAGAAACTAGCTAAAATGAAATACATATTTTAAATACACATATTGAATAAATAAGAATAAAAGTTAATAAAATGACTAAAGTATTGAAATCGTATTATAGTTTTTATTAAAAATGCTGAATTACTAGAATATAATAAAATGTCAAATAAATTTAATTAGTAATTTTAATTTAAATAAATATTTTTAATTTAGAATTGTTATAAATAGTTATTATTCTAGGTAATTAATAAAATTAATCAAAATTACTGTAATTCACAGGAATTGAGTAGGCTATAATAAAATTCTAATTATTATTATTAATTATTTTTTTAAATATGTTTTTACTCATTTTTTTAGTTTTAATTATTTTAGTACATCAAATAAAAAAAGAGAATTTTTGCCTGAGGAATGAACTAAAATAAAATATATTTTTTTTATTATTTCAGGTAAAGTTAATTTTTTTAAATAACAAAGTTTTATTTTCTGGTTTTAGTTTTAGTTAACTATAATGACCCTGGGTCTGAAGCAACATTATGATGCCAATAATCATCCATTAGTTCTGCTGTCTGTTCATTCACTGACCTTTAGCGGGACAAACATTTTCCTCCATCCACCCTTCAATCTTAAACACCCTTCAAACTCACCCTTCACTCCTGTCCAAACCTCACAGAAAACTCCAAATCGCTCCAGAAGCAAATCTCAGCTGTCACAGCAGACTAGACAAGAAACGCTCTGTGACAGCGCCGTTTGGCTTCTTTCCTGACATTGCAAGGATGTGTGTAGCTCATTTTCACATTGCCTTTAGAAAAATAACTAGTTCTTAATACCTCAGGCGTCTCTCATTAGCAAAAGTGTCATTATGTCTCCAACAAAACTAAAGAAATATAAATACGTATATCAACAGGTCCTTTTTTTTGATTGGCTTTTTGGGCCAATCAAATGAGCAGTTTTCATCCTCACATTTGATAAAATGACTGTAATGCACAGTAGGCTATAATAAAATGTACAATTTTATTTTTATTTTTTTTATTTTAATAAATATTTTTAATTTAAAATGATCAAAATAAAAATATTATTTTAAATAAAATTACAAATAATTTAAAACATCCTGGGTATTACTGTATTTCTAGGAAATGAATAAAATCGCTTAAATGATTGTAATTTACAGGAATTGAGTAGGCTATAATAAAATGAAAATATTTTTAATAATTAATGTTAATAATTACATTTTAATTTGTTACAAATATTTTGATTCAATGGTATTACTGTAATTCTAAGTAATTAAAAAAAAACTGTAATGCACAGGCTATAATAAAATGCAATACAATATAATTTTTAATGAGTAATTTTTATTTTAATAAAAAAATAATTTTAAATAATTATATTAAGTTAAAATGAATAATTCAGTTGGAATTAATAAAATCAGTTAAAATGATTGTAATTTACAGGAATTAAGTAGGCTATAACAAAATTAGAAATTATTTAATTTGTTACAAATAATTTGATTCAATGGTATTACTGTAATTCTAAATAATTAATAAAATTAAAAGTAGGCTATAATAAAATAAAATAAAATAATGATTAATTTTAATTTGAATAAATATTTGTAATAAAATTACAAAAAATTCTGGGCATTACAAATCCTGGGTATTATAGAAATTCTAGGAAATTAATAAAATAACTTAAAAATATTGTAATTCACGTCGGCGCCAGTAGCTGTCAGGTTTTGGGACTCTTTTTGTTGTGTTTTGATTTGGTTTAGTCCTGTTTGTCTTTGGTTCCTTCCTCTTCCTGTTTGCCCTTATTTGGTTTGGTTCCTGTCTCCACCCTTAATTAAGTCATTATTAGTTAAGTGCCTTCACCTGTCGAGCGAATTTCGCCGCCTTCGTGGAGTGGACACTGGCGAGAAATGGATCCCCCCTCACCATCTGCCCCGAGGAGGACCTCGCCAGTGCCACTCCGGACCCAGAGCCCAGCCAGCCACCACCCAGCTGTGCGGAGCTGCCCGAGCCCACCGCAGACGGAGAGCCAGAGCCTGCTGCAATCGTTGAGCCATCACCACCGGAGGTGACAGAGCGGACGATCGTCCCGGAGCCAGAGCCTACAACGTCTGACCAGGTGCGAGAGCCGGCAACAGAGCTTCGGACGGTGGAAGATTCAGTGGAGTGTGAGGGGGCTATGGAAAGCCCCGCCCACTACACCACCGATGAGGGTGAGCAAGCTCAGGACTCTGGGGACTCTATGGACTGTTCTGAATTTATGGACTGTTCTGAATTTGTTATGGACGAGAATCAAGTTTTCCCACCCACCCTCCCTCTCTTGCCTCTCGTGGTTGTTCCTGTCCCAGCCACACCACCGCTGTCTCCTGACAGTCCCTCAGCTCACCCTCATCCCACCATCTGTGCGGTGGATTCGCCGCGGGTCTGCCAGCTTCCATCGGCGTTGTGGCTGGAGGATCTTTCATCTCCGCCTCCAGCCTCTGAGTCCTGGACTCCGCCTCGGCCCTCCGACCCTGCGGCTACACCATGGCACCTAGCTCCCCCATCTCCACCGTCGCCCATCGATCCACCAGCTCCACCAGGCTCCCTCGTCCCTACGGCTCCGCCCCGGTCAGTCGTCACCCTGCCATCGCCTCTGGACTCCACTCCTCCGGCTGCGCCTCGTCGCTCCGTCCTTCCGGCTCGGCTGGACTCCTCCTTCCCTCCAGCTCAGCCTCGGTCCTCGATCGCTCCCGCTACGCTGCGGCTCTCCGGATCTCCGCCTCCGCCTCGGTCGCAGGTGCCACCTGTTCCACCTTGGCCCTCCGGATCCTCGGCGTCGCCCTGGATCATCGGCTCTCCGTCTCCGCCTCGGGCTCCACCTCCACCTGCTCCGCCACCGGCGGTCGGCCCCATGGAGTCGTCAGCCCTTCCTCCACCATGGCTCCTCCCTCCGTCGGCTCCGCCGTGGGCCACCGTCACGGCTGGGATCTGGGTTCCTCCTGGTTCCTCCTGCTTCAGCTCCCTCCTGTCTTCTCCCTGGCTCCTCCCTCCTGCTGATCCACCCTGGACACTCCTGTCGTCTCCCTGGCTCCTCCCTCCGGCTGATCCACCCTGGACACTCCTGTCGTCTCCCTGGCTCCTCCCTCCGGCTGATCCACCCTGGACACTCCTGTCGTCTCCCTGGCTCCTCCCTCCATCATCTCCTCCCTGGACTCCCTTTGTTCTCCTCCTCCCGGATGTCCGTCCCCCTCCTGAGCCCCCACCCAAGCCCCCCCATGTTTCTGTTTTCGGCGCGAGGTCGCGCCTTCCGGGAGGGGGGGAGTTATGTCAGGTTTTGGGACTCTTTTTGTTGTGTTTTGATTTGGTTTAATAATAAAATAATAATAATAATAATAATAAAATCCACAAATAAATCCAACAGGAGACGGGCAAGGAGACACGCACACAACGACGAGAACGGACAACCAAACAATGAACAGAATCCAACTTAAATAGGGTGGTAAACAAGACACAGACAGGTGAAGGCACTTAACTAATAATGACTTAATTAGGAGTGGAGACAGGAACAAAACCAAATAAGGGCAAACAGGAAGAGGAAGGAACCAAAGACAAACAGGACTAAACCAAATCAAAACACAACAAAAAGAGTCCCAAAACCTGACAGTAGGTAGTAAAATTATACAATTATACAACATACAATTCTTTCTCCTAAACAGCAATGAGATGAAATGTAGTGTAGTAATTCCTCTGGAGCTTCAGATAAGATCTCAGTAATCTAGTCGTGTCAAATCATGCACTGCTTACTAGAGTCAGTAATCAAAAGCTGCTCCATTGGGTTCAATGCAACTACTCAAACGTGCCCCCGGGAAAAAAAGAGAATTTTTCGCGAAATACACTCAATATATACTGAGCAGGTCACTGGTCCAATTATGATGTCACAAAGCAAACAATGCGGATTTAAAAAGAAACACCTGTGAGAGAGACTCAAATGATTCTTGGCTGTTCTGTATATAGTCATTTTATGGCCACAAAACGACTACAACCTGAAAGATTTAAAACATTTTTGTCAATTGAAATAAAGTGATAGTTTAAAAAAAACTACAAAAAAACAAACAAACAAACAAAACAAAACAAAACAAAACAAACAAACAAACAAACAAAAACTTTTCATTTAACCAAAGCAAAATTTCTAATTACTGAACATTTACAATTAAAGTTACTGGAAAAAAAAAAGAAATCAGAATCACTAAATCAGAAATAAAAATACATCAAACCTAAATAGCACTATTAACATAATAATAAAAGCTAATAAAATGACTAAAGTATTGAGATTCTATTATAGTTTAAAATTTTGTAAAATAATGTAAAATAATTTTAACGAATAATGTTAACTAAATATTTTATTTAAAATTGATTTTTTTATTTAAAAATATTATTTGTAATAATAAAATAAATTCTGGGTTTTACAGTAAAAAGTGGATATAAAAATAAAAGCTAATTAAAAAAAACAAACTATAATAGCATATAAATAATAGTACTGATCATCTGAAAAGATTAGCAATCACACTTTCTGTATCTGTTTATACAAGGATAATTGTCCCGGATGTTTCTGAGACTTTTTTCGCTTCCCCTCCCTTCCCCGAGGGGAAGAAAGCACCATTAACATGGAGACAGAATTGATGAGCAATCAAAAGGGGCAAAAAAAAAGTCAACAAGGCCCCTGAGTACAAAATCGACCTTTCCCATGCTCAAATCGCCTCCAAAATCCATTACCTCCCTTTCGTCCATTAACTCTATCCACACTTCTTGTGTCTTTTCTTATCGAAGCTCTCAGTGAGATCAAATCTGTTCTTTTATTCTGTTTCTGGCCGTCACATTCGGGTTAATTGACAGTGCACAAGCTAACTTGCATTACAGAAACCTGGAATACAGCTGCAAGGAAAAATGATGTCTGGATTTAATCTAATCGTCAATAAAGTCACATCATTAGACAAACATAATCTGCTTAAACATGCATCACACAAATATATGTTTCCATTGAAAGTATGTGAATCCTCGAGCTAATGACCAAAAGTTAACATGGAAAAAACACTTGAGTTCTTTACAGGATTATTATCAGTAACTAAAACTGAAACTAAAACCATCTAAAAAAAAAAAGTTGCTTTCAATAAAAATGTCAACTGAAATAAAACAAATTGCTCTAAAAAACTTAAAATAAACAATAGAAACTGCTAACTTGCTAAAATAAAATAAGCTTAAGTATGAAAATAACAAATTAAATAAATAAATACTACATAGACTTTTAATTTAAAAAATAAATAAAATGTATATATATATTATTAATATTAATAAAATAAATAAAAATAAAATTACTTAAAAATATAATATATAATTACTTAGATTAATAACGTTTGACTTGTGTTCAAATGAAATCTCTAAAAGCCATGAGGTTCATCAGGTTTGGTAAAATCACCCGTCCACCAATCGAAAGCCAATGGCTAATGAGACAATGCCTCAAAGGACTGGACAAATCAACGCCAGAAAAGCCTTTTGAGTGTGTCTTTGCTTGTTGTTTATGTAAAAATGTGTGTGTGTGTGTGTGTGTGTGTGTGTGTGTGTTTCTTACATTCTGAGAGTCCAAATTCGCCCCAAACTCCACCAGGACTTTGGCCATCTCAGCATCTTTCCGTCTGCAGCTGATGTGAAGCGCAGTGTCGCCGTTTGCCTGGAAACACAATTCAACCATCAGAATGCAAGCTAAATTCATGCTGAGATGCAAAATTGGGTCATATGGTTTTAAAACAACGTCCAATCGCGAATTTGAGACCACACTGGCATCGACTCTAGGCCTAATGCAGGGTTATTATCATTAACTAAAACGAAAAAGCCTGATTACCTGGGAAAGAAAAACATCAACTGAAAGGAAATTAAATATACAAATTTAATTTAGAAAAAGTACTAAAATAACCAAACCAAAATAAATGACTGAAATGATACATACAACTAATTCAAATTGCGGCAAAAACTGAAAATATAAAAATAAAGTCTAATTCAAAATACACTACCAGCCAAAAGATGTTTAATGTTTTTAGTAACATTTTAAAATAACTGTTTTCTATTTGAACATATTTTAAAACGTAATTTATCTTTGATCAAAGCTACATTTTCAGCGTCTTCAGTGTCACATGATCCTTCAGAAATAATTGTAATATGCTGATTTGCTGTTCAACAAACATTTATTATTATTATTATTATTATCAATATTTAAAACAGTTGAGTAAATTTTTCTCCAAAGATTCAACGGTCAGTATTTATCTATACTATTCAAAAGCTTTGGAGTCCATATATTTTTTTATTTTTGGGGAAAGAAATGATAGAAATCAATACTTTTATTTAGCAAGGACGCTTTAAATTGATCAAAAGTGATGATAAAGACATTTCTAATGTTACAAAAGATTTCTATTTCAGATAAATGCTGTTGTTCTGAACTTTCTATTCATCAAAGAAACCTGAAAAAAATCTACACAGCTGTTTTCAACAACATAATAATAATAAATGTTTTTTGAGCAGCAAATCAAAATATCAGAATGACTTCTGAAGGATCATGTGACTGGAACAATGATGCTAGAAATTCTGCTTTAAAAGCACAGGAAGAAATTACATTTTAAAACATATCCAGATAGAAAGCAGTTATTTTAAACAGTAAAAATGTTTCATACATTTACAGCTTTTGCTGTACTTGGATCAAATAAATGCAGGCTTGGTGAACCGAAGAGAAAAAACATAAAAAAAAATTAAATTATACTAAAATAACACTAGTTTAATATTCTGAATCAAAGGTAGATTTTTAAAAAAGGCAACAAAATTCTATGAAAAAAAGTATATGCCAAAGAATTTTTAGAATTTAGAACCCCAACAATTTTCATCAAAAACATTAACAAAAACCATTTTCAATAAATTGAGATTTATACATAATTTATATATGAATAAATACGCTTTCTATTGATGTGTGGTTTGTTAGGATAGGACAATAATTGGTCAAAATACAACTATTTGAAAATCTGGAAACTATGGGTGCAAAAAAAAAAAAAATCTAAATATTGAGAAAATTGCCTTTAAAGTTGTTCAAATAAACTTCTTAGCAATGCATATTACAAATCAAAAATTAAGTTTTGATATATTTACGGTAGGAAATTTACAAAATATCGTCATGGAACATGATCTTTACTTAATATCCTAATGATAAAAGAAATCAGGCTTAGAGAAAAGTAAATTCATGTCTATACAGTAAACCACAGAATAAAAAAAAATGTCAAAAATAGAAAACAAATGTTAGATTATCCTGAGTAATTTTTGCTTATTAGTATGGATGAAGTGACAGTGGTTAATAAAATGGGATTAGATACATAAAGGAAATTTGTATTATTTAATTATTGCAGGTTTGTGTCATATTCTGAGTTAAATTTCACAGTTTTTATTCATTTTGAGGAATACTGCTGTTTTTTTTAGGGAGTGAGATAAATTAATACATGTTCACATTTATTCTAGAACTAAAGTAACATTTTACTCCCGATTTCTCTCAACATGGGGACAGGAGAGCTTTTAATCAAGGCAGCGGCTATTTGCACTAAGTGCAAATAGCGATAGAGGCTATTTACACTAAGTGCAAATAACGTTAGATGCTATTTACACTAAGTGTAAATAGCATATTTTCTCAACGATAGTTGCAATTTACACTAAAGGCCCCGATATACTTCAAACGAAGTTCGTTTTCGTTGTTCGTTTGAGGGCAAAAAGAAGTTCGAAAAGGCAGAGGGACGGTATACTGTTTTCGAACATTCGGACACGCTCTGCTGCTGGAGGCGGGTTTTTTAAACGTGTCACGTCGCTCGCGTCTTTAAAATCTCTCCACGAGCAATCGTACAGGTGTGGATATATCTGTACCAGCTCTGCTACTCGACTCTCCAGTGTATTCATGTTGCTACCTTGGAGTTATTGTTTTGGATGTTGTTCTCCTGTCTGCCTGCCGTTGAATGAGGAACAAACCGGGGAAAAAAATTCACGCGTCAAAGCAGGCGGAGTTCCAGAACACGCCCATCGACTGCGTAATTGCCGCGGACCAATGGACGTTCAAAGGTGTTTAGGAGACAAAACGAACTCCCCCAAAAAGTTCGCTTTGGTGAGCTGTTTCGAACTGCCGAAACGAACTCAAAACGAACTTCGTTTTGGCCTGATTTTGTTCGAAATGACGTCATTTCAGTTCGTTCTTCGATTTCGTTTGAAGTATATCGGGGCCTTAAGTGCAAATAGCAATGGGTTCTATTTACACTTAAGGATTTTCTGCTATTTATAATACTTATTGCAAATAGATGCAATTATTATTATTGTATTATATTAAAACAGTATTCAGTAATTATGCATTGAGTGTAAATTATCGTTTTAATTCAATTTATTAAATGGATGCAGCCTTAGTGGAACAATAAGTCCTCCCTACACACCTACCCTAACCCTAACCGATCCTTTATTTTACAATTTTCGATTATTTCCTTAATTTTTATTGAAAATCAATGCTTTTCCTGATATTATATGAGATTTAAAAAGGATGAAAAAAAAGATTGCTATAAGGCGGAATTGAACCTGGGTCGCCCGTGTCGAAAAGATTAACCACTTCGCCACTGAATCTGATGATTGATAGCCATCTTTTGTAGTGTTGACTAGCCCCATTACACATTGGTGGGCGGAGTTAGTGTAAATACACACTCCGTTTAAGGCAATAAATGGGGGGGGGGGGGGGGTTAACTGGTGTTACTTATTTGAAAAGATATTTTCTTGTCAACTAAAAAGTACTGCATTACTTTACTAGTTACTTGGAAAAAACAATATTAATATGCTACTCGCGGTACTTGTAATGCGTTATCCCCAAAACTGAAAACAACATTACTTATTTTCTAAGGAAAAAATAACAAAAGCATAGAATTTCAGGCTTTTAATGAGACTAAATCTCCACTGATGACACTTAAAACCCGCTAAATCGTAAAGAAATGTGGTAAAACCTTTAAACACTGAAAGTGAATCACTGCAGTTTAATGCTCAGAGTTTCCTATTCAGAGCTTTTTATCCGATTAACCCTGAACTCAAATCACCCTTAAATAGCAAAAAATAACTTCATGTTCATATGAATGCAGTCCCCAGGTTTGGAAGGTCTTTTGACGCTTACCATCTTCACAGCTTTGATCTGCGGCTCTGGTTGTCCAGAAAGGAGCTCCCGTACAATCCCAACATTCCCGGCTTCGACAGCCAGCAGCAGCGGAAGGCAGCCATCCTGGACAGAAACGAAAACATCAGGAAACATTGGATCTAAATCTACTGTTTCCAACAATTAAACTCATATGGCAACATCACAGATGGCATAATCTGTTGAACAGATTCAGTTGATTTTTGTAAGCCTGTTTTTGTAATTGTATATAATTGATCAATGATTTTGTACCTTGTCTGGTGTAAGACGAGCGTCTTTGCTGCTGAACTTGAGCAGCGCTTGGACGACTCCGAGTCCTCCGGTCGGTCGAGACGCTGCATAGTGCAGCGGCAACTGATTATTGGGCTAAACATAAAGGAGAAATCAATTAAATTAAAAATACTATAGAAATAGTATTATGTAATCCATGTTTTTTGCGCATTTCAATAACATATACACAGAAAAAAAAAAAACACGTGCACAGTGTTTCAACTGTTGTAAATGTTTTTTTTTTTTAATCTTACTGTGGAAACAACAAGAGAGATCATTGTCCTGACTCTTGGGAAAAGGGCTTTTGATGCTAAAAATAAATTTTACAAAACCTCCTTAAGAACTATTGAAAAACTGGCAGTAACATAAACACTCAAGACAAATGGTAAACTCAATCAGTGGCATATTTTCTAGAAGTCGTGCCCATTTTCTGTACAAACAGGAAATGTTTAGTCAGTGGATAATAGATTGTTTTTTACCACAAAACAATGTAATTTAGTCTATAAAAATGTGCTGCAGTGACTGAAGGCCACAAAACAGATTTTTGAGTAACTTTTGAATGAAGTGTTTACTGCGTTTAAATAATTCATGAACATAAAAATGTAACTATTTGTATTTGTACCAATTTGTTTGCTCTGTTCAGACCACACAGAAACACATATCTTAATATGCGTTGAATGTGATCAAGTGAATATGGAAAAAATTGAACTTCTTACCCCTGCTGATAAATTGGGATCAGTTTTTCTTGCCAGTAGCTTGACAATCTCTTCTTTGGCGTGAGCTGCAGCGATGTGTAACGCTGATCTGCCATCCTGAACAATAAAAACAAGATAAAAATTGACTTACTACCCCCCCACCAAAAAAACAAAAACAAAAAAACACACTATTAATGAAAATTAATGAAATTTCTGTCAGAAATTTTACTTTTAAAGTAAAGTTTAATAAATTTTATATATTTTATACAGTTGAAGACAAAATTATTAGCCCCCTGTGAAATTGTAATTTTTTTTTTAGAATATTTCCCAAATGATGTTTAACAGAGCAAGAGAATGTTTTCACATTATTTCCTATTATTTTTGTTCTAGAGAAAGTCTGATTTCTTATAGTTGCTTGAATAAAAGAATTAAATAATAAATAAATAAAAAACTGCTAAGGTCAATATTATTAGCCCCCTTAAGAAATTATTAGTTTGATTAGCTATAGAACAAACCACTGTTGTCCAATGACTTGCCAAATTAACCTAATTTGCCTGATTAACCTAATTAATCTAGTTAAACCTTTAAATTGCTCTTTAAGCTGAGGATTAGTATCTTGCGAAATAACTGGTAAATTAATATGCACTGTCATCATGGCAAAGACAAAATAAATTAGTTTGGTTTTTAGAGAAAGAATTGTTAATGCTCATAAAGATGGAGAAGGATACACACGTTTATCAAAGCGTTTTCAAGTGTCAAGAACTGCAGTGAGATGCATTATCAAGAAGTTTAAAGAGACCAACACAGTGGAGAACAAGACAGGCAGAGAAAGGAAGCAAAATATTTCAAAAACTTTGGAAAGAAAACTAGTGAGAGAGGTTTCTAAAGACCCAAGAACAACTGCCAAGACACTAGTGAATGACCTAGCCAAGTCTGGAATTGATGTCTCAACAAAGACAGTCACTAGAGCCCTGCACAGGAATGAACTGCAAGGTTGCCGACCAAGAAAGACTCCACTTCTGAAGAACACTTCCAAGCTAGAATGAAGTTTGCTAAGGACAACCTGGGGGAATGTGATACTGTAAACGTGTCCTTTGGTCAGATAAGACAAAACTAGAGCTTTTTGGCCATAGAGATGTTGCCTATGTTTGGAGAAAGAAGGGAGAGGCATTCAACCCCAAGAACAGCGTTCCCACAGTGAAACATGGTGGTGGGAGTATAATGCTGTGAGGATGTTTCAGTTGTTTGGAACTGGGAATCTCGTCAGGGTTGAAGGAAACATGAAAAAGGAAGACTATAAGAAGATTTTAAAGACAACCTCAGACAGTCTGCAAGAAAACATTGTTTGGGTCGACATTTTGTCTTCCAGCATGATAACGACCCAAAGCATACCTCACTTCGGATGAAGAAATACCTCCAAATGAGCAAAGTGAGTGTACTTGACTGGCCTGCACAAAGCCCAGGCTTGAATCCAATAGAAAATCTGTGGGGCACACTAAAGTCCAGAGTTTGTGCCAGAAGACCAACAAATCTGGAGGAGCTTGAGAGATTTGCTAAGGAACAATGGGCTGTCATTCCTCAGGAGACATGCTTGAAACTTGTTGAGAACTACAGCAAACAACTAAAGGCTGCTACCAAGCAAAAGGGATACACTATTGACTATTAACATAATAGAAAATACTTCTATTCATCTATGTAATGTACTGAGTTATGAGAACTTATAAAATGGTCCAAAAAAGATCAAATAAAATCTTGAAATACTAGTTTTGTTTTTTCTAATGTTTAATATACGTTTAATATAGTATATAATGTCATTTTATTATTATACTGTATTATATTATATAATATCATATTTTGAATTACTATTTTTGAGTACTTTTTATAAAATACAGAAGAAAAATCAGTCAGGATGTGTGACTTTTAAAACTACTTCTGTTTTTCTTAGGTGTAATACACTTTTTTACATTACAAAACATCATCATATATTATATTATATTATATTATATGATATTATATTATATTATCTAAAGTAACGAATGATGAGTATTTTTTTGTAAATTCATCAGAAAACCCAGCCAAAAACCAACTGATTTAACAAAAACACACAAAAAAAACCCATCTAAAACCAGCTAATTTAGCAAAAACACACAAACAAACAGCTAAAAACCAGGTAAAACCAGTTGATTTACAAAAAAAGCTAAAAAAAAAAAAACCCTGCTGATTTATTAAAAAACAGCAAAATCCCAGCTAAAACCATCTGATTTAGCGAAAAAAAAAAAAAAAAAAAATAAATAAATAATAATACAGAATATACTGGTTAGTTATGTGCGACTTAAAACAATACTGTAATACTGTAAAGTACTGAATTATGAGTATTTTTTGTAAAATAAAGAGAAATTTCTGTCAGGACGTGTGTCTTTTAAAATTACTTATGTTTTTTTAAGTTTAATACATGTTTTATATTACATAAAATGCCATTCTTTTCTATTCTATTCTATCATAATGAGTTATGAGTACTTTTTATAAAAGATTTAAAAATTTTTTAAATCACTTCTGTTTTTCTTAGATTTAATTTTTTTTTTAATTAAAAAATGTCATTATTATATTATATTATTATATAATGTTATACAGTATAATACATTATACTGTACATTTAATCTGAACTACTGGGTTATGTGTACATTTGATAAAATAAAGGTAAAAATGCAATGGTATTTGCGTTAAAACATTGTTGAAAGTGCAAATGTTGTAATAATGTCATGGATGACGTTTTGTCTCATGTCCCATTGACCTCACTGTTTCCAAAGGAGTCAGTGTCTCAGACTGTGAAATGGTAGACTATAATGCTACTAGAGGTTATCCAAGGACAGCTTATGGCAGAATCTTTGAGTCGCTGCTGACACAAACTGACTGTGAATCGTCTTCACACACGAGCACAGCTGGATGGACATTCCAGCAGGATCGCCAAGAGCTACTGAATGACCACAGAGCTCGTAAGTTTGTGAACAATGGAGAAAGGGATGCTAGCAGTCGCTCCTTCACATATACGCACAAAATACTGGTCTACATACAACAGAACACATAGTTTGCACCCACATGACCACAGTTCAGCATGAATGTTGATTCTCCAAAGCAGACGGTTGGTGAATTCAGAATTTTTGGTAAGTCATTTTTGGTATTGGAAACGTCTATGCCATCCTGTCAAACGAGAAACATTAACCAGGACTGCAATTTCAGCCGTTTACAGTATGCTAATGCTACAGTAACTTTATAGTGTGGTCAACCACAAGGAAAACAATTGAAACAACCGTTAGCACTATTCAATAGGACCATCATTAGTCTGAAACATTGTATCAAAAAACATCACCAAAATTCCAGGAAGGTTTCCAGTGTAATTAAACTGTGGCGAGAGCATTTTGGGCTTAGAATCACTGAAAGGCAGACACACATTTTCTGAAATTTTGTGTCATTTTTTTTTGAGAAAGCATCTTTCCAGCTTGTCATCATGGAACATGGCATTACCAGGAAAAAAGGAGGAAACATTGTTCATGTGAATTTTACAAATGACCTTTACTCTTAATATTAATAACAGACTGTTGGCTCTTTCAAAAATTCAGTGAGCGGCCTACACAGACAGCATTTTAGGGCATAATAATTACAATCGTTTGAGGTAGCTTATAAGTCTGGATTAAGTTTGGAAGCAGTACGATTTTTTTTTTGTTATACAAGGCTGCATTAAATTGGTTAAAAGTCACAGTAAAGGCATTTTTAATGCTACAGAAGATTTCTATTTCAAATAAATGCTGTTGAACTTTCTATTCATCGAAAAATCCTGAAAATAAAACGCATCACCAATGCCACAAAAATATGAAGCAGCACGTTTTGTAGTGTTTGTTGAGCAGCAAATCAGCATTTTAGAATGATTTCTGAAGGATCATGTGACACTGAAGACTGCTGAAAATGTAGCTTTGAAGGCCTAGCTAGAAACTACCATGTTGCTTACATGATTTAACATGATTGTTGCTTGCATGTTACAGTTAAAACCAGCTGATAAAAAAAAACAGCCAAAAAACAGCTAAACAAACAGCTAAAGCCAGTTGATATAGCACAAAACAAACAAACAGCTAATAACAGCTAAAACCAGTTGATTTAGAAAAAAAAGCTAAAAAAAACTGCGAAAACCTCAGCTAAAACCAGCTGATTTAGTAAAGAAAAAGCAAACCCCTAAAAAACAGCTAAACCAGTTGATTTAGAAAAAAAAGTAAAAAAAACACCTAAAACCAGTGAAAACCTGCTGATTTATCAAAACACAGCCAAAACCCCAGCTAAAACCAGCTGATTTAGCAAAGAAAAGAATGAAAGCAAACCGCTAAAGATAGCTAAAACCAGCTGATTTAGCAAAAACCAAACTAACTAAACAAACAGCTAAAATCTGTTCATTTAGAAAAAAAAAGTTAAAAACCAGCTAAAGCCTGTTGATTTATTAAAAACAGTCAAAACCCCAGCTAAAACCAGCTGATTTAGCAAAAAAATAAGGTATGTGAGGTATGTGAGACTTAAAAAATAGTTTAAACTGTAATATTGTGTAAATATTGTGAAATATTAATACAATTTAAAATAACTGTTTTCTTTAGAATGTAATTAAGTTTGCTTCAAAAAGCTACTGAAATGCTTTAAATCAATCATGTTAACATGCTAATTAAATAAATGCATAGCAACATGCTAAATTGGTTTAACCCATTGGTTTTAGCTATTTTTAGCTACTTTTTTGCTAAATTAACTGGTTTTAGCTGGTTTTGTTGTTGCTAAATCAGCTTTTATTATCTGTTTTTGGCTGTTTTTTTTTTAAATCAAATAGTTTAATCTGGTTTTCAGCTTTTTTTCTAAATAAGCTGGTTTAAGCTTATACATCTACCCGATATACAAGGTCAGTGAGAGCAATCCACCATCAAATTAATACAAGAGATGGCCCTCTTCATGATCTTTTTCCACCAACCAGGGGTGAAAAAACTGGTCAGCTTCTTAGGAAGTAAAGTAATTTGACAGTATTCAAAGCAAGGACAAAACGTTATGCTAGTTCAACCATTCCTTATGTATAATAGACTATTAAATGAATGTAATGTGGATGCCAAGGGTCCATTTTGCAGTTACACTTGTATGTTTCAAAACTTTTTATTTATGTGTGTGTGTGTGAATGGATGTATATTTTGCTTATGTATGGACAGATGTAAATGCATATATCTTTTATTATATTTTTGAGTGGTATTACTGAATGTTCTGATAATTTAGATTTTATATCTTTCAGGTATTTTAGGTTATTTTTGTGCAGTTTTATCTTTCAATGTACTTTCTGCTATAATTCAATCTTAGTATTGCTAAGCAGAAAAGTAAATAAACTGCAAACTTCAAAAAGCTGTTGAAAAAACATGGTGGTATGTTTTGCTTTGTATGTCTTACTTTTAAGCGTGGTAGCTGGTTTGAGATGGTTGGCAGCTGGTTTGAGCTGGTTTAAGCTGGTCCTGAGCAGGAGCTAGTTGCTTAGGACCAGTTTAGGACCAGCACATGACCAGCTTAAACCAGCTCAAACCAGCTACCATGCTTCAAAACACACCTAATCAGCAAATGCTGTTTTATTCAACATCTAAAACCAGCTGATTTAGAAAAAAGCTAAAAACCAGCTAAAACCATTTGATTTTTTAAAAACGGCCAAAAACCAAAAAGCTAAAATCAGCAAATTTAGATAAAAATCTAAAAACCAGCTAAAACCATTTGATTTAAAAAAGAACAAAGCAAAAAAACAGCCAAAAACCAAAAGCTAAACCAGCTAAAACCATTAGCTTTTTTAAAAAACAGCCAAAAACCAAAAAGCTGATTTAACGACAACAAAACCAGCTATAAACAAGCTGAAACCAAATGATGTAACAAAAAAGTAGCTAAAAATCAGCTAAAACCAATGGACTTAAACAATTTAGCATGGTGCTAGAATTAATTAGCATGACGTTAACATGATTTAAACAGCATTTCAGTAGCTTTTTTAAGCCAACTTAATTACATTGTAAAATATATTACAATAGAAAATGGTTATTTTAAATTGTAATAATATTTCAAAAAATTCAGACACGGTAAACTGTTTGCACTACAAACCAGTGTATTTATAATTAAGATAATACATTACAATAATATGGTAAGACACACCGGTTTGCAATATCAAGCAGCAAAACAAGCTGTTTTGTATGTGGATGAGACCGGAAGCCAGACGCATAAAATTTACAAATGGCCACGCCCGCTCTTACAGCAAAAATAAGGTGGCTAAGGCAGCTGCCTGCAAGGGAGTTGACTAGGTTTTAGAACACAGCCAGTGACTGACCTTTGTATCTAAGCAACTAGTTTCACTAGTTCACGCCAACCGTATCAAATCTAGGCCAAGAAAAAGGACAATTATGTCAAAATGGAACATGCATAAAGACGTAATTTGGAGAATATTGCTGTAATAATGTACCTCAGACTTTCCTTGACGTCCAAATGCAGACAGTAAAGAATCTTCTTTGTTCCCTAATCTTCTTTGGTTTAAACCACAGCGTGCCAAAGACACCGGATCCCGGCTCTTGACACCTGAAAGGAGCTACGCGCTTCTCCAAACCCCTAAACCTCATGAACGCACAGTAAAGAGTATTCCAGACGCGTCCAAAGATGGATGGAAGATATTACGCTGAGGAATTTTTTAGAGAATTACTTCTAGTCCCAGTGAGGTTTCCACTACTAAACTCCTGCACATTTCTAACCAACCGGTTTTGATAGATAATTGGCAGGGGACTGAAAGATCCCTCATCCCAAGAGTGATTGATTCAAGCTTCATACACCACACAAGGCCCAAAAGCTGTACTCACATCAGCAGAAATCTATAAGGAAATCTAATACGTGCGATGGGAAACAGGAGTTGGGCTCAATCCAGACCTCAAGGGTTTTGGAGAGCCTTGAGCAGAGACAAACAACTTGTCATTACTCATTTCCACTCATCCCCTGAAACAAATGTGATGGACGGCGAAAGGTAGCAATGAGCTACGAAACAAACAACATCAAATTAAAGCGCAGCTCAGCCAAATGCCAAAACAAATCCAATAAACATGCGGAGTGAAAACAACATTTCAAGAAAATGACTCAAGAAGTGCTGACTACCCAAGCACGACATACTAGTAACTTTAAACAGAAACAAAATGGAAAAATATGTTTATTACAGGCCCACACTGTAGAAGTTGTAAATAAATCAAAGATTACTTCAGTAAGTTTCACAAGAAAATACATTTTCAGTCTTTTCACTTCTCAGCGCGTTCTTTGAAATGATTTGTGAACTTTCCTTTGTAAATCCTTCAAAGTACATCATATTAATTGTCTTTAACTAATGTTGTATAATAATTATAATATCAATTATAAAAATTATTAATACTTCTTTTAAAGAAATATCCATGTTTTAATTTAACGGCAAACCTCTGCTGTGCAGCGCTTTGCACCACAAAGAATAAAAGAATTGTTAAATTGTCATTTGATTACATTTTAAAATATTATTTTAATGACTAATGTAGAATGACTTCATTTAATTATAGCACCAATTAAAATAAATAATACAATTAATTTAGAATAAATTATGAATCAAACAGATTTAAAACGAACAACACAAACATTTTTTGTTATTGCAAAAAAAAATCAATTAAATCCAAAAAATTGAATCCAGAACAATTACAACAGAAAAACACAGAACCCAGACATTTTTGAGAAATTATTAATTATTTTGAGAAAAAAAAATTATGATTTAATTCCAACTAGCTGTCATCTGTTCATATAAAATGCACAACACACTAGCAATTTAACATAGAAATAAAATTAAAAAATCTTTTACTTTTTTCAAATGTTTACATGTTTCTTTATAATTTCTTTCAAAATGTAAAAAAATAAAAATAAAAATAAATTTGTACATTATAAATATTATTGAGGATTTTTGTAATACTATTTTAGTCTTCCTACTTTTGAAAAATGTGAAAATGTGAAAAATTCACATTTAATTGTGTGACTTGCCATTTTTTTTTTGTAATTATTTATGGAATTTACTTGCAATTTTTGAGTAAAAATGCAAGTCTGCGCTGTTGTGCTGCACTTTGCCAAAAATGTAAAGAATTGTTCAATTATCATTTGATTACATTTTAAAAGATTACTTAAATTACTAATGTTGTATGACTTCATTTGATTATAGCACTGATTAAAATAAATAATAAAATCAATTTATATTAAATCATGAATCAAAGGGATTTAAAATGAACAACACAAAATGTATGAAAAATCATTTCATAAGCACCTATTATTGCAAAAATAAATAAATACAATTAAATAAATTGTTAAAGTTAAATTTAACCCCTAAAATTGAACAATTACAACAGAAAAACACAGAACCCAGACATTTCTGAGAGATTATTAATTATTTTGAGAAAAAAAATTATGGATTTCATTCCAACTAGCAGTCGTCTCTTCATATAAAATGCACAACACACTTTCAAAAAAATTATTTCAATTTGTACATAAAAAATATTATTGAGCATGTTTTTTTTCAAAAATTCACATTTAATTGTGCTACTTGCCATTTCTTTGTAATTATTTGTGGAATTTATTTGCAATTTTAAGTGAAAATGTAAATCATCTGTTGTGCAGCACTTCTAAATGTGAAGAAGTGTTAAATTATCATTATCATGCATTTTAAAAGATTATTTAATTACTAATGATGTATGACTTCATTTGATTTCAACATTGTTTAATAAAAATACATTTATCATGATTACACAAATCAATGAGAATTATAACATACAACACAAACTTTGTGAAAAATCGAAAATTTCATAAGAACACATTATTTTAAAATGGAATCCAGATAAATTACAGCAGAAAAGCACTGAACCCAAAAAAATTTTATAAATAAAAACATGAATAATAAAAAAAAAAGGATTTTGAAAAGAAAAAAAAATGGATTTAATTCCAACTAGCAGTCATCCCTTCATATAAAATACACAACACACTGGAAATTTTACCTAGAAATAAAATGTAAAAATTGGAGTATGTTTTAAAAAAAATACTATTTTAGTCATCCTACTTAAAAAAAATTCACATTTAATTCTGTTACTTGCCATTTCTTTCTAATTATTTGTGAAATTATTATTTCTGAGAGAATTTGTTTCAAAGTAAATCCCACGCTAAATTTTCTTGACCGCATGATCCGTTTGAATATGCAGAAATAAAAGAGCTTGTAAAAGTCACCACAGATGAGGACCAACAAGTGAAAACACCCAACAAGAATAAAACTAACCGCAGTCCAACCATGAGAAAAAGTTCTCACTGTGACACTTACGTTACAGTGTTATCTCACTGATCCTGCACTCAGATTTATCATCAAGACAGACATTTCTTCAATTACATCTTCTTCCGAGCTGAAATGTTCTTATCTCAATAGGAAACGAGATTAAGTCAAACAATACCAATTGTTTCTCCTAGACAGCAATGAAATTCAATTTGAGAACAAATGGAGACTTTGCTCAAACTTTCTCCATATAAAAAGACCACAGTAATTGTGGAACTTCAGGGGTTTCAGTAAAAAAATCTAAATGTCTCAAACTGTGCTCAGATTTGCAGAGACTAATGCCTGCGATCAGTCGACCTTAAACATTTCTCATTAAATTCTTTCAAGCTGCAATTTACATTTGTTTTTAACTAGCCGTATAGCTTTTGCTCGCAATAAGACAACGTGCTAATAAAGAGAAGAAAGTAAATAGACTACCATTCAAAGAATTAGGATTGGAAAGTTTCTTGGAAAGTCTCTTCTGCTCACCAATGCTGGATTTATTTGATCAAAAATATGGTAAAAACAGTAATATTGTGACATATTATTATATTTTAATATAGTTGTTTTCTATGTGAATATATTGTAAAATTGATTTATATCTCTGATGAAATGCTGAATTTTCAGCATCATTACTCTAGTCTTCAGTGTCACGTGATCCTTCAAAAATCATTTTAATATGCTAATTTTCTGATTGTCGTTAATGTTGAAAGCAGTTGTGCTGCTTCATATTTTTGTGGAAACTGTGATTCTTTGATGAATATGACGTTCCAAAGAACTGCTTTTATTTAAAATAAACATCTTTACTGTCACTTTTTTTTTTTTTTTTTAAACATTTATTTTAGTTTTTTGCTTTTTCACAGAACACTGATAATGACAGAACAGAACAAACATAAAACTGAGGGACAAATGCATATAAAGACACATTACAACCTAACCAGTCAGGTAATGCATAGATTGGATATTACTTTGTAAAAATTTTAGTCACTTAAACTGGTGTGTGTGCATTTAAAAAGATGATACTGATGATAATTATTACAGACAGGCACACACACACACACACACCAAAAAATAAATAAATAATAATAAAAAAATAATAAAATAATATAAAAATAAAAAGTTAAATAAAATCAATAAATAAGTAATTAAATGAAAATATACAGAATAGCATTACCCTGACTTATCGAGTGTCAGATATCACTTTAGGCACTATATTGGATACATTGTATACTTTTATACAGTTTTTATACTTTTATATTGAGAAATTCTAGAATCTGACCCCATATCTTTTCAAATATTTACTGTCACTTTTGATCAATTGAATGTGTTCTTTCTGAATGGAAGTATTAATTTCTCTATATAAACACATATGTGAGAAAGCTGATGTTTTTGGAAGAGTAGCACATGTTAAACAGGCGGGCAGATTTGCTGTAAAACTCTCTCGCCCACTCGCTCACTCTCCGACACTTACACCAATAAGGTATTACATGTTTCGTCACCTCTTTATTTTTACTGTCAGATCCAACCAAATGCTCACAGTTGATCCGAATTGCACTTTTAAACACCCACAGAATGACAATTACTCATTGAGGCGTCCACTGAACTGTAAAACTCAGATATTGACTCCTACATACTGTAGTACAGCAAAAACATTAAGATTTCATGACTGCATAAAAAATAAATAAGATAATAAAATGTGATTTAAGCAAACACTTAAGGAATAGTTGCCCGAAAATGTAAAATTGCTGAAAATGTATTCACCCTCAGGACATCCAAGATGTAGATGAGTTTGTTTCTGCATCAGATATTGAGACATGTAGCATTACATCACTTGCTCACCAATGGATGTGAATGGGTGCCATCAGAATGAGAGTCCAAACAGCTGATAAAAGCATCACAATAATCCACACCACTCCAGTCCATCAGTTACAGTTAAGGTCAAAAGTTTACATACACCTTGCAGTATCTGCAAAATGTTAATTATTTTACCAAAATTAGAGGGATCTTAGAAAACGCATGTTATTTTTTATTTAGTACTGACCTGAATAAAATATTTCACATAAAAGACATTCACATATAGTCCATAAGAGAAAATAATAGCTGAATGTATAAAAACAACCCTGTTCAAAAGTTTACATACACTTGATTCTTAATACTGTGTTGTTACTTGAATGATCCACAGCTGTATTTTTTGTTTAGTGATAGTTGTTCATGAGTCCCTTGTTTGTCCTGAACAGTTAAACTAAAAATCCTTCAGGTCCCACAATTTTTTTGGTTTTCCAGCATTTGTGTGTATTTGAACCCTTTCCAACAATGACTGTATGATTTTGAGATCCATCTTTTCACACTGAGGACAACTGAGGGACTCATATGCAACTATTACAGAAGGTTCAAACACTCACTCATGCTCCAGGAAACACAATGCATTAAAAGCTGAAAACTTTTGAAGAGAATGAAGATTTTTCCTCTTTTGCCTAAATCTTTTTTTTTTTTAGTACTGCCCTTCAGAAGCTACAGTTGTCCCTCAGTTGTCCTCAGTGTGAAAAGATAATCTCAAAACCATACAGTCATTGTTGGAAAGGGTTCAAACACACAAAAATCTTGTGGGACCTGAAGGATTTTTCTGAAGAACAGTGGACAGTTTTTACAAAAAAAATTTCTGAAGCAGAGAGTGCTACATGGGTATCTTTATAGAAGAAAACCACTGGTGCTCATTGGATGTAGTAGAGGTATGGATCCAAATATATAGGCTAAATACTTCCAAGGCACTCACGTGATAAAGTAAAAGGCCTTTAATATACTGGGCTTAAATCATTACAAATAATTAAAAGTAGATCTACGCGTTTCGGCAAGAAAAGCGTTCTTCAGGACACCAGTGGACAGTTTAACTGTTCAGGACAAACAAGGGACTCATGAACAACTATCACTAAACAAAAATCACAGCTGTGGATCATTCAGGTAACAAGATCAAGTGTATGTAAACTTTTGAACAGGGTTCATTTTGATAAATTCAACAATTATTTTTTCTTGTGGACTATATGTAAACATATTTTATGTGAAATATCTTATTCAGGTCAGTATTAAATAAAAAATAACATGCATTTTGTATGCTCCCTCCTATTTTTGTAAAACAATTAACATTTTACAGATTCTGCAAGCTGTATGTAAACTTTTGATCTCAACTGTAACATCTTGTGAAGACAAAAGCACTGTGTTTCTAAGACACAAAACCATCATTAAACTGGCCAAAATATGAGTCCATAATCCATAATAATGCTTCCTCCAGTGAAAAAGTCCATCTACTATTGTCATCTCTCATAAAAATCCACCCACATATTAGTCTAGAACTGTTTTGGCTTGTAAACGGCGCTTGGTCTGTGCATATTTCACTCCTGATTCAGACCAGATGGCTTTTTCACTGAAGAATGCAAAATTATAAACTGAGGACTCATATTTTAGCTGGAAGCTGGATTTGTTTCTTACAAATGTGATGGACTGGTGTGGATTACCTGTGGATTATTTTTATGTTTTTATCAACTTAGTTTTTATCATTTATTATTCTGACGGCACCCATTTACTAAAGAGCATCCATTGGTGAGCAAGTGATGTAACGCTGAATTTCTCCAAATTTGTTCTGATGAAAAAACAAACTCTTCTATTTCTTGGACGACATGAGGGTGAGGACATTTTCAGCTTATTTAATTTTTTTGGTTGAACTCTTCACATAGGAAACACCCTAGCAGCTTTGCTACAGAACATCTAGTGTTTTTTAATAAGTTTCTAAACCACTGAACCGTTTCCATTAAAAGCTTAATTGCCCGCTACTAATGAACAACATGTGCGTTGAGTGGCGTGTGCTGGTTTTGTCTGAGCGAGGTGGGAGTTAAGACAAGATGTGATTCCAGACGTTGGAAAACTCCTACCTTTGTTTTGTCGCTTGGACTGACCCCCAGTTCCAGCAACCTGTCAACGACAGACAGACGGCTCTCTCGCACCGCGACCATCAGGAGGCTTAGGCCAGACTCCTGCGGGAGAACAAGGGAACATAGTCAATATTTCACTGCGGAGAGAAATGATTCAGTACTGCACATGTAGAGCCGAAGTGTTTGGATTACACAAGAGGGAAATCAATATTAATTTTGAACTGCTTAAACATGCAGATGCCAAAAATATGCTGAAGTGCATCGTGAACACTACATAATCACAGAAATTGACTGATTTTAAGAACATAAAATAATTATATATATAATTTAAATAAATGACATAACAATAAATTCATGTATAATCGTAATACAACTTCAAACAGTACATGTATTTTATATTATTTATTAAATATTAAATACATTATTTATAGTAGGTTTAAATCAGAAAATAACAGAATATTACGTCAAAACACACATGCGCACAATAAACATTGACCAAACTTTTAACTTTGATTTAAACAAATAATAAAGAAATAAAATGAAACTACACTAAATAAAACATGAAATAAATTAATAAACATTTATTGTTTGTATGTGTGTGTGTGTGTGTATATATATGTATTATTCATTTTTTATATATTTTTTAATTGGTCTTGTTAATATATATGCACAATAAACATTTTTTTAAATCATAAATATTTTTTGGCCATTTTTTTATTATTATATTTCAGTTTTTTTACTTCAAGTTTACTATTTTTTCATAATACCGTAGTCTATCCCATTCCATAATACAGTCATAGTCAGTTTTCATTCATTCAAACACATAATACTTTCCACAGACCTGAAGACTATTTTAAAACATGCAATAAAAAAGCACCTGCAGCGCATCTCACCTCGTCGAACTGGACGATCTCCGGATCTCCCTTCTCCAGCGTCTTGAGTTTCTGTTCCAGTGCCACCCATTCTCCCTTGAGGGCCAGAGGCAGCAGTCGCTGAGGGGTCCCGGACACACAAGAGCTTTCTGACATCATAAAAGACCACAAAATAACCTCACAGGAATCAAACCACACGGATCCGTCACCACCATAACAGAAGCACGTTCATTGAAAAGACAAAACCCAGACGGAGCTGCTGCTGCAGGTGCGGATCTAACGGTTCCTCCCTCTTAGTAGGAGGTATAAAGCGAACATTCCTCCGACTGTCCGCGGCGGGTTAAACTTTGCAAACTCCGCCTTCAGTTCCTCCTGTTACCCTGGATTCTACAAAAAAGACCACTGAAACAAGCCCACAGAATAGAGACAGAATAGTAGGAGCACAGGCTGCTGAAAACAGCGTTTTAGATGTACTTTCAGTCCTCGTTTTACCGCTGTTGCTGTCATTTAACGTTACCTCAGAATCAACGCTAAAATAGAATTAGTTCAGGTCCATCTGCTTGGAAGTTATTTTCGTTGATCACCTCACGTAAAAGATCATTAAAATCCAATTAATGTGTGCATTTGTTGCGCTAGAAGTGTGAAACTCCACCCACAGACATTTATGTAATTTTTATTAAGGATGTCTCTGGTTTAAGCACCGGATATCTAACGTTACTCACCATACCGCTTCTGCGCACTGATATAATATTCCAATGTCTCTTCTGTCTCAGTTGCAGCGATCAGCCGTTGAAATTAAAAAATTTAACCCAACTGCATTGGTTGTTATAGAAATAACCCAATAAACGTTAGAATAACCTAACACGTGATCCAATAAAGTACATAACCCAAATTTGTTAGAGTTTAGAAACACATAGATTCATTAATTTGTGTTTCATTATTGCTAAATCTCATACCACAAACAAAAGATTCGCGAATCCACTCCGAAGTTCCGATCTGAATCAAATGATTCGCGAACAAGCTCCGAAGTTTCGATCTGAATCAAATGAATCAACTGAATCAATTCGCGCTTCGAAGTTTTACATTTACAACAAAGTAATACATTTGCTTTCTGATGAACAGAATTTTGTAATGTTTCCATAGTTTCCAACTCTTGATTTCCTATAGCCTATCTTCTTTTAAGTGGACGAACAAAATAAAAAAGAGAAGTCACTTACAAAGTAAAATTGGACAAACATTAAAAAATCTGACCAAAAAGCTTCGAAATTCTGATCTGAATCTAATGATTCGCGCTTCGAAGTCTTTTTTTTTCTCAAAGCTTTTTTTTTTTTTAGACATAAAATTATAATTATGTGTGTAGCCAGGGTAAACAACAGCAAAGTAATAAATGTACATTTTAAGAAGACATGACAGGACGAATAAAAAAAATGCCCAAAATATACTGAAGTGCATCTTGAACACTACATAATCACAGAAATGTACTGATTTTAAGAACATAAAATAATTCTATATATAACTTCAATAAATTATATAATAATCAATGATGATATATGTATAATCGTAATACAACTTCAAACATGTGATCCAATAAAGTCAATAACCCAATTTTTTTTAAAGTTTAGAAAAACATAGATTCATTAATTTGTTTCCTTATAGCTAAATCTCATACCACAAACAAAAGATTCGCGAACCCGCTCCGAAGTTCTGATCTGAATCAAATGATCCGCGAACAAGCTCCGAAGTTTCGATCTGAATCAAGTGATTCGAGCTCCGAAGTTCTGATCTGAATCAAATGATTCGCGAACAAGCTCCGAAGTTTCGATCTGAATCAAGTGAATCAACTGAATCAATTCACGCTTCGAAGTTCTTTTTTTCAAAGGTTTTTTTTTTTTTTTTTTTTTTTAAACAGTATTTTAGACCGATAATTACACACAAATGTGTGGCCCGGGTAAACAACAACAAAGCAATACATTTGCTTTCTGATGAACAGAATTTTGTAAAGTTTCCATAAAGTTTCCAAAGCTTTTTAAAATAGTTACAAGCGATGAATTCGAGAATTAATTGCTTTTTTGAACATTTTTTTTTATTATTATTTGCTAAAAGAATAGCTTGAATTGAATGATCGAAGTTACGAGTTTGAATCAATCGGAGAGGTTCCATCGTAAATGATTCTCTCAATTGAATCGGTTTGTCTGTTCCTCTGCCTTTTCGTGCTTTCGCGTACTACCACTTGCTACAACTTGAGATTAAATAAACGAGAACAGATAACAGCTTTCCACATATTAATATGACGAGCTGCACCTCAAAATACATGTTAGATGTAAGCATTGTGCGTCACTCTTACGAAAATTAACCATGTTTTTTGGCGCATTGAATATTATTTGTATAACCATAGTTTTACTACAAATGCAATGGTTAAACTATGGTTAGTATAGCAAGACCATGGTTAATTTGTGTTTACCATGGTTTAACTATAGCAACCATGCTTTTTTGGTTTTATTTGTAGTAAAACCGTGGTTAATTTTCGTAAGGACATGATCGAGTTTGATAGTTTAATTCAGTTATCTTTTCAATAGTTTGACCACTGTTGCAACCATCCAGTTACCTCATATTGGAGAGAATGTTAAATTTAGAGAATGTTAAATTTATTAGTGTATATCTCTACCAGTTTTATAATTTGAGTTGCTAACATTTTTGTCTCTGTAAAAGTGTTGGTGCAAACTGTTGGTGCACAAAATAAGTGCTACAAATTAATAAAAAATTATACTTACAAATCTTAAATTCAGTTGTGCATTTTTGCTGTTCATACGGGTTTATCCAGTAGATGTCCTCAGCGTACTGAGTTTCCATTGGTCTCGCTGTTCCCAGCAGCTGCTCGACGTGTTATTAATAACAGGCTCAATTTTATAATGTCGTAATTTAGATATTCGTATACAATACATTATTATTGCTATTATTATGAATCATATCAGTAATAGCAATT
Organism: Cirrhinus molitorella; assembly: GCA_033026305.1. NCBI lineage: Eukaryota > Metazoa > Chordata > Actinopteri > Cypriniformes > Cyprinidae > Cirrhinus > Cirrhinus molitorella. The sequence continues at coordinate 34,143,433 of CM065131.1, read as the reverse complement.
ATTACTTTGAAGATGTTTGAAGAATGTCTAAATCGCGCCTTCTGATCGATTAAATAAGGACTTTAAATTTAAAAATCTGGAGACTTGTATTATAGAAAGCACCATGAACCGGAAGTCAGCCACTGTCAGTATCTGGTCTGTTTACTTAAGCTACTGCTGAATCCATGTGAATACAAGTACGTTTTTGAGCTTAATTACTTATAAATTAGAATTCTGAGTGACATTTATTTACGATAATGAAGTGGATAAATGACAATTTGCTCATGAGCATATTCAGCGCATAATGCTAAGTAAATGGAGCCTGATAGTGTGATATTATCTTTCAAGGTTATTCTTTTAATATATGCTTTATTTTATTATTTTAATTAAAGATATGTGGGTAGTTGACATTTAAAAATTGACAATTGAGCTAAAATGACATTATCTGTTATATCTAAACCTATTTAAACATTACATATGTACAGTTTTAGCATATGTTCTACTATTTTTATGTACATCTTTGAGGTGCTTTAAATCTATACATCTAAATTGATAATGCATTAAGAATATGTTCATGAATTATGAATTAATTATGAATGAATGAATGAATTATGAATTAATTTCAAAATGTCAAACATACCAAAGTTACATTTCTGTTAATAAAATAAATCGGAACTGAAATCAAATAAAATATAAATGTGTATATACAAAAACTAATAAAGTAAAATATAAAACACTTTTAACATATTTTATTTTATTAGCTTAAGTTGAAGTGCTAAAATAACCTAAACAAATAAACTAAAACTAAATAAAAAATAATAAATACAATATATAGACTATGTAGACAAATTTAGACAAAAAAAAAAGGAGAAGAAGAAAACTAATAAAATGCCAAAAACAACTAAATTGTAACCTTATTCGAGGGCAGACAGGATTATTTACTAAAACTAAAACCATTTTTCATTACTTGAAATAAAATAAATGCTAACTGTAATAAAATAAAAAATATAAAAAACCTTTCATATATTTTATTACCTTAAGTTGAAGTATTAAAGTAACCTAAATATATAAACTAAAACTAATAAATAAAGCTAATACATACAATATATAGACTATTTAGAAAAAAACAATGAAATGCCAAAAACAACAACATTTCAACCTTAATTAAGGACAGACAGGGTTATTTACTAAAACTAAAACCATAAAAATATTTTTATTTTTAAAATAAAGAATAACTGAAATAAAAAATATTTAAAAATCTAACATAACCTTTATTTTATTACCTAAAATAAGTAAAGCTAAATAAACTAAAACTAATCAATGAAAAATAATCAACACAAAATATACACTAAATAGACCGATAGATTAAAAAAAATAATAATAAAATGCCAAAAACAAAAAAAAAAATTACAACCTTGTGTGAGGTAAAAAAAAAAAAAGAGAGAGAAAGAGATTTTTTTTTTTTTACTTTTTATTCAGTGGCAGAAACCGGCTTTCGAATTCTTCAGAAAAAAATATGAGCAAAATCAAAAATTTGAGCTGGGGATTTCTAGTTGAGTTGACATGGAATGACCCAAATGTAACTATGAAACAATTGTATTAAATTAGAAAAAAAAAAAAACAGATAAAGTAAACATTTTCTCATTGTTTTATCATGATTTTTTTTTACTATGATATGTGGCATGAACCACAGTAAAAGTAATAAACTATTTATTTTTTCATTATTTTTTTGCAGTGAAGATCTGATGTGGCAACATTCCTCCCAGCACAGCTTGTCCAAGATGTCTCTGAGATGCTGTCAGAAGATGTTTTTGAGACTTGGTGACTCTCCATCCACCGTGAAGAGCCGCATATGTTTGAGACGCTACGCTAAAGCAGCTCAGAGTCACAGAAGGGTGGTGATCACCGGCATCGGACTCGTTTCTCCCCTCGGGACAGGAAGTGCTCTGCCTTGGCAGCGTTTGATTGCTGGAGAAAGCGGTTTGGTTCCTCTGGACCCGGAGGAGTACAAAACAGTCCCGTGTAAGGTAGCAGCCCGCGTGCCGAGAGGAGAGAAGCAAGGAGATTTCAACGAAGAGGCATTTGCATCCAAAGGAGAGATCAACAGCATGTCTCCAGCTACGGTTATGGCCATCGGTGCTGCCCAGTTAGCTCTTGAGGATTGCGGATGGTATCCCAGAAGCCCCGAGGAGCAGATGGGCACCGGCGTAGCGGTTGGGATGGGTATGGTGTCCCTAGAGGAAATCGCTCGAACGGCCTCGGCCTTTCAAACACGTGGCTACAGCAAAGTCAGCCCGTTTTTCGTCCCTCGCATCCTGGTCAACATGGCTGCGGGACACATAAGCATCAAACACAAACTCAAGGGTCCCAATCACGCCGTGTCCACGGCTTGCACCACGGGAGCTCACGCTATCGGCGACGCGGCCCGTTTCATCTCTCACGGTGATGCCGAAGTGATGCTCGCCGGCGGGACGGAGGCCTGCGTCAGTCCGTTGTCCATTGCTGGGTTCGCTCGAGCTCGGGCTCTCAGCACCAACTGGAATCAGGAGCCCAGACTCGCCTCGCGGCCGTTTCATCCAGATAGAGAGGGGTTTGTGATGGGAGAAGGGGCTGCGGTGCTCGTTTTAGAGGAATACGGACATGCGGAGCAGAGAGGTGCGCGGGTGTACGCTGAAGTGATGGGATATGGGCTCTCTGGAGATGCAAGTCACATTACAGCTCCAACCGCAGATGGGGACGGAGCCTTTCGGTAATGCTATGCAAATGAGAGCATACAACATTTACCTTTACATGTATTCGGTTAGCAGGCATTTTTATCCAAAGTGGCTTACACATGAGGACAACAACAAGCAATTCATCATGAAGAGGCAATAAACACAGGAAGTGCCTGTAAAACAGTTTCAGATATACAGAAAAAAAACAACAGACATACAAATAAACATTACACTCTTTTCATTGCAACCTTATTTGAGGACATACAGTCTTATTATGTAAAACTAGAACCATAAAAATACATTTTCGTTACTTTAAATAAAATAAATGGTAACTGAAATAAAATATAAAAAAATCTAACATAATTTATTTTACTACCTTAAGTTGAAATAATAAAATAAATAAAGATAAATAAACTAAAACTAATAAATGAAAAATAATAAATACAATATATAGATTATGTAGACAGATTTAACAAAAAAAAGCTAAATTACAACCTTATTTCAGGGCAGACAGGATTATTTACTAAAATTAAAACCATAAAAATAACTTTTTCATTACTTAAAATAAATGGTAACTGGAATAAAATAAAATGTATAAAAAAAAAGAAATATATTTTATTTTATTACCTTAAGTTAAAGTATTGAAGTAATAAATGAACTAAAACTAATAAATAAAAGCTAATAGATACAATATATAGACTATGTAAAAGAAAAACTAATAAAATGCCAAAAACAAGAAAATTACAATCGTATTTAAGGACAGACAGGGTTATTTACTACAACTAAAACCATAAAAATAATCATTACTTGAAATAAAATAAATGGTAACTGAAATAAAAAATATTAAAAAAATCTAACATAACCTTATTTTATTACCTAAAATAAGTAAGGTTAAATAAACTAATAAATACAAAATATACACTATATAGACAGATAAATAAAATAATAAACTAATAAAATGCCAAAAACAAGAAAATTACAACCTTGTTTGAGGACAAACAGGGTTATAAAAATAAAACCATAAAAATACTTTTTTATTTCTATTACTTGAAATAAAATAAATGGTAGCTGAAATGAAATAAAATATGTAAAAAACCTTAAGATATTTTATTACCTTAAGATGAGGTATTAAATTAACCTAAATGAATAAACTAAAATTAATAAATAAAAGCTAATAAATAGAACATATAGACTACATAGACGGATATAGACAAAACAAAAAAACAAATAAAATGCCAAAGACAACAAAATTACAACCTTAATTAAGGACAGACAGGGTTATTTACTAAAACTAAAACCATAAAAATACATTTTCATTACTTTAAATAAAATAAATGGTAACTGAAATAAAATATAAAAAATCTAACATTTAGATTTATTTTATTACCTACACTATATAGACAGATGGATAAAATCAAAAAACTAATATAACACCAAAAACAACAAAATTACAACCTTGTTTAAGGACAGACAGGGTTATTAACTAAAAATAAAACCATAAAAATATTTTTTTATTACTTGAAATAAAATACATGGTAGCTGAAATAAAATAAAATATAAAAAAACCCTTTAACATATTTTATTTTATTACCTTAAGTTGAAATGATAAAATAGCTAAGGCTAAATGAACTAAAACTAATAAATATAAAATAATAAATACAATATATAGACTATGTAAAAAAAAAAAAAAACTAATAAAATGCCAAAAACAACAAAATTACAACCTTATTTGTGGACAGACAGGGTTATTTACTAAAACTAAAACCATAAAAATAAATTTTCGTTACTTGAAATAAAGTAAATGGTAACGTAAAACTGTAATATTTTTCATTTTATTATCTTAAGTTGAAATAAAGCTAAACAAACTAAAACTAATAAATCTAAAATTATAAATACAATATATAGACTATGTAGAAAAATGTACACAAAAACCCTTTCTTGGCACACTTGTTTTACACGGATTTGGCGCCAACTATAGTTGTGGGTGTATTATTAACATGTCAAAGTCTAGACCCTGAATATAAGACAAACCTGTTTTTTCAGATGTATTTCCAAGAAAAAAACGTGTCTTATATTCGGGTCAATATGGTAATTTAATAATATTCTTAATTTTAAAGTTGTATTAAATCTATGTATGCAGTCGACATTTTAAATGTCAACTTTTTTCAAACTCAAATGTTTGTATGCTTAGATCCTGAATCATGCAGTTCAGCTCAGTCTAAGCTGGACTTCTCTTTCTGTGTTTCAGGTGCATGTCCGCCGCTCTCCGTGACGCTGGAGTGTCTCCTTCAGACGTGACGTATGTCAATGCTCACGCCACCTCCACACCGCTAGGAGACGCCGCAGAGAACGCCGCCATTAAGAGACTGTTTGAGCAGCATGCGTACTCATTGGCTGTGTCCTCCACTAAAGGTGCGACCGGTCATCTGCTGGGAGCCGCCGGCGCGCTGGAGGCCGCCTTCACTGCCCTCGCCTGCCACCACAGCATCATGCCCCCCACCCTCAACCTGGACCGCACAGAGCCAGAGTTTGACCTGAATTATGTGCCCTGCACAGCGCAGACCTGGACAACCAGCGGACGCAGAATCGCTCTCACCAACTCATTCGGCTTTGGGGGAACAAACGCGTCTCTGTGTCTCGCGAGCGTGTGATTATACTTATGCAGATTTCAGTTGATTAAATGCACTGATATGTCAGTATGTCATATTGAACTGTTATTATATGAATCAGTAACAGATTATGGTTGAGATTATGGTTGGAATAAAATACTAGCATTCTGTTACAAAGGCATTTTAGTGCCACATAAAAATACATAAATAAATCTAAGATTAAAGTCATAATATTTGGAGAAGAAAAAGTCACAATTATGAGAATGAAGTCTAAATATTTTGAGAATAAAGTTCAAATAGTTTGAGAATAAAGAATCTCGTAATGTTACATTTATGTTTATTTTTTAACATTAAAACGTTGTATTCTGTTCAGTGTTTACTGCATGGTATTTTAATACTACACTGAATTCTACAGTATATGTTTCAGACAACTCAAATTTAATTGAATTAAGAACTGTAAGAAGTGTTATTAAGAAAAAGAGCATGTATTTTATTTGCTTAATTAAGTTTATGGATGACAATCAGTGCAGAGATTCAATAGTAAATGAATAAATTAATCTTGATATTTTTATAGATATCTTTTAAGGTTATTCTTTGCATCAATATATTACAAATATATATATATATTAATAAATATAATAAAATAAATTAATATATATATATATATATATATAATATATATATAAAACTTTTGAATATATAGCACTATGCAAGTATGCAATATTATGTTCAGATATCACTGAAAATTATATTAAAAATATAAATTAAATATAATTTTTTAAAGTAATTTTTACATTTTTTTGAATAAAATTATGTGTATTTCTTAAATATTTAATGAATAAAAATATATGGGCATATATATTTGGTATAATTTAATTTAAATATATGCTATTTGTTATTGGTAAAAACATGGGCAGTTAAATTATTTATATATATATATATATATATATATATATATATTAGTGGTGTCAAAATTAGCGCGTTAACGCAGGTGATTAATTTTTTCATTTTAACGCGTTCAAAATATTTAACGCAATTAACGCATGGGCGGGGCCACCCCACTCACAACTGCTTATGAAATGCTTTTATTTAAATGCGCAGAGCGTCTTTACGAACACATCAAACTTTTCAAACAGGAGACTTTTCCGATGCGCGCTCCAACTTTACTTCAGCACCAGACGCGAGTCAAACGAGCGGTGATGGTGACGAGGAGCTTAAGTAAAACGTCAGTGAACTGCGGTCAGATGGGATGCTGTCAGGCCATATGTCGGTAAAAACTAATTTAATTGTCCTGTCCACCTATATACTCTGCTTGTAGCGCGCGCTCTTGAAGTTCACGCGCAAATGTGCCGACGAGCGCTGTATTAGGCTATATTAAACCCAAATGAAAATGCGAGCACCAGTTGCTGTGATGTCTGTTAATTAAGGAACAAAATTAAAAAGAGAAAATTAATAACCAAGATTTATCTTTATATAATTTAGAATTTGATATAATTTAGGCTATATTTTCTTGCTGAAGGGCACAGGTAGCTACTAGCCCTATATGACATTTATTATAATTGGTTTGTGTGAAGATTATTTCAAGTTCACTTAAATTATTATTATTAGTTGTTTTTTTAAAAGTCTAATAAATGTTAAAGTGATAGCTCTTAATGATACTGTAATGTTGAATGATTATATATATATATATATATATATATATATATATATATATATATATATATTCAATGGTTAAGTATTAGGGGGGGGAAATCAATCAGTGATACTTGCCTTCAGTCCTAAAACAAGATGGCGTTAAACAAATATTAAAAATATATGTTCTTTATCTTGTTTGTACATTAATTTGAAGCATTAAAGTGAAATTATTGCAATATAAAAGTATAATTAAAAACTTTAATGTCAGGTAGAATTAATCACGATTAATCGCGATTAATTTCAGGTAAAATGTGCGATTAATTCGGTTTTTTTTTTAATCGATTGACACCACTAATATATATATATATATATATAAAATATTAAAATAAATTGAATTTTGTAATTTTTTTTAATATAATTTTAATTTAGATTTTTTGTTACTTTTAACTTTAAAATGTATAAAAATATACACGAAAATATTTGTATATATAATTGTATATTCATATATACTATTTGTTACTGGTAAAAACATTGGCAGTTGAATATATATATGTACGTATGATATGATATATATATACAGCCATATCTAGCCCTTAGCTATATCTGTCAATTTACTATTTAATTAATCATTTCATTAGTAAAGAACGGATGTTTTATTCACTGCATATTAGATTATTGCTGTAAAATAAAGCTCTTGTCACACTAGTGGGACACTCCGTTACTACAGCAACAGCCGTGTCAACATTAAAGGGTCCGACGTGACAACCGGGTCACGTCACGTCTCCTAGCAACTCCCAAATAAACTCCGAAAAACCTCGTCGGTGTCGCTGCTGAGGATTAATCAGATCAGACGCGACATTTAACTCGTTGTTAAGCACTTTAGGTTTATATACGACGATTATTTAATGCATACGCTTGTTTGTTGCTTGTAAGGCGGAACCCGAAATTTGGAGTCCAGAGATCCAGTCGGACGCATTCAGAGCAGAATAAACTGTATATGGTGTGCTTTCATTTAAATTAAAACTGCAGGATTATGTTCAAAAACACGTTTCAGAGCGGCTTTCTGTCCATCCTCTACAGCATCGGCAGCAAACCCCTGCAGATATGGGACAAAAAGGTGAGCAGACGGCGGAAATGATGGTAGATTGACTGATGGAGCTCAGATGCTGCTAATGCTCAGCTAACTTACATAAATCACACATTCAGGTTATTATTAATGCTATATTTGACATTTCATGTACATTAGCTGTGAAAAGTATGGCCTCGATAACATTATCCACAAGTACTATGGTATTACCATGGTAACAGCATGGGTTTTGGGCATTACCATGATGACAGTATTATGGCATTACTTATTTTATATATATATTATATAATATTATTATTATTATTGTTATTATTATTTTTTGTATGTATGTATGTATGTATATACACTTTTCTTTTTTCTTATTGCTCTTGTTGTTGTTGTTGTTGTTGTGCTTCTGATTTGTAATGTTTTGTGAGCTATTCTGGTTGTTGATCAATTAACAATAACAAAAGATTATCATTATTATATATATATATATATAATTTCAGTCATTTTTTTTTATTTACTATATTCTGTTTTCATCATTTTATTTCAAGTTTTAATAATTTTGTTGTGTTTTTTGTCTTTTTTATATGTCTATATTTCCTCTATATGTATATATTTCCTATATCTACATATTTTGTCTTCGTATAGTTTTAGTTATTTTATTACATCAACTTAAATTTCTTGAAAAGGAGATATTGTTTTTGGGCAACGAGCTGAAATAAAATATTTAAATGTATATATCTATATATTTTTCTATATCAATATCTGTATATTTTGTCTTGTATTTAGTTTTAGTTATTTTAGTACATCAACTTAAATTACATGAAAATTAAGCTGAAATAAGTTTAAGTTCTTATATTTTTTTTTTATTTCTTACAATGTTTATTTATTTATTTATTATGTATTTATTTTTATGGATTCAGTTTTAGCTATCTATAATAACCCTAATATACATATTCATACAATTCTCTGTATGTAGCTGAAATAAAATGTTTGTGTAATATTTTATTTTTAGTTAATATATATTTTGTTTCAAGTAACAATTTTTTTTTATGGTTTTAATTTTAATTAACTGTAATAACTCAGATATGCATATGATTATTTTTTAGTAATTATATATAAAAAAATCTATGTTTTATTTTATTATTTTATTTATTACAATATTGTTTTTTAAGTAATTATTTATTTATTTATTTTTTTGTTTATTGGATTCAGTTTTAGTTAACTATAATAACCCTGATATATATATTAATATAATTTTTTATAAAAGTTTTATAAAGTTTTGATTATTAATTCTTTTTTTCTTTTTTAAGTTTAGTTTTCTTTTCAACCAGCTGAAATAAAATAAGTTTTTTTTGTTTTGTTTTTAATAACAAAAAATTACTCTTTAGATAATACTTATTTTGTGTCCAGTAACAAAAATGTTTTTTTTTTTTTTAATGGTTTTAGTTTTAATGAACTATAATAACCCTAATAATGTCCTGTAATGTTTCCAAAATTAAAGTTTAAAGTAGTTTTTAAAATTTTCCACCTTTTTGCAACCTTAATTTTCGTACATTAAAATATAAAAGTGAAATGTTTTTGTAATATTTTGTTTTATTTCTGTTGTTTCTTATATTTTCTTTTTTTTTTAAATAACACAAATTATGTTTTTTATATAAATGCTATATCAAATATAGTATATGTATGTGTAGATTGTATATTCTGTATGAATAACTTAAAGAGGTTGATGTAGATATGAATTATGTATTAACTCACTAAACAAACATGTTGTTGCAGGTCAGAAACGGACACATAAAGCGCATCACAGACAATGACATCCAGTCTTTGGTTCTCGAGGTGGAGGGAACGAATGTGAGGTGAGTGTCTCCATCCATCTGTCTGATCCTAATACACACACACACACACACACACACACACACACACACACACACACACATACATGATCAGACGTGACCCGTGTGTGTCTGATCTCCACAGCACCACCTACATCACGTGTCCCGCTGACCCCAAGAAAACCCTCGGCATCAAACTGCCCTTCCTCGTCATGATCATCAAGAACCTCAAGAAGTATTTCACATTCGAAGTTCAGGTAGGGAATTGATTTCTTCAGATAACACACAGTTGATTTGCGATGTCAGAAATGTGTGAACGTGTGATGCGTTTCAGGTACTGGACGATAAAAACGTGCGGCGGAGGTTCAGGGCGAGTAACTATCAGAGCACGACCCGCGTCAAGCCCTTCATCTGTACCATGCCCATGCGGCTGGACGACGGCTGGAATCAGATCCAGTTCAACCTGTCAGATTTCACACGGCGGGCGTACGGCACCAACTACATCGAGACGCTGCGAGTGCAGGTGAGAGAGAACGATCCAGCTCACATTTCACCCCAAAATCGAGAGGAAAACTATCTTATTCTTCAATGTGGAAGTAAATTCTTCCGGTTCGTTAACCGCTATAGGGAAATAATGAGAAGAATAACAGTGCAGTAAAGGGCAAAACTGTTTGCACTACAAACTAGTCTGCTCATAATTAAGATTACACATTAAATAATATGGTAAGACAGAAATTTGCAAGAAATTTTTACAGCTAAAAATGAGACCCGAAGCCAGACCTGTAACATTTACAATTTATCGGGAAAATAAGATGCATAAGAAATTGTGTTTTGCATAAAGAGTCCTATTTTGAGACAGATATGATTTTTTTTTTTTGAACAGTAATATTTTTTCATTTGCCAGATTTAATGCTTGATTTATTGTTTATGATTCTATGATGAACTAAAATAATAAAAACATTTGTTATTTCAAATAAAAACTAAAATAAAATGTATAAAAACCTAAACATATTTTAATTCAGCTAGTTTTTTCATTTTTTTACTTGGTGATACTTGATTTTTTTTTGAAAAAAAATAAAAATAAATAAAATTGTGTAAAAAATAAAACAATTAAAATAACGAAAACGTACAAACTCAAATGAAAATGGACAATATAAAAATAAAAACAAATTCAAAATATTAATAAAAACTATAATAGTATCTCAATGATACTAAAATAACACTGCAGACAGTAAAAAATGCAGTAATATATTATAAAATGCAAAAATTGGCATAAATCTAGCAGTAGAACATGTAATGCATAAATATTTGATTCAAAATACAGCAAAAGAGTTTGATTTTAAAATATGTGTACTATTTAAAATGACTGCTCTCTATTTGAATTTATTTTAAAACTGAATTTATTTCTTTGATTTCAAAGCTAAATTTTCAGCATCATTACTGCAGTCTTCAGTGTCACATGATCCTGTTGATTTGCTGCTCAAGAATTATTTTTTTTACTATTATTATGACCAGTATTTAAAATGATGAATAGAAATATCCAAAAATCTGCATTTATCTGAAATAAAAAAGCTTTTGTAACATTTTACTATTTATATAGTAAACTTGAATTAATACTTTTATTTAGTCAAAAGCGATGATAAAGACATTTGTATTGTTACAAAAGATTTCTGTTCAGATAAATGCTGCTCTTCTAAACTTTCCGTTCATCAAAGAAACCTGAAAAAAACTCAACTGATTTCTTAAGGTGACTGGAGCAAAGATGCTACAATTCAGCTTTGAAATCACAGGAATAAATTACATTTTAAAATATATTCAAATAGAAAACAGTTATTTTAAATTGTAAAAATATTTTACAATTTTACTGTTTTGCTGTACATTGAATCAAATAAATGCAGGCTTGGTGAGCAGAAAAGACTTAAAAAAAAAAAAAAAAAAAAAAACATTTAAAAATCTTCAAAAACTTTTGACTGGTAGTGTGTGTGTGTATATATAGTAGTTTTTAATGCCAACAAACCTTGATGATATCTAATGGCAGTCTAAAGCAGTACTGATATAATTTCTGGTAATGGTTGCATCCCTAAATTCAGCCAAAGGTTGTTACAGAAGAAGAGGCTTCAATGAAAGCTTTGTTTTTACAGTATATGATATTTAAGCAAAATGTAGATAAACACATAGCATGTGACATTGTTTGTCCTGAGGTCAAAGGTAATTATATGGTAAATGCTGTTACTGAAATGGATTAGAAACTAATGCTGTTAGTCTGAGATTTAGGCATTTCTGGGTTTCATAATGTCTTTCATGTCTTTCAGATTCACGCTAACTGTCGCATCAGGAGGGTTTACTTCTCTGACCGGCTGTACTCTGAAGACGAGCTCCCCGCTGAATTTAAACTCTATTTACCAGTACAAAACAAAGCAAAGGTGAGCTTCATCACGCCTGCTCATGTGCAAAATCATATTTTTATATTGTGTATTAATCTTGTGTATTTTCTCCACAGCAGTGACACAGCAGACCGAATCCCTTCATTTCCTCTCTTTGTTTTATCTGCACATGTTCATACTGGATGGATTTCTAGTGGCACTATCTTTTTGTTGTTTTTCAAGTGTTGTTTTGGATCTGTGTGATTGGTTTCCATCCGTTAAATAAATATTTTATATGCACCCTGATGTCTGTCTGAATATTTTACATTTACAATCAAACCAAAAATAATTCAGACACCAGATATAATTTTTTGAATTTTTTTACTAGTGGGTATTTATAGTTCATTTATAGTTCACTATAGTTCATTTATGTAAGCAAGGATAGCAAAACAAAGTAAACTGTGACATATTGTACCCAAAAATTCTTTATACAGTGGACTACCAGTGAAATTCTAAAAATTTGGGACCAAAAACTAAATTTGTATCAAGATGAATTTGTTCTGACACAGTTTAATGCTTGAGTTCTTGTCATATTTTATTACCATTTCCTAAACTATAGCGAATAAACTGATAATGTGAGAAATGTTGAAGGTGTCTGAATAAATTTTGGTTTGACTGTACATTTTTGCATTTCGTAGACACTTTTATCCATTGTCACATCATATTTCATACACAACTAGATATGCTGATGTTTTAAAAGATTTATTAAACTGGACATGAGCTGCCAAAACCGTACAAGGAAAACGGACCGTGTCTTCAGTTACAAACTTTGGCTTTCGCAGGAAAAATCTGCTGGATATTAAATCAGTCTGTCAAATGTTTTGTAGAAAGGTATTTTAAACTTAATCCAAAAACTCTTCAAGCAAATCTGTTATCACACCAGATTGCAGCAGTTACAATGGGATTACATTGCAGCATTATCAAAACCATGGTAAATTATGAGCTCAGTAATTAAAATCATCAATAATGGGATCAAGCACCGCAGCAGCAGAAATGCATCGACCAGATGATGAGAGGACAGAAGAATGATGTTTTCTGTATAATCTGTTCTCAATATATGAGAATTATTTACAATATTTGACCAAGGATACACTCTAAGGTCTGGAACTAAGTTTTAAGTAAAATATTTGGTAAAATACAGCCTCACTTTTTATTTGGTGTCTTTTACTTATGACTGGTTTGGTAAATAAAAATCTCTTAAGTAGCCTCAGAACTATTTGATGCAGATTTCTTCTGAAAAAATAAAATAAAATAAATAAATAAAAGGTTCAAAATAAAGGCCCATATACGGTTGATTAGCCGAGGGGACAACGATTTTTAATTTAAAGATCAGGGTAAATTTAACTTATTTTGTCTTCTGGAAATATCTTCTGTATTCTCTGAAGGGCAGTACTAAATGAAGAAAAACAACAACTTGATATTTAGGCAAAATAAGAAAAATGTACACATCTCCATTCTGTTCAAAAGTTTTCACCCCCGGCTCTTAATGCATTTTTGTTTTCTGAAGCATCAGTGAGCAGTTGAACTTTCTGTAATAGTTGCATATGAGTCCCTCAGTTGTCCTCAGTGTGAAAAGATGATCTCAAAATCATACAGTCATTGTTAGAAAGGGTTTAAATACACAAAAATGCTGAGAAAACTAAATATTTGTGGCATCTGAAGGATTTTTCTGAAGAACGAGCGGGCAGTTTAACTGTTCAGGACAAACAAGGGACTCATGAACAACTATCACTAAAAAAAGACAGCTGTGGGTTATTCAGGTAACAACACAGTATTAAGAATCAAGTGTATGTAAACTTTTGAATGGGGAAATTGTTATAAATTCAACTATTATTTTCTCTTGTGGACTATATGTAAACATCTTTTATGTGAAGTTTTATTCAGGTCGGTACTGAAAAAACTGTACTGTATAAACTTTTGACCTCAAATGTATTAGTTTCCACACAAACTGACGATAACATCATCTGCCGCTTTACATGCTCGCCTCTTTAGTCAGGGTGGATTCGGATTGGCTGGTTTAAAAAAAAAAGGTATCGTTTCTTTGTAGTGGCATATTTAACGTTTGACAGCAACAAAAACGCAGCTAAGAGAGATACAGTTGAGGAAATTGTTTTCCAAATTCAAATCTTGCATCTTTCATGGCACCATTGGTACTTGAATCCCATTAAATCGCATTTAAATAACACCGCAGGCAATTTAAATGGCACAAAATATAATTTTGGCTTCAACAATTTCACTAATTCGTGTACAATGTTGATATAATGTATTTGTAAGGTTTTTTTTTCGGAAACTAAAATTGACTTAAGCATTGAAATCAACATAAAAGCAGTTACATTCTTTAAATTAACCTTTAAAACATGCATTTTTGAATAAAGTGCAAAAACTCACAGATTCAGTCAATCACATCACTAAAGCAGGAGGAGCACAAAGAATAAAAAAACATTAGGCTACATTTGTATTGCAGACACAAATGAGTTCCCTTCTGAAGTGCATTTGGAAAAATACAAACGCCTTTTTGATCATCTTAAAGTATGAAAATGTCAAGTATGAAACGTCAGTGAGAAGGCTTTGCAATATTTTGGCTGCTTTGGCTCGGCAGTGTTTACATTAGATTGCACGTGATAAAACACACCAGCTCAAGTCTTTCGGACTAGTGATCACATTTGATTTGGGCTGAAGTTTTAAAAATCGAAATTTCCCTTTTAAAAATATATGCATTGTTTGTACATTCAACATTTCGGTTATTGCAGGTATTGTTATGTCATGCCGTGACGCCCTCCGACGCGCTTCCATAATGCAGCACGTAATAGTCGTGGACGTACATGAGCACGGCGACCGGCTGGCCGATGATCAGCGACATCCAGACGGCGGCGTTGCCGTAGTTTCCTCTCAAGAATCGGCCCACAAAATAGGCGAGCGGGATCTGAAACCGTAGTAGAATGTGAAATGAGGAATTTAGTTTGACGTTCAACAAGCGATATTTGAATGAATATTTAAAACTGACCTGTGCCATCATCCCCAGAAACGCCCAGAGCCGAAACATCTTTAGAGGAACGCTTACTAAATACTGGCAAAAATCACACATAGCGTTGTCAGGACTTTTAAAAACAGGAAATATAGGCTAGTCTAACACAGTGGCGTTGCGAGGGAGGGCTTAAGCCCCTATGTTTTGCCAAAAGCCCCTGATCTTTTTAAAGATGGACCATTCACTTCACATAAAAAATGTTTTATAATTTTTAATTTGTTCTCTAAGAACTAGAAATCCACCTGTCCATGATGAAAACCCCTCTAAAACAAGCCTGCCGACCAGCTATGACCAGCTAAAACCAGCCAACCAGCCTAGGCTGGTTTTAGCTGGTTTTTTTCAGCAGGGATAAACATTCAAATAATCACAGAAGTACCGGAATAAAAGGTTATAGTTCGGATATAAACACTGTTGTCTACAGTAGCGAACAAAATAGAATAAATCACCTTTTTGAAAGTGACAACGCTTCAAATAAGGCCAGCAGGTGGCGACAAGCAGGGTTGCCAGGTTTTCACAACAAAACCTGCCCAATTGCTACTTAAAAGTAGCTAAATCCCGTTTTGAGGGAGGTCCCCCAGTAAAATCGCATTCCAGGGGGTGAAATACACATTTTGAGGTTGGGTTCCTCTAATTAGCATTACAGGGGCTAAATGTTATGTTATTTGGTTCACTTCAATCCACGGACATGAAAAACAACCCATGGCAACAGTATGAAACAGGGTTGCCAAGTCCATGGTTTTTGAATTGGGCTACTTTAACACTGTTGCCGCGGGTTGTTTTTAATGTCCACGGGTTGAAGCAACCATAGATATGTATGGAAGCAACCCCAATAACGTCATATTTAGCCCCTGGAATTTGAATTTACCTGAGGAACTCTGAAAAAAATGTGTATTTTACACCCCGGAAAGTGATTTTTAACAGCCCCCGATTGGTCTAGTTTGTAGTTGCAATTGGGTGGGTTTTGTTGAGAAAATCTGGCAACCCTGGTAGGAAAGTAGCCCAATTCTGCAGGAAAACCGCAGACTTGGCAACACTGGTGACAAGTGGCTGATGAAAAAGAGATTAGTTTAAAAAAAGTTGATTCATTCAGGAATGAAACAAGTGACTTTTTAATGAGCTAGTCCTTGAATAATTCGTTCAACTTAATTTTTCGTTAAATATTGAATATATTTCATAAATAGACTGCAGCAATTTTAGTAGAAACTACATGTTATTTTGTTTAACTGTCTGGGTTTTTTTTCAGAATCATGTTAGAATAGTGATATCTATTTTAATAATAAAATTGTTATAATCCATGTATCTAGAATCGTGCAGCTCTAGTTGGTTTAGGTGTAGCTTATCCACTTGTAATGTAAACAAATAAATGACTTTAATTTTAGATAAAACATAAAAGATCTGGTCAGTAAGGATCAGCATTTGGATTGTGATTGTGATTTGATTGTGTCAAAGTCTAACTATTGCAAGAATACTTTAGGTACATTTTAAATATCTTGCATTTAAAGACCGATATTATACAGAGATCATACAGTCTTTATTAATAGTTAAAAACACTAATTAAAATACATGAGTTAAAATAAATATTAGGCGTAATATTAAGAAATGTGCATTGTGCAATAACAAAATACTCCAAACTAACCTAAATGATAATTTTATTCCAGTAAGCGATATGTCAGTAAATAAGCTAATTGATTCAAATTTTACTTAGTATGAAATAAATATATTTTAAATAAATTATGATTTTTTTTTGTTTGTTTTTTAATGGGGCTATTGATCCCAACCCTAGCAACGCCCCTGGTCTAACATGACTGTAAAATGTAATGTAGAAACAGAAGTATGCAGTGAAACCTCATGGAAAAACGCCGACAGGAAGAACACGGCGAGCTGAGCCGCAAACTTATTTACTCCTTTTACCAACATGGGCTTATAAAAGTGTCTGAGGGCAAACAGAGAATGAGAAATCAATGAACAACCTACAGTATGACATAAACAGACAACACAAACTGATTTCAGTCATAATATGAGGACAAAGCTCAACACTGCTGCAAGAAAACCACCTCTGGCGGACAAATAACAGACAAACCCAATCACATAAACTAATAATCCTGGCTCACCGTAGGCACCACTTGTGAACAGGAATGTTCCAGTTTGACCAAAAATACGGAATTGTTTCAGAGTTCCTGCGAATACAAAGATCATCAGTTACATTCAAAACTGCACTATGTGAAAACTTTTTTAATAATATGGGACCCTGGATCACAAAACCAGTCGTAAGTAGCACAGGTATATTTGTAGCAATAGCAAATGTAGCACATTTTTCTTTCATGCCAAAAATCATTAGGATATTAAGTAAAACTCTGTTCTGTGAAGTTATTTTGTAAATTTCCTACCGTAAATATATCAAAACTTAATTTTTGAAGCAATTTTCTTAACTTTTACACCCTTAGATTCCAGATTTTCAAATAGTTGTATCTCGGCCAAATATTGTCCTATCCTAAGAAACCATACATTAACAGAAAGCTTATTTATATCAATTAAAAAAAAAAAAAAAAAAGACCCTTATGACTGGTTTTGTGGTCCAGGGTCACAAATGGCATCTGCATGCTAATGTGATGCAGCATTCAAAGTAAAAAAAAAAAAAAAAAAACGATTTATGTGCAAATGTTTTTAAAAAATGTTTATGTATTTTAGACGTTGTTTTTGATATTTGGCTGGAAATGATAACACAATAGTGACTTCAAAAGTAATCCAAGGTCCACTCATTATAACAATACCGTAACTATAACAATAGTTATTAATAGTTATAAATAGTTATAATAGTTAATAACAATATATTAGTGTTCACACCAACACGCAATCATGTTCTGTTTATTATAATTTATTTATTATTTATAATTTGGATGGATTCTGACACGCTCACAAATTCCCTCATCATGAACAACTCCTCATCTATATTACTAATCATTACTACAATATAAAGAGGAAAAACCTATACTGATGATTTTTGTCATAATATTGCAGTCCTGTTTTTTATATGTGCAATTTAGATACAATTTTAAACAGTCTATACTGTAAAAAACAATGTTAAGTCAACTTAAAATAATTTGTTACCTGGCTGCCTTAAAATTTTTAAGTTCAGTCAACTCGAAAAAAAGTTTAGTCAACTTGAAATGTTACGTTTTACTAAGAGACAACTTAGATATTTGAGTTGATTCTACTTCAAATATTAAGGCAGACAGCTGTTAAGTTTAACAAACAATTTTTTAGTTTAGTCAACTAAGTTGTCACTTAGTACAACTTAACATTTCAACTTGAATAAACTTATTTGAGTTGACTGAATTTAACATTTTAAGGCAGCAGGGTAATAAATTAAGTTGACTCAACAAATTGCGTTTTTTGCAGTGTATTGTTATTGACAACAGTAAAAAAATATATTTTAGTAAATGGGTAAATTTAAGTTTTTGACATTAAAGACAAAATAATAATAAGGTGATTATAAAAACTGCCCCCCCAAATGTGAAAATCAATTCGAGAAAAGTTTGGTTTTAGGATTGCAAGAAAAAAAGTCAATGAACTGAATTGGAAAGTCCAAATTGTGAGATAAAAAGTCACAATTAAGTTTTATTTTGTGACAGAAACAGGCCATATGCAATGATATCATGCCTCTGTGTCATTATTATTATTATTATAGCTATTATTTGCAATTCTTTAATATATATATTAATAATATAACATTGTTTATTATAATCACATTCATGTGTTTTGTTTAAATGCTTGAGCTCTTTCAATTCAAGTGGATTCTGATTGGCTAGCAATAAATGGTACTTAAAGGTATAATGTAACCCAAAAATGATTTATTATTATTATATGATTTACATGAACATACTAAAGGTTTTGATAAGCCTGAATCAGCTCTGGACGGAGAAAGCCACTCACCACCAGTCGCGGTAAAACTCGCGGT
Source organism: Cirrhinus molitorella (assembly GCA_033026305.1). Taxonomy (NCBI): domain Eukaryota; kingdom Metazoa; phylum Chordata; class Actinopteri; order Cypriniformes; family Cyprinidae; genus Cirrhinus; species Cirrhinus molitorella. The sequence goes on along the minus strand of CM065131.1, from coordinate 34,124,183 downwards.
CTCCGAACTGCATGAGCTCAGCTATGAAGTTCATAGAGGAGTGGAAATACCAATAGAAAAAGATGAGCCAGATAAAATGATTGGGCACCTGTAGAGGGACAGGGAGAAGGGGCGGGGCTTGTGCCATTAGACACTCTGAGGAGGAGGGGCCACAGACATGACATCAGCCGTTGCTGTGTGAAATTCAAGCTGCTTGGCATTCTTCATTCTGATTGGTCAAATAATATTTAAATATTCCTGTATTGCTAAATATATGCATAGTTTTAACATAATACAATACTTTTGCGTCCATTTATTGTTTGAATTCTATGATAATGACGGGCTCACCGTACAGAATCTTTTTCATGTTGTGTAATTCTATCTGTAATGAGCGGATCGGCCGCAACAGGAAAAACTTGATTTGAATTTGACGAGGCCCTGAATTTCACACCATAGCAACAGCAGCCATAGCAACAGCATCCACGGAACAACAGCATCTGTGTTTGCATTTGTTTCTCTCGACACTTACAGCAAGTTTCAGCAGACGCTCAACTATTCGAGAAAAATCCATTTCCTGTTAAAAGAAATAGACTTTATGATCAATAAGTAGATACATTTGATTAATGCATTTAAAATCATGCTAAAGAAGTACATTTTTAAGCAAAATCATTCTGAAATGTAAACCTCTCAATCATCACTGTATTGCATTGCATTCTATGTTTTGATCATCAAACGAAGCGTTTCAATATCATCTTTCGAAAGACATATTACTGGCAGATATAGAGGGACAGCTGCTATTTAAATCATTTTATGTAAGTAGTCTGCTACTGATTACATTACAAGCTATCAGAATGTCATCTCACATTTTGGCGATATGTTATGAATATTAGCATCTGCATCGAATTGCATATTTTTGCTCAGTTTGAGCCTCTGAATAAAACCAAGCTTTCTTCCCTTCCTTCTCACTATGAAATACAATATGAGTAATAAAAATATATGAAATATGATACTAAACAAAAAACACATGCAAACTTTTTTTTATATAGTTTGTCTAAAGGTTCAATAAACTGTTCCTTCAAAAAAAAAAAACTATTTTACTAACTATTATTGTTAGTTGTTATAGGGTGATTTTACCTGAAAGGGTTTCATTGAGTTCTGAATCGTCGGAACCATCCACTATCAAAAGACAAAAAAAAGTAATTAAAAGCATCATGTCATTTACTGTTTATAATAACCTTTATTAAGTTGGCTTGAAAAAGCCATTTCAATTTTTTATTATTATTCTTCCTAGACAAACTTTTCTGACTGTATCTCCTCAGCCCATGTAACTCAGCCCAGATCTTCAGACTGTTCTCAAGTTGCTCTATCTAATGATTAAAACTGGGAAAAACCCATAGACTTCCATTGACGAAATGTTCAAATGAGCCAAGACTATTCAAACTCCAGCTGACAAAACTCCCACAATCCCTCGAGACTCAATGAAACTTCCCTTCTATGTACTATTCAAACTAACTTGCTAATCATGCTAGCAACATGCTAGTGTCATGCTAATCATGATAGAAAAATTCTAGTAACTTGCTAATCGTGCTAAAAACATGCTAGTAACTGGATAATGCTACAAACATGCTAGCAACTTGCTAATCATGCTAGAAACATGCTAATAACATGCTAATCTTGCTAACATGCTAGTAACTTGCTAATCATGCTAACAACATGCTAGTAACTTGCTAATCATGCTAACAACATGCTAGTGTCATGTTAATCATTATAGAAAAATTCTAGTAACTTGCTAATCATGCTAATAACATGCTAGTAACTGCTAATCCTAGAAACATGCTAGCAACTTGCTAATCATGTTAGAAACATGCTAATAACTTGCTAATCATGCTAACATGCTAGTAACCTGCTAATCATGATCAAAAAATGTTAGTAACTTGCTAATCATGCTAAAAACCTGCTAGTAACTTGTTAATGCTAGAAACATGGTAGCAACTTGCTAACCATGCTAGAAACATGCTAGTAACTTGCTAATCATGTTAGCAACATGCTAGTAACTTGCTAATCATGACAAAAAAATACTAAGATCTTGCTTATCATGCTAAAAAAAATGCTAGTAACTTGCTAATGCTAGAAACATACCAGTAACTTGTTAATCATTCTAGAAACATGGTAGTAACTGGCTAGTCATGCTAGAAACATGCTAATCATACTAACAATGTGCTAGTAACTTGCCAATCATGCTAGAAACATGATAACAATTTGCCAATGCTAACAACATGGTAATAATGTGAGAAACATGCTAGTAACATGCTAATCATGTTAACAACATGCTAGCAACTTTGCTAATCATGCTAGAAACATGCTAGCAACATGCTAATAATGCCAAAACATGCTAGCAATATGTTAATAATGCTAGAAACAAGCTAGCAATTTGCTAGTAGCATGCTAGTAACTTCTTAATCATTCTAGCAACATGTTAGTAACTTGTTAATCATGCTAGCAACATGCTAGTAACATGCTAATCTATCTATCATCTATCTATCTATCTGACTGTATTGTCTTCAAAACATTCGTGCTTTAAGCTTTAAAACTACTTTAAACTTCAAACTATTTCAGACTGAAAACTATCAAACTTAAAACTTTTAAAACTGATTTTTTTTTCAAACTTTTTCAAACTTTCTGGTCAGGCTTTCTCAAGCCAACGTAAAGTTTGTCTTGACTAACTTTTTTTTCTAGTTTAAAATGCTATTTGCATACCTGCTGTATTAATCCAATCATTAACTGCATTAAAAACAGCTGAAAGAAAGAAAAATACGCATTAAATGATTAGAAAGTGCAATTTTCAAATGTGTCTCATGTATGTTTCTGTATCTCACCATCTCAAGCAGGCGGCGTAGTAAGAAACGCTTTCGTATCCGTGGAGAGCGTGGGAAGTTCAGCTCGTAACACAGAGTTGGGGCGAAAATAAAATAATAAATGTCTGTAAAAAAATAATACAATAAAATAAATGTAAAAAAAACGAATAATAATGAAATAAATTAGCAGTTAATTCCGTTTTATATATTTTAATTCAGATTTTATATCCATTTTAATTACTGAAATTCGTAACTGACAGTAAATAAACAGGTTGAGTTTGTTGTGTAATGACGGACCTCTGTGCGTGAGGTTTCCCGGAAAGGTCACATGTGTGTATCCGGCTGTGCCGTTGGCTTTGTGCACAGATGGGCCTATGAGAGAAAATTAAACATTAACACACACTGAAAGCATTCAGATATTCTCTGCAGTGAAACCAAAAACAACAAGCATAATGACAGGACTCTGAATGAAACTTCATCAAGTCAAGACTTTTTCTGAATGTTGGTTTGACAACATCTTCTAGTATCAAAGAGAAACTACTAGTGTTTGTTTTGATATTTTGAATCAGTTTTTATTGTTATATTTTCATTTTAGTTAAGATTAAGAAATGTAAATTTGTATTAGTTTTTGTAAGATTTGTAATGCTTTTAAAGAGTTCTCTTAGGCTCATCAAGGCTGCGTTTACCTGATCAAAAGAAAAATAAAAAAACAGTAATATTGTGAAATATTATTACAGTTTAAAATAATGTTTTTCCATTTTAATCTATTTTAATATATAATTTATTTCTGTGATGCAAAGCTGAATTTTCATGAGCCCCAGAACCCCAGTCTTTAGTGTCACATGATCCTTCAGAAATCATTCTAATATGCTGATTTATTACTTTTATTATCAATGCTGGAAACTGTTTTTTTGGAACCTGTGATACTGTTTTTCAGGATTCTTTGATGAATAAAAAGTTAAAAAGAACAGCATTTATTCAAATAGAAATCTTTTCTAACAGTAAAAGTCTATGCTATCACTTTTTAACACATCATTGGTGAATAAAAGTATTAATTTCTTTAAAAAAAAAAAGACAGAGAGAATAAAAATGTAAGAATCCTGAGAAAAGTATCACAGGTTCCAATAAAATATGAAGCATTTATTCAAAATAGAAATCTTTTCTAACAATAAAAGTCTATACTATCACTTTTTTAACACATCATTGGTGAATAAATGTAATAATTTCTTAAAAAAAAAGAAAAAAGAGAGAGAATAAAAATTTAAGAATCCTGAAAAAAGTATCACAGGTTCCAACAAAATATGAAGCAGCACAACTGTTTTTAACATTGATAATAAATCAGCATATTACAATGATTTCTGAAGGATCATGTGACACAGAGGACTGGAGTAATGATGCTGAAAGCTGAGCTTTGATCACAGGAATAAATTACATTTTAGAATATATTCACATAGAAAACAGTTATTTTACATTGAAATATTATTTTACAATTTCTGGATTTTTAATTAATAAATGCAGCCTTGATGAGCAGAAGAAACTTCTTAAAAAAACATAAAAAAATCGTACTGATCCCCCCAAAAAAGCAACAAACTGAAATACTGTAAAAAGTAATGCAAGTAATATTTATGTTTAAGTTATATTTAATTTAATTTTTAATTTTATATTTTATTTTCTACATTGTATTTTTATTTTATTTAAATTGAATACTAGTGATATTTGAAGGGATTTTGGCCTTACTACAGTGTAAAACAATTATTTTTCAAAATAAAAGTATTTGTAAATAAAAGAAAGATCTTACAAATTCTATTTGAGTCCTTCTACTTCATAATCTAACGTTTAGTTTGATTTGTTATGTGCTGTTTCTCTGTAATTTTCTTGCAATTTTTGAGTGAAAACGCAGATATTTTTTCTTTAGTATATGATGTTCAGATGTCCAGGCTGGTTGCTAGGCAGCTGATAAATATATAGATTTTTTTTTATTTTATCAGACACTTTTAATTTGTCCTCAGCATTCAGCATGTTTATAGAAATGTAGCTGATGGTAAAGTTTGCATAAATGGTGGTGTTTTTGTCCAGTATGTGGCAGTACAGCGCAGCATTAGTGCTCCAGCTCAAGCTCTGAGCAAACAGAAATCACATCTCAGTTTGTTGTACATGTTCAAACAAACACAGAGAGCCCTTCACAGCGAACAACACATGAGAAAACACAGGATTCATAAACCACTGGTGCTAAAGGAGAGATAAAAGGACATGCTGCAGGTGTTACTGGTGCCAAATATTGCTGCAAAATCAAAAATATTCAATGCAACAGCAATGCATTCATATAGAGAGTTAGAGATTTTATTGTTAACTCTAATGCATTAAAACTCAATATGCATGCATTGCATCCTTGCATTAAGATTTGTGCAGTGGTGCATTTCAGAACACAGACACTAAAGCAGAAAAGCATGTGAATATTGGGATTAGCATGATGAAAATCTGTGTGAAGGCTGGAGTGTTACTCACAGGAGTGAGAGCGGGACAGGGTTCGGGCTTTGGCGTGTCTGATCTCTCTGCACCATTTGTTGACGTCTCTGTATGAATACAGCTTCAGGAAGAGAATGGTGAAGACACTTAACGCCACAACACCACCCACTGAAACACAGCCACAAGACAGCATGATTACTGCCAGACCAATGGATTTCAAACATGCAAACTAATCAGTCAGTTCTTAAGATCAAAGATTACATCAAAAGCATCATTTTCTAGTTAAAAACACAACCAAATGACATGGTTACAAGGTACAAAAAGCTACTGATTGAGGTTTTGGTAGTTAGTGCATGAGAAAACAATGCTATAGTGAGGTTTTCTTGTAAGACTAAAGGTTGCAGGTGTTAATGTAAAGATATTTGTGATACCTGGAGTCATAGAGCTCAAGCTGAGAACTGTACCAGCTGGGACAAATAAAAGAGCTGCAAGATTGGTGCAGTGAAGGAATGTTCCTGTACCCTCTGAGATAGTGCCCTGGAAATTCAATTACACAACTTTATTAAAACGAACTAGCAATAAATAAATAAAAAACACTTGTGCAAAGAGATACACATTTAACCTGCAATAAACAATCAAATCGACTAAAAAGTCTACTAAAAATTATTATATATAAAAAAAAGAAAACAAAAAAAATTAATTATGTGAAATTATTGTAATAAAACAAAAAATTTTTTTTGTATTTTGTGTATATTAGTTTTAAAAGTTTTGTTGCGTTTGTTAGTTTTATTAGTTATAATATTTATATATATATATATATATATATATATATATATATATATAATAGATTTTATATTTGTATTTAATATAATATTTGTATTTTATATAAAAATGATAATAATCTGAATTTATATAGGTCCAGGTCATATTTCAACCCCACATTGTGAAACATGAAACATTGTGGGGAAAAAAAGTGAAAAATGTTGTGAAATTAAATGACTATTAAAAATGTTTTTTTTTTTTTTTTTTTTTTTTGTATTTTGAGTATATTAGTTTTAGAAATTATATATATATATATATATATATATATATATATATATATATATATATATATAGTATATTAGTAAATATCTATTTTTTTATTATTACTAATATTTTTATTTTTAATATGTCTATATGATTTTTATTTAATTTTAGCTATTTTAGAATTTCAACCTAAATGAAACAAATTTGATGTTGCCAAACATACATGTATCTATCTATCCATCTATCTATCTATTTTATTCATTTATTAATTTACTTATTTTTGGGATATTTTCCAATAGAAAAATGTGCTTAATCATCATAAAAAATAATGTCACAATGGAAAGTAAAAATTTTTGTTTTTATTTATACTTTTTATTCATTCATTTAGAGATTAAATGTGATCTGGTCATGTTTTTGTCATGTTTGTGAGATTCATCCTTCAGTGTCATTGGTTCTATTTGTAAGTCCATGTCTGTAATCAAACAGTTCACTCCCAGCATGCAACTCACCACAGATAGCTTTCTCTCTATGTACAAAGCTGCCATTATAAAGACGTTGGAAACTGCAAAAGCAAACAGATTAGACACGGCATATTGAAGTGAGCATGCATGCAATATTGACATGGATTTTTATGATCTAACATTATGCATGACAGAAAGAGTAAATGTGCTGTGAAATGATGTCTTCAGCATGAATCTGCTGTAGCTCACAAACCACAAACTCATCATACCAATAATCAGGCACAGAGCCGGCCAGCTGTATGGGTCCTTCAGGAAGAGAGAGATGATCTGGATGGGGTCCACCAGAATGCCATATCTGAAGACCAGAGAAGAATTTCTAATGAGAAACCTCATGTTTTAATGTGTTAAATGAACACTACTTTCACATTTTCACCATATTGTATCACATATGTTAGACTGTTTTAATGTCAATGTGCACATTAAGAGATAATATGATATAATATAATTTCTGTCGATTTAAATCAATTTAGAAAATAATTTATAAAATCACTAATTTATAAAATAATTTTTAAAAGTTTTTTTTATTGTGACATTTCTATATATGTATGCATGCATACAAATATATAATTATATGAATATAATTATGTTGCTTTAAATCAATAACATATTAATTTGCAAAATTTTATTTATAAAAATCACAATTTAGAAAATCATTTTTAAAAGATCTTTTTTTATTGTGACATTCCTATATATGTACACATGTTTTTAAATATATAATTATAAGAATATAATTTTTGTCGTTTTAAAATCAATAACTGTTTATACAATTTATAATTTAAAAACTAATATTTAATATTAGGCTTTAATATAATTGCATATATAATTTGTTAATTTATACTAATTAATAATACAATTTATATATTATAAAATAATTTGGAATTCTATAAATATTTCAGTACAGTATTTCATACAGTATTTCATATAAACGACATGACAAATGTTTAAATAAAATGTTTTTTTAATTTATATTTTTTATATTTAATAAAATAATTGATACAAGTTATAGTATATATATTGGCGATACAGCAATGAGAATGGGATTTTTCATGAAGCAGTAGAATTGGAGGAAAATGTGTTTAATTGTTATTAAAAAATAATTCCACACAAAAAAAAAAAAAAAAAATTTCAAGCTTCTACAAATAAGCTCCATTTCATTCACACCCATGAATTAATTAATTACGTTGTATTGCTATTGGCACTGCTATAAAGTCTCATTTTGCTAATGCTAATCTTGAATAAATGTTTCTATCGTGAGACGGGTCAGAAAAATCCCACAAGCTCAACCCCATGTATTCAACACCTGGCAGAAGCGACCAACAAACGAAAAGAGTTTCTTCATCATTACTGTCATTTAACAGTGTGTTTCTCCAGAGGGACGAGCCCAGCGATTAGTGCACTATATGCTGCTCTGGATAAAAGTGTTTGCTTAATGACAAGTAACAAAAGACATGTATTTAGTTCCTGCCGGGCCCAGTCATTATCTGTCTTTTCAGACGCTTCAGCTGGATCATTAGCCAGAAATTAGTAAGTCACTGAGCGTGAGAAATCAAATTACCAGAGCCGCTTTATTTATGAATTAAGCAACGAATGATGTTAATGATATACTTACTTTATAAGGTTCTCCAGGACCAGTCGTGCATTGGACAGGACCTGTAAACACAAACAAATAAACCAACTGAATGCATTTGCTGTCGATTCTTCTGTATGTGAGTCTGATGTGTTTAAAAGGAAGAGTTTACCGAAAAAATGACAATTTGCTGAAAATGTACTCATTCTCAGGCCATCGAAGATTAGGATGAGTTTGTTTCTTCATCAGATTTTGAAAATGTAGCATTACATCACTCGCTCACCAATGGATGTGAATGGGTGCCGTCAGAATGTGAGTCCAAACATCTGATAAAAACATCACAATAATCCACAAGTAATCCACACCACTCCAGTCCATCAATTAACATCTTGTGAAGAGAAAAGTTGCGTGTTTGTAAGAAACAAATCCATCATTATGACAATTTTAACTTCGAACTCTCACTTTCAGCTAAATTATGGGTCCATAATAACACTTCCTCCAGTTATAAAGTCCATCTTCTGTTGTTCTCTCACATCAAAATCCACCTAAATATTTGTTTAGAGCTGTTTTGGATGGTTTTCGTGTGTAAACAGTGTTTGATCTGTGCAGATTTCTCTCCTGATTCAGACCCGATGGCAATATTATGGATAGAGCGCTCAGATTTTAACAACAATATCAAGTTATAATGTCTTAATGATAGATTTGTTTCTTATAAACACACAGCTTTTTACTTCCCAAGTTGCTAATTGATGGACTGGAGTGGTGTGGATTACTTGTGGATTATTGTGATGTTTTTATCAGATGTTTGGACTCTCATTCTGACGGCACCCATTCACATCCATTGGTAAGCAAGTGGAGTCCAGTCCATCAGTTAACATTTTGTGAAGAGAAAAGCTGCGTGTTTGTAAGAAACAAATCTATTATGACATTTTTTAACTTTGAACTCTCTTTCAGCTAAAATATGGGTCCATAATCCATAATAACACTTCCTCCAGTTATAAAGTCCATCTTCTGTTGTTCTCTCACATCAAAATCCACCTAAATATTTGTTTAGAGCTGTTTTGGATGGTTTTCGTGTGTAAACAGTGTTTGATCTGTTCAGATTTCTCTCCTGATTCAGACCCGATGGCAATATTATGGATGGAGCGCTCAGATTTTAACAACAATATCAAGTTATAATGTCTTAATGATAGATTTGTTTCTTATAAACACACAGCTTTTTACTTCCCAAGTTGCTAATTGATGGACAGGAGTGGTGTGGATTACTTGTGGATTATTGTGATGTTTTTATCAGATGTTTGGACTCTCATTCTGACGGCACCCATTCACATCCATTGGTGAGCAAGTGGAGTCCAGTCCATCAGTTAACATCTTGTGAAGAGAAAAGCTGCGTGTTTGTAAGAAACAAATCTATTATGACATTTTTTAACTTTGAACTCTCTTTCAGCTAAAATATGGGTCCATAATCCATAATAACACTTCCTCCAATTATAAAGTCCATCTTCTGTTGTTCTCTCACATCAAAATCCATCCAAATATTTGTTTAGAGCTGTTTTGGATGGTTTTCGTGTGTAAACAGTGTTTGATCTGTGCAGATTTCTCTCCTGATTCAGACCCAATGGCAATATTATGGATAGAGCGCTTTGATTTTAGCAACAATTTCAAGTTATTATGTCTTAATGATGGATTTGTTTCTTATAAACACAGAGCTTTTTACTTCCCAAGTCGTTAATTGATGGATTGGACAGTGGTGTGGATTATTGTGATGTTTTTATCAGATGTTTGCACTCTCATTCTGACGGCACCCATTCACATTCATTGGTAAGAAGTGATGGAATGCTACATTTCTCCAAATCTAATGAAGAAACTCATCTACATCTTGGATGGCCTAAGGGTGAGCACATTTTCAGCTATTTTTATTTTTTGGGTGAACTTTTCCTTTGTTTAGCATACACCACCAGTCAAAAGTTTTTACGTTTTTTTTCTTCTGCTTCCAAGCCTGCATTTATTTGATCCCAAGTACAGCAAAAACAGTACAATTCTGAAATATTTTTTACTATTTAAAATAACTGTTTTCTATTTGAATATATTTTAAAATGTAATTTATTCCTGTGATTTCAAAGCTGAATTTTTAGCATCAGTAGTCACATTATGTTTCAGAAATCATTCTAATATTCTGATTTGCTGCTCAAACAACATTTGTTATAATTGCAGGTTTCTTTGATGAATAGAAAGGTCAGACGAACAGCATTTATCTGAAAGAAATCTTCTGTAACATTATAAATGTCTTTATCATCACTTTTGATCAATTTAAAGCATCCTTTCTAAATAAAAGTACTAATTTCTATAATTTCCCCAATACTGACTCCAAGCTTTTGAATGATATAGTGTATAATGTTACAAAAGCTTTTTACTTCAGATAAATGCTGATCTTTTGGATCTTTCTTTTCATCAAAGAATTTTGAAATGTACTTAACTGATTTAAATATTGATAATAATATTAAAATGTTTCTTGAACAGCAAATCAACTTATTAGAATGATTTTTGAAGGATCATGTGACACTGAAGACTGGTGATGCAGAAAATTTAGTTTTGATTTTAAAATAAATTCAAACAGAAAGCAGTTATTTTAAATACTAAAAATATTTCACAATATTACAGCCTTTGCTGTATTTTGTATCAAATAAATGCAGGCTTGGTGAACAGAAGAGACCTCTTTAAAAAAAAAACAATAAAAACCTTACTGTTCAAAAACTTTTGACTGGTAGTGTACATTGGTATCTACCATAACATAGTTTTTGAATACTGTCACTAGCAGAGAACAAAGTCTACAGCACAACAATACAAACAGTCTCAGATAAAGCACTCCAGTCTGATAAACACACACAGCTGTAAACTCATAGAGCGGGTTTCATGCTTTCAAACTCAGCTTTTAAAAAATGACTTGCTCTGAATGTTGCATCAGCTTGATTTATACTAAATTCACTGTGATTTGGTCGTTTTAGTTGATCATTAAAAGCAAAACGGCACCTGAAGGCTTTAATTTTTAATCAAAACACAAGGCCTGAAGACTTTGAACCACTTGTAACCTCAGAGCCGCCGCCACTGATAATTTACGACAGAAGAAGGGGATTTGCTGAAAGCCTTTCACATTCCAAAGGCCATTTGATTAGATTTGCATTGGGAAAGCTGCCAGACTCAAGCCTGACCTCATTAAAAGCATATTGCTAATTGATTTAGCACATAGATCCATGCTATGGTAATTGCTTAAAGGCTCTGGGACTTTGGTTCATTTCATGACACACACACACAAGCTGTTTTCCAAAAGACTTGCTATTGACAAATATTTAGGCTTAAAAATGTAGATTTTTGTTTGAATAGCATATAAAATTTCCATCCACAGGTTTCATACAAGGTGCTTAAAGTACTTGAATTTGACTTTTTGGCCTGGAAAACCCTTTAAAAAAATAGCAATATTCCTAAAAGAGGTACTTGAAAAGTGCTTGAATTATTGAAAGACAATTATCTATGCAATAAGCGTTTAATTTTGTCAATAAACAAATATCTTTTGCTTCTTTCAGTTGATGTCAGAAAGGAATCGAGCTAAGCAAGTAGTAGTACCTGTACTAGTTTCGTGTAAACATGGCTGAAGACGCAAAAAGGGAACAGATGAATCAAATCAATTGAGTCATTTACGCTGGAACCGCTCCTAATGATTCAAACTCGTGACGTCGATCATTCATTTCAAGCGATTCACCAGCAAAAACCAGATCTAATTAAAAGAGCCATTCGTTTTCAATTTCGACATCGCTTGTAATGATTTTAAAAAGCACAGAGTGACTGGAGAAACAGAGCTTTTCTAAACTCCGAATCAGTTGAATCATTGCGTCTGAAAATGATTCACTGTTTTGAAGAGCTCCATTCGGATTGCGTATCGCGAGTCATTTGTTTCAGATCGGGACTTCAACTCTCGTACTGCGAATTATTTGATTTAGACTGGAACTTCGCATATCGCGAATCATTTGTTACAGATCATTTTTGGGAATTGAATGATTCAAATCAAATGATTCGCCATCTGCGCTCCTGATCTGAAATGATAGTTCATAAACTAATTACATTTTTATTTCTTTTTTTAATTTTTTATGAGTAAAATTACTTTAAAACTACTACAAAAGACCTATGAACCATTACAACTAATAATCAAATCAGAAACAACCATACAACATAAATTACAGTATAAATACAGTATAAATTACATGAAAAATGTACATATAATAAATTGTTTATACTATACAAAATATTAAATATTTAAATAATTTTAAGTAATTTAATAGTGTAGACAGACCAAAATTTCCATGGTAACAGCAACCTGATTGGTCGATGTTTACAGCAATAAAAAACAGTTAAAAAAAATCTATTCTATATAAAATTTCCAAGCACTGCTTTAAAAGGTTTATCAATTATTAATAAAAATCTATTTCTCTATGGAGAAACTAATGAGAGTTTGACTTTCAGGACCCTACTGTTGCTTTCCATCTATTTCCTCCAGCCAAAATCTCTCAAAAGCAGCCGCCTTTCTACTGGACTTTCATAATTATCCATTAATGGGTTTAAAGCATTTGAGGATATTCCACGGGAGAAAAAAAGAAGAAGTAAAAGCTAAATCCCACAGAGAACGTCAATGCGATGGTGTTTCAAAGCGAGGATTAATATTGGTTTCAGAACTGTGATTTGCTTTCTGCGGCTTTGAAGATGCTGCTCCAGTTTCTCGGCGGTTCAGGGTGAAATAGATGTTTATTTTTAGAGGACGGGTGACATTTTCTGAGCGTTCATTAAAGTAATCCCCGGAAGTGTTTGACTTTTCATTACTGCAGAGAAGAGAAAACTCTAAGACTTTGCCGACCGCTCTGACATGCTGAGATTCACTTGAAGGACAGTTTGTCTTTTGATTGACACATCATCATAAGTGGTGTCCCTGTAGCATTAGCGTACACATCCTCAGCATATTAAATGTCAGAGTCATTGACACTGTATTTATAGACTGTGATAGAGCTGGCAGGATCTGTTAGTGGGTCAAAGGTCAAAATAAAACAGATATATATATATATAAAAAAAAAAAAAAAAAAACTTACTGTAAGTTTATCTTAAGTACTAAAAGTGCTAAATATACAACTATTAGAATTATTTTTGGTCACTGAAATGAAGCTAAAATGTAATAAAACATAAATATTAAAACATAAGAATTTAAACAGTTACCTTGGCAAATTAACTAAAATAAGTTCAGACTGAAGTACTAAAATTACTAAAAGTATTACAAATCATTTTCAGTAACCAAAAAAAAGTGTGTATATATATATATATATATATAAACTTTAAATTCACAACCTTGATTTTAAGTTGAGGTACTAAAATTAATTAAAACTAAATATAAACATAAAAAATTATAAATCTCATAACAAAATGACTAAAACCTAAACTGAAAATTGAAAATATACAAATAAAAGCTAATTCAAAAAAGAAACAAAAGAAAAATACTATAATGCTACATAAATAACAGTAAAATTGAACTCCAATAAAATAAAACATACATGCAAAAAAACTAAAAACTAAAATTTAAAAAGAAAAATAACTTGTGATCACGACAAAACAACTGGTTATGTCGAGATCACGAGAAGATTAAGTCGTGATAATGAGAAAACAAGAAGGAAAAAAAAAACAATGCGTGGCCTCTTAGAACTTCCGTAAAAATTACTAAAAGTAAAACTATAAAAAAATTCAGTAACTGAAAAATAAATTAAAATAAAATAAAATAAATGTAGATGAAAAACTTTTAGGTTCACAACCTTTAAGATTAGGTTGAGGTACTAAAATGACTAAAAGTAAAACTATTAAAAATTATTTTCAGTAACCGAAATAATGCTAAAATAAAATAAATAAAAAAGTTAACTTTTAAGTTTCATTTGACTAAAAATAAAAACTGAAATATATTGAAAAAATAAATTTAAAGTAAATAGAAACATTTAAAAAAAAATGACAAAATTACATAACAAAATTATATTATTACATTATTAATTAAAACTTAAACTAAATCTAAAATGTAAAATATAAAAATAAAAAGCTTCAAATTCAAAATATTAAAAATACTAAAATATTATATAAATAGCACTAAAATCGAGCTGAAATAAATAAAACATAAATATAACTGGAACGAACTGGAATAAGTAAGTTTAGTTGAAGTATTAAAAGTATTAATTCTAAAAATATTAATATAATTTAAATAAAGCTGAAATACAATGAAACAAATATTAGATGAAAAGCTTAAACTTAAAAAACAAATTTAAAGAAGTTACCTTGGCAAATTAACTGAAATAAGTTTAGCTTGAGGTACTAAAATTACTAAAAAATATAAATGGAAATATACTGAAAAAATAATTAAAGATAGATTTTAAATAGAAACATTTAAAAATGATAAATCACATACAATTACAAAAACTTACAAATACTATAATATTATATAAATAATACTAAAATTGTGCTGAAATTTAAAAAAACTAATTTTAGATGAAAGACTTAAAAAAAGTTGCCTTGGCAGCTAATTTAAATTGATAAAAAAAATAAAGTACTGAAATGACTAAAAGTGAAATAAATAAATCAAAGCTAAATAGAAATAATAAAAATAATAATTGTAAAATAATAAAAGATACTAAAATTTACACTAAAATTAAAACTAAAATAATAATAAAATTACAATTTCAAAATGTTTTTGTTAGTCTTGCTCAGCACACAAGTCTGAACTCTCTTTAGCACTTAAAACAAAATGAATGCATTAAACCTCAAACAGCGACTAGAAATTACGCCATGCTGCTTCTCTTAAGAGGAAAAACAAACAAACTCAAAAAAGAGAGAGATAGAGCAGAGAAATGAACACCCTCTGGGTTGAATTGTGTGGTTTAATGTGGGAACTCATGTGAATCGAGGCTGTCACAACAGCTCCAGTTAAACTTCAGTCACTTCTGTCTGTTTTCACTGCAGAAATCTTACTTTGTAACTGTTTGTGCAAACGAATACATCTGGCATTGTGCTGCATGTCATCTGATTATACGAGCCCGGGGCCAAGAATAAAGGTCAAAATTATACTCAATTCAAGCCTACTGAGTTCACAATAGCCCAGAATGACCTTGACGCGTACGACCGTGGATGAAGGGCAAACGCAGTCTTGTTTCCCTCTAGACTTCATTTCTGTTGTTCTAGATCATCTGAGGACAAACAGGTGGAAAGACTCCAGCAGAGGAGAGAACAAAAATAACCAGTGCCATTTGACCAAAGCCATTCAAAGGTTCAAGGACAACAGTGTGTCAGTATGTCTGTTCAGGTAACAGTGAGGGCCTAAATATAGCACTGGCATAATCATCTTACAATACCAATACATGGTGTAAAGTCTTACGTTTACATGTTTTATATATTTATATAATGACTTGAATGTTCCTCTCATTATCATATGGATTTATATAACATGGGTTGTTTCTTCATGGCAACAGATTTGGAGAAATGTAGCATTCCATCACTTGCTCACCAATGATCCACTGTAGTAAATGGGTGCCGTCAGAATGAGAGTCCAAACAGCTGATAAAAACAGTGGATTTTAATGCGAGAGGACAACAGGAGATGGACTTTTTCTAATCAAATGATTTGCGAACCAACTCCAAAGTTCTGATCTAAATCAAATGATTTGTGAACCTGCTCTGAAGTTACGATCTGAATCAAATGATTCATGAACCTGCTCTGAAGTTCCAATCTGAATCAAATGATTCATGAACCTGCTCTGAAGTTCCAATCTGAATCAAATGATTTGCGAACCTGCTCTGAAGTTGCAATCTGAATCAAATGATTCATGAACCTACTCTGAAGTTCCAATCTGAATCAAATGATTCATGAACCTGCTCTGAAGTTCCAATCTGAATCAAATGATTCATGAACCTGCTCTGAAGTTCCAATCTGAATCAAATGATTCATGAACCTGCTCTGAAGTTCCAATCTGAATCAAATGATTTGCGAACCTGCTCTGAAGTTGCAATCTGAATCAAATGATTCATGAACCTACTCTGAAGTTCCAATCTGAATCAAATGATTTGCGAACCTGCTGTGAAGTTCCAATCTGAATCAAATGATTTGCGAACCTGCTGTGAAGTTCCAATCTGAATCAAATGATTCATGAACCTGCTCTGAAGTTCCAATCTGAATCAAATGATTTGCGAACCTGTTCTGAAGTTACTATATGAATTAAAATGATTTGCGAACCTGCTCTGAAGTCCTGATATGAATCAAATGATTCACAAACCTGCTATGAAGTTCTGATCTGAATCAAATGATTTGCGAACCTGCTCTGAAGTTCTGATCTGAATCAAATGATTTGCGAACTTGCTCTGAAGTTCCGATCTGAATCAAATGATTCATGAACCTGCTCTGAAGTCCCGATATGAATCAAATGATTCGTGAACCTGCTCTGAAACTGTGATTTAAATAAAATGATTCGCGAGCCCGCTCCAAAGTTCCGATCTGGATCAAATAATTCTGCTCCAAAGTTCCGAACTAATTCAAATGATTTGCCTACCTGCTCTGAAGTTCCGATCTGAATCAAATGATTCGCGAGCCCACTCCAAAGTTCCAAACTGAATCAAATTACTCACAGACCTGCTCCAAAGTTCCGATTTGAATCAAATGATTCAGGAACCTGCTCTGATGTTCCGATTTCAATAACATGATTTGCAAACCTGCTCTGATGTTCCGATCTAAATCAAATGATTTGTGAGCCTGCTCCAAAGTTTCAATCTGAATCAAATGGTTCACAAACCTGCTCTGAAGTTCCGATCTGAATCAAATGATTTGCGAGCCCACTGCAAAGTTCTGAGCTGAATCAAATGATTTGCGAACCTGCTCTGAAGTTCTGTTCTAAATCAAATGATTTGTGATCCACATTTTGAAGGACTTCAAATAACATATCGTGAATCATTTGATTTGTATCATTCAATCTGTGAAATGATTCACAAACCCATTCCGATCTAAATCAAATGATTCGCGATACGCAATTTGAAGTCCCAAACTGAAACAAATGATTAAAGTTAAAACACATTAATGGTGGATTATTTTCTTACAAAGACGTTAATCTCTCAAGATGTTAATCGATGGACTGGAATGGTGTGGATTACTTGTGGATTATTGTGATGTTTTTAACAGCTGTTTGGACTCTCATTCTGGCGGCACCCATTCACTGCAGAGGATCCACTGGTAAGCAAGTGATGGAATGCTGCATTTCTGCAAATCTGTTTCCATGAATAAACAAACCCATCTAGAGAAAACATATGACTTTACATGTAGTTGAGACTCACCAGCATGACCACACACCAGTTGAGGATTCCCCTATAGTTGCTGTAGCCGCTATTAGAGCTGAGCAGCGACTCCTGCAGCTTATGGCAGCTGAAGAAAGAGACAAAATGAGTCAAGCAGTAGCTGATGACATGTTTTCTAACAATAATAAATGCATATGCATTTTTGGTCTGATATAATAGCTATTAAAGGCCTCAGACCGAAAAAGTAACACTTATGGCATGTCTCAGTGTCACTGCAAGAAATAACAACCACATTTATTTTAAATAAAGCAGTTTTGAGAAAAGATCCTGCAGTGATCTCACACTTAATATGTTGCTATCTGATGCAATGACATTCAGACATTTACAAGACACTGATTGAGGACAAGCAAATGTTGAAATTGGTGACAAAATGCCATAGAGTTTGAGCAATCTCACTCTTGTAATGTGCATGACTATATGAGCTGATAAAGGATATTAAAGATTGGGGTCATGTTGAGCTTATCGTTTTTATCAGCGCTTTCATTTGCCAACAGCTCATTACCAGGAGTGGCTGAACTTTCACACCTTTACCTGAAGAGCTCTTTTCTTCTGTGGATGATCTACATCAGTGTTGTGATTGTTAATTAACACCATTAAAATTGTTTTTGTTACTTAAAAGAGAGGTGAAGTAAAATTATATTAATATTCAATAAAAACAATTAAACTTAAAAATAAATAAATATAAATAAAATACATAAATGTTGACTTGACAGCTAAATGTAATCAAATAAGCTTAAGTTGAAGTACCACAATTATTGTAAATAAAAAAATAGAAATGCTGACTTGGCAACTAAATGAAATCAAATAAGCTGAGCTTGAAGTACTAAAATGATAAAAAAAAAAAAAAAAAAAAAAAAAAGTAAAATAAATGTATAAATGTAAATATATATATATATATATATATAAATTAAGTAAAATATGTAAATAAAAAATAGAAATTCTGGCTTGGCAACTAAATGAAATCAAATAAACTGAGCTTGAAGTACTAAAATGATTAAATTAAAAAATAAATGTAAAATAAATGTATAAATGTATGTATATATATATATATATATATATATATATATATATATATATATATATATATATATATATATATATATATATATATATATATATATATGTATATATATATATATATAATATATATATATTAAAATTAAGTAAAATATGTAAATAAAAAATAGAAATGCTGGCTTGGCAACTAAATGAAATCAAATAAGCTGAGGCTGAAGTACTAAAATGATTAAACTTAAAATACATTTTAAATAAATGTATAAATTAAAAAAAAATATATCAAAATTAAGTGAAATACGTAAATAAAAAATAGAAATGCTGACTTGGCAACTAAATGAAATCAAATAAGCTTAAAAAAATAATACAATTAAAAATACTTTAAAATAAATGTAAAAATTAATATATATATATATATATATATATATATATAAAACACATGTTGACTTGGCAATTAAATGAACTCAAATAAAATTACTTGACCTAACAGAATTATTCAACTTAAAAATAATAAATGAATTTCTAAATGAAAAAAATATTAACATTAAGTGAAAAATGTAATGTTAAAAATTAGAAATACTTGGCAACTAAATGAAATCAAACAAGCTTAAATTGAAGCACTAAAATGATTAAACTTAAAACTAAAAAAAAATTAATATTAAGTGAACAAAATAAAAAGTTAAAAAAAAAGAAATGTTGACTTAGCAACTAAATGAAATCAAATGAAATTAAAATATATTTTTAAAAAATTACAAAAAACAGTTAACAAAATTACTAAAACAAACTTTTGTTTATGGGTCACCATACTTGGCCACACATCCTTTCCTTTCCTTTCCTTTCCTTAAGTGCATTCTACAGTATATATTGCACAGGAAGCAGTATGTTAGTTCTTCTGAATGCGTCTGTTATGATTTTTCCGAAGTAATTAAAAACTAACAGAGTTTGACACATGGAAAGGAGAACCAACACTAGACGAGATCTTTCACTTCCACTCTCAGTTTAGTAGGGTTGTGGAAACATCATGATTAGCCTTCAGTGTTTCTAACACAATGATCACAGCTTCAAGCCCAAGCAGACCAGAGTGACTCATGAACTGATGTGCAACACTGAATGCGACTTACTGCTGCTGGAGTTACGATATTGTGATTACTCCATGCGCTCGTTTGCACCATTTCTCAATCCTGACCTCCATAAACTTTCCTGACATTCTTTATTGTGCACATGAAGGCACAATGCCTTGAGTAAACCAGTAAAGTGCCTAGTGACTACTAAATGCTAAATGCACTTAGAAAATTCCTTCAGATCCCACAAATTATTTGGTTTTTCAGCATTTTTGTGTATCCTCAGTTGTCTTTAGTGTGAAAAAGTGTATCTCAAAATCATACAGTCATTGTTGGAAAAGGTTCAAAAAACAGCTGTGGATCATTCAGGTAACAACACAGTATTAACAATCAAGTGTATGCAAACTTTTAAACAGGTTATTATTTTTTTTTTTTAGTTCAACTATTATTTTCTCTTGCGGACTATATGTAAACGTCTTTTATGTGAAATATATTTTTCAGGTCTGCACTAAATAAAAATAACATGCATTTTGTATGATCCCTCTTATTTTGATAAAATAATTAACATTTTGCAGATTCTTCAACTGTAAAATGTGTAACAAAAATTAAACCCATATGTGTCATTGGTTACAACCAGAAAATAATCAAATGTGCATGCATGTATAATAATTTAATATCACCACATGATCATTTGAAACCAAGCAAACTTCTTTCTGTCAGATGTTTTACTGTAAAATAAAAGCACTTGCTTACTATTAGGCTAGTACATTATGAAATTACCAGGGCACATGTCTAATAAACAGTGTTGTTATTGTTAACTACTACTAAAAATAGTTTTCAGTGACTGAAATAAAGCTGAAATTAGTGAAGATATGAATATTTAGATCAAAAACGTATAAATAAATGAACACTGAAGTTTAAAATTATTAAAACTAAATTAAAAACACAGATATACAGAAATATTTATTATAAAATATAATATTACATTCAACAAATTACCAAAACTTTGACTGAAATTATAATAATAAATGAAAATATTAAAATAGGCAGGAGAAAATATGAATATTAGATCAAAAACGTATAAATAAATGAACACTGAAGTTTAAAATTATTAAAACTAAATTAAAAACACAGATAAACAGAAATATTTATTATAAAATATAATATTACATTCAACCAAATTACCAAAACTTTGACTGAAATTATAATAATAAATGAAAATATTAAAATAGGCAGGAGAAAATATGAATATTAGATCAAAAACGTATAAATAAATGAACACTGAAGTTTAAAATGATTAAAACTGAATTAAAAACACAGATAAATAGAAATGTTTATTATAAAATATAACATTGCACTTAACAAAATTACCAAAACTTTCACTGAAATTACAATAATAAATGAAAATATTAAAATAGGCAGGAGAAAATATAAATATTATATCAAAAACGTATAAATAAATGAACACTTAAGTTTAAAATTATTAAAACTGAATTAAAAACAGAGATAAATAGAAATATTTATTATAAAATATAACATTGCACTTAACAAAATCACCAAAACTTTGACTGAAATTATAATAATAAAGGAAAATATTAAAATAGCCAGAGAAAATATGAATATTAGATCAAAAACGTACAAATAAATGAACACTGAAGTTTAAAATTATTAAAACTGAATTAAAAACACAGATTAATAGAAATATTTATTGTAAAATATAACATTGCACTTTGGCAATTTTGACTGAAATTAAAATAATAAATGAAAATATTAAAATAGGCTAATATTATATAAATAATAGTTAAATAAAATGCCACAGGCCTGCATGCCTGTACATGTGTATTATACGACAGTAGTCTATACAAGCATCATCTAGATTCTAGATCGATAACGAGAGAGACATGCAGCACATATCAAGTCAAAAACATAATCCGTGAATAACATATTTTACCTGAACCCGTCGTCTCCAGCATCGCTGTGATGTTTGTGTTTATTCGCTGGTGTTTCGTGTCTGTGCTCTTTCTCCTTCACCTGCCCGCTGAGGGTCTCTGCTGCGCCGCCGCGCTTCGCCTGAGCTCCCGCCGCGTCTCCGGCGATCGTGGTCCTCCGTCTGTGCTTCACCGAGGCCCTCTCGCTTCTGTCGCCCATGTTCGCGATTATAATGAAGCAAACAGACGCATTGTTTCTGTCATGTTCTTCCCGTTTCACCGATCTTTGATATCAGCGCGCTGAATCGAACAGGACGCGGCGCATCAAGCCGTCCGCGCTGCGTAAACGTTGCGCAATGAGCGCGGTGACACCCAGATGCACCATGGCACAATTTACTCGGTCATAAAGTAACTCATTGCACTGTTTGAAAATAAGCAGCGTGATTTGTCAATGCAATTAAAACATAAGTATGTCATAATAAATATTTGCACTCGTGTGTTTATATTAAGAACTTTGTGTTTCGTTGGTAATAGCCTTTTGATAAATAATCCACAAATAACAATGTTATGTTATGTTTTTAAGAAAATCATAAGAAGAAATGTACTTTTTTTTTATCTAATATGAGACAGACATCAGATTTTCTGACATATTTTGATATATTGCACAAGATGATCTGATTACATTATTTAGCCTATTTATTATTTTAATTATTTATTTATTTTTATTTGTTTGTTTGTTAATTAATTAATTAATTAATTAATTTATTTGGCCTAAGGTTACATCTTATTATGTTTTAAACCAAATAATTGCAATTATAATTTTCAGTAATAAATTTAGAAGTGGCAGTGTTATTACTGTATTAAACTATTACATAATTACATTTAATTTATTTATTTATTTATTTGGCCTAAGGTTATATCTTATTATATTTTAATCCAAATAATTGCAATTATGATTAGCAGTAGTAAATTTAGAAGTGGCAGTGTATTAAATTATCACAAAATTATATTTTATTTGTTTGTTTGTTTGTTTGTTTGTTTAGCCCAAGGTTACATCTTATTATGTTTTAATCCAAATTATAGCCATTATGATTATTAGTAGTAAATGTAGAAGTGGCAGTGTTATTATTATATTAAACTATTACATTTATTTATTCATTCATTTATTTGGGCCAAGGTTACATCTTATTATGTTTTAATCCAAATTATGGCAATTATGATTATTAATAGTAAATTTAGAAGTGTATTGTATTAAACTATTACATTTTTATATTTTATTTAGGTAATTATATAGATATTTTTTATTTATGTAGTAAATAACAATAATAATTCTTAAAAAATTCTAATAATTAATAATTTCTCTCTCTGTCTCTCTATATATTTTATTATTAGATTTTTACAATTTTAAATAAAATACTTTTTTTTATTATGATCTGTAAGATGAATGTCATCTGTAAGATGAATATATGGTATAATATAATATAATAAAATTTAATATAATATAATATAATATAATATAATATAAAATAACTCAATCCACACAGCTGAGTCTTTTCTTTAAATAAATGGCTAAAAAAACAAATCTCTTCCGTCGTCATTTGACCTTTTCTAACTTCATAGTATGTGAACATAAACTTTTATTTTGGATGCGATTAATCGCGATTAATCGTTTGACAGCCTTAGTCTATTTGCTTTTGCTTTTGACTTGTTTTATTTTTTATTAAATAAGACCCCCTAACACTAGCGTTCGATCCTATTCTTTTTTATTTTATTTACTTTTTTTTTTTAAATTTATTATTATTTAAAAAAAACTTTGCTACGTGTACTGCGTTAGGGTAACCGAGACTTGTTATAGTATTTACATATTTATTAATATATTATATTATATAAACTTGAAACTTGAAACCTGAAATTGCGGCTCAGTTAGTTAGTGATATATAACATAACTCATGTAAATACAAGCACGCTGCATGTCTGTCATTATGGGCAGGTGTAGAATCACGTTCGAAATGAGCCAATGGCGTCGAGCCTCTCGACGTCCTTAAACCGCTTTAAGCCAATCAGGTGAGACGTTGACAGCAGTCATGGTTGGTTGAGTGACTCACCGGCGTTTAGCCAGTGAGAGAGTAAAGCTCGGCTGACGAGTTCACTCCTCCACGTCGCGACGCCGATCTGAGGGGAGCCATAAACGTCACTTTCCTTTCGGTTTTACTGACAGTTTTAAATGGAAACTATCTTATAATCATCATGAAAGTATGTATTTGATATTCTCATGACTGTGAGTCGGGATAAGAGATGAAGAAAGCGAGGAAGCGACTGCCTGCGAGCGGATCGCAAGCGTCTGTCAGGAGACATGAAGGTACCGGTTCCGGTCCATTATAAATTCACTGATTGTATGTGGGAGATGTAACCGACTGTGTTAGAAGTCCGTTATGATGACACCTAGTGTCTGTTAGATTCATGAGAAAGCCATTTAATGTGTGTATGAGAGATTTATTATGTCACTGAATGTGTGAGGAGATCCATTATGTTGATTCTGAATGATTGACAGCTGCTTTATGACGTCATTGAAGCTGTGAGAGATGTTATGATGTCACTGAATGAGTGAGAAATGTATTATGATGTCTAGTTAATGGATTAACCTTTTCATTAATTAATGATTCCAGTAATCAAAAGCGCATTTGCTGTTACTGTATATTACTGCTACCCACAGCATTGTATGTCAGCATTATTTTGTTCCTCATATTTAGTTTTGGTGGCTTAACCACATAATTATATCTGTACATGAAGCTCTGGCTACGATGTTTAGCCATACATTGCCTAAGAAAGTTTGCAGCCATCCTGTCTCATACGTTTGTATTTCAACTGCAGAACAATTGCCCTGGAAGAAACAGAAGCTCTTGGATATTCATCAGGCCCTGAACAGCGATCCCGTGGACATCGAGACCCTGCGGCAAGCAGCTGTGAGCAAAGATGGTTTGCTGACGAATGAGATCAGGAGAAAAGTTTGGCCCAAACTCCTCAGTATCAATGTGTACAATCTGCCTGCCAAACCCTGTAAGTGTGTGTTGGTGCATGTGGAACGTACCACTAAAACTTCAGTGGTTTTCACTTTTTTTCTTTTCTTTACCTCATTTAAAGCCAAAGATGTCAGAGAAGAACACAAAGACTACAGACAGGTGGTGCTCGATGTCAGGAGATCAACGCGACGTTTCCCAAAAGGTCAGTATCTGAAAATTGTTAAATGAAATATTATTGCAATTTAAAATAAGTTTTCCATTTTAATATACTTTAAAATGTAATTTATTTCTGTGATGCAAAGCTGAATTTTCAGCATCATTACTTCAGTATTCAGTGTCTAATGATCCTTCAGAAATCATTATAATATGTTGTGCTGATTAATATTTTTTTTGGGAACCTGTTAAGCTTTTTCATGATTCATTGAAGAATAAAAGTCTTCACTATTACTTTTTTTTTTTAATCAATTTAACACATCCTTGCTAATTAAAAGTATTAATTTCTTTCAAAGACTTTAAATGGTAGTGTATTTTGTTACCAAAGATTTCCATTTTAAATAAATGCTGTTCTTTTTAATGTTTTATTCATCAGAGATTCCTGAGAAAAGTATCACAGGTTCCAAAAAATATTAAGCAGCACAACTGTTTCCAACATTGATAATAAAACATATGAGAAGTTTTAATAATAAATAATGTTGAAAAGCATATTAGAATGATCTCTCACGGATCATTTGACACTGAAGACTGGAGTAATTCAGCTTTGCATCACAGGAATAAATTCAGTTTAAAGTAGGGCTGCATGATATTTCGGACGCGATTCTCATGCGCATCTCTTCAGTAAAGCCGGTTCAGTGATTAGTAGTAAATCTCCATCACGTGTGTTCAGCTGGAGCGGCATTTAAAACACAGAGCCATAGATCACTGACATGTTACGCAATTTCATGATCTGAATCGCTTGCGATTCATCACCGATGCGCATGAGAGTCACGTGCGAAATATTGTGCAGCCCTATTACAAATTACACAATATATTTTTTTTTATTACTATTAGTAAACACAGCCTTGATGAGCAGAAAAAACATTAAAACATTAAAAATCTTACTAATCCCATTTGTCAGGCTATATAATTTTTAATGACCAGTATGCTGTTAGACACCCAAAGAATTGCATGAATTTTAAACATAAATATAGGACAATTTTAAATAGTTTCATCCATTATTCTTTTTTTAATAATTTAAAATTTGTTTATTTTTTATTGCATTTTGCATTGCATGGCCTTTTAAAATAAAAAATAAATAAATAAGTCAGTAGTTTCTGTCACTAGTTGCTTCCATTTTTTAATAACTTTAATGACCCAAACATTATCAGTATAATTGTGTATATTAGTGATTAATATTTATTTAGAGTCACCCAAAAGTGATTTTTGACATTTTGATCTCTTAATATAAATATTTTCTAATATAACCACCAGTTATACACTATTTTATAGAGATAATATGCTTATGGTTTAAAAAATATATAATTGCATGTTTTTTTGGGGTTTGTTTTTGCTTTAAACCCTAAAATGTTCTATATTTTTAGGTTTAAATATGATTTTTGTTGTTGTTTTGAATCACACATTGTCACTGTGGTCACAGAGTGTTTGGACCTCATTGAGAACATTCCTCTTGATATGAATGTTTGCTTATATAGTTACCACTTTTTCCAGTGTCCTTCGGCAACCTTCCCTCACTGTGAATTCAGAACAATGCATTGATTGTGTGTTATCTGTTCGAACACAAATACCTTGAGCTTCCCATGTGATATTTTGACAGTTGAAGACGAGGGAGAATTTTTCTTCAAATCTTCAGGGTGTGTTTGATCTTACTAGAATGGCATAATGCAATAATTTATCTGTCACGCTTTTTAATTTTGTGGTGATGTAATCGTTCTCAGGCATGCATGTGGATAAGCGAGAGGTTCTCCAGGAGCAGCTGATCGACATCATTCTGGATGTTTTGAGGAGAAACCCTCAATTGCACTATTATCAGGGTTATCATGACATCGTGGTAACCTTCCTGCTGGTGGTGGGAGAGAGGAAGACCATCGCAATCATGGAGAAACTGTCCAATCATCATCTCAGGTGCATTAACCTGACATTATGTTCTTCCCCACCTAGTTCTGATTATAATGTTATGCTTTGCTTCTTGCAGCCGAATTTAGTTTTACTTGACCATTTTCCACAAAGGGATATTTTTAGATTATAAATCAAAAACTCGACTGATAGCGTATGACCATCAACTTTTATGCATTTGGCAGGCGCTTTTATTCAAAGTGACTCACACTGCATTCAAGTTAGACATTTTTATCAGTTGCATTCCCAGGGAATTTAATCCATGACCTTGTAGTTGCTACAAGAATGCTTCTTTTTGTTTTGCACTGGTGTTGACAAGTATTCTTATGATAAGTAATTTTCCATTTTATTCTTTTGGGAACTGCAGGGATTTTATGGACCCCACCATGGACAGCACAAAGCACATCCTGAACTACCTGATGCCCATTCTGGAGCGACTAGACCGAGAGTTACACGACTTCATGATAAGGTAGACCGCTGACTACTGATTATCTGTGATTGATCCACATTCTTATGTGCATATTCCACCCGACTACAGTTTTCCCAAAGATTAAACACTAAGGTAGTTCTGGGTCTAAATTAATTGGTTCAGGCATGTTTGAAGCTGTTGTGAATTACCAGCTGTGACTGCACATCAGTTAGATATTAATGCATCAGGCATAAACAGCCCCCAATTAAAACTAATGAACTATATAGCTGGCAGAAGGTTGTTTGTTGTTTTTTTTTTTCTTAAATTGGAAGCCTGTTTCTGGCACAATAACGACATGGTTTCTGTAGGTTTTCAATGTCTTAATTCACCCTTTTTACTAATTAAGATCTTAAATCAGAGTAGAAAGTCTTAAATTCATAAAGTCATAGCATTAAATATTGAATGCACTGCAAATAGTTAATATTTTCCAGATTTTGCCCTCAATACAAATATATAAACACCCTTAAATCAAGATGTATTGATCTGAGATGCAAATGTTAAACAAAGTTGAAAAAAAGTGATAAAATTAAGTGAGTTTATGCTTAAAATGACAATTTTTTTTATTCCTTGAATTTTCTTTATATGTTTCTAAAGTCTTAAATTTACCTTCATAAAACCTGCAGAAACCCTGAATAAAATAAAAATGGTAACTTTTTATTTTTCGAGTTTGTCTCACAAATCAGATTTTTTTTTTCTTGCATTTCAAAAAAAGTCTAAAAGATGAGATGTTAACTCAAAATTCTTGGAGTAAAAATGTCAGAATTGCAAGATACAACCTCTATAAACTCTGTTCCAATGGGGGAAAAAAATTGCAAAAACAAAGAACAAAAACTAAAAGATTTGTAAGGAAAAAAGTCAGAACAAGTTATTCCTTGAATTTTCTTTACGTGTTCCTAAAGTTTTAAATTTACCTTCATAAAACTTGCAGAAATCATTAATAAATTAAAAACTGTACATTTTTATCTCATAATTCAGATTTTTTTCTTGCAATTTTGAGTTATAGTTATACCTCAAAATAAGATTTTTTTTCTCTGAATTTCAGAAAAAATTCTCTGAATAAAAATGTCAGAATTGCAAGATACAAACTCCAATGCAGAAACAAAAACAAAAAAACTAAATTGAAAGACGAAAACTAAGACAAAGTTTATGCTTTAGATGACAACAAACAATTGTTTTTTTTTTTCTTCAATTTATTCCTTGAATATTATTTACATGTTCCTCAAGACTTAAATTTACCTTCATAACACATGCAGAAAATAGTAAAAAACATGAAGTAAAAATGTCAAAATTTCAAGATACAAAAAATAATTGATGTAAGCACTTGAACTGTGTTGTTCTGCTCCAAGTGCATTACTGAAATGTTTGCTGTTATAAAATGAGAGATGAGTCAAAATTATTTTCCGTTGTAATCAGCTTTTGATCCCAGAACATTGATTTAAGTGCTTCTGGAGCAGCTGAGGTTAATAAACATCTCTGTCCTGAAGAGGGCAGCAGAGGGCATCTTTAAACGTCTAGACAGATTCATGAGAGAGCGTCGCCTGTTAACAGGTTTATCTTCGACTGTTATACTCTGTCTGCGACTATAAAAGCTGCTGAAATCTGTGACGTGGATCTTGAATGCCTGTACGTTTGCTGCCAGTGGATGGTAGCTGTTTACACTGATACAGGCGAGAGGAGGGGAGTAGCAGTGTGTTGTCGATGTACAGTTCACTTCACGTCTGTCAGTTCAAAACTAATTTCCCTGCAAAGGACACACACACAGACACACACACACACACACACACACACACACACACACACACAAGCGCTTTATGAAATACTCTCACGGGAGACGTTTTTGTGTGCAGTCCTTTGTCAAAGTCACTGTCACAGGCCTCAACAGAAAGAAATTGTTCTTCCCCGGTTTTTACAGCCCTGGCCAATATTTGTACTCTGAAGTTTTTATTTTTTATATAATGCATCATTATAAGTGTCACAGAAACTGTAACTTAAATCAAAAATATGTTTATATAGAATATTTGTTTTATATATATATATATATATATATATATATACTACCAGTCAAAAGTTTTTGAACAGTAAGATTTGATTCAAAGTACAGCAAAAATATTAAAATCTTGAAATATTTTCACTATGTAAAATATGTTTTATATTTAAATCTATTTTAAAATGTAATTTATTTGTGTTTTTTAAAGCTGATTTTTTTTAGCATCATTACTCCAGTCACATGATCCTTCAGAAATCATTCTAATATTCAGATTTCCTGTTCAAAAACATTTATTATTATGTTGAAAACAGCTAGATTTTACACATTTTATTTTTATAGACTTTCTATTCTTCAAAGAATCCTAAAAAAAATACTCAACTGATAATAATAATAATAATAATAATAATAATAATGTTTCTTGGACAGCAAATCAGCATATTAGAATGATTTCTGAAAGATCATGTGACACTGAAGGCTGAAGTATTTTAAATAGAAAAAATTCACATTTTTACTGTACTGTACTTTTCAAATCAAATAAATGCAGGCTTGGTGAGCAGAAGAAACCTCTTTGAATTTTTTTTAAATCTTACTGTTTTGATTGGTAGTGTGTGTATATATAATTAAAATTAAATGAAAATTATTATGATTATTTTTTAATTATTATTATTATTATTATTATTATTTCTATTAATATTCTTAAGAAATACACAAAAAATACAACAAAATTACTTTTAGTAAGTAGAGAACATCTGTTTAAAATTAATGAGTTTTAGGAAGGTTTTAAAAATTAATTTTGCTTATAGTTTTATTTCAACTGTAGTAAATAATTTAAGACTTATTAGTAAACCTAAATGCATATTATTTAGTCAAATAATGTTCCTCTGTTGAAGTGAATTATTTATTATTATTTTGATACTATTAATTTGTGTGTGTGTATTTATAATTATTTGTTACTGTTCTGAGTGTTTTTGACGTTTTTTATAATAGTGCAAAATAATATTTTATAAAATATATATATATATAAAAAAATTATTTAATATTTATTATTATTATTATTATTATTATTATTATTATTATTCATTCTCATTTTAGCTGATGGTTCCAAGACTGTCAAGCCATTCTTTCAATTTCGATAAAGTAGGTGAATAACATGCATATTCCCATCAGCACAAATAGCTAAACCTCACAGAAAACAAAAGTTTGCATAAAAAAGCTGGTGCGTGAAGAAATATAAGGTAGAATGAATATAAGCACTGGGCTAAAACTCACATACTGAGATTTGTTATCATTAATCCGGTGTCAGACGCTTAAAAAAAGCATACATATTCCCCACACGGGTCTTAAATGTTATAAGCCTTGTGTTGTTTGTCTTTTGAAACCTGATACTTAAAGTTGCATTGCTTTCTTGCTGTGCAATCATCTTGTTTATGTGAAAACCATTTGGTGTGGCAATCCAGCAAAATTGTTGATATTGTTGGGACATCAGAAATGTTAGTCGACTTGCGTGTGTGTGCAAGTATTCGCATAAACCTGTGGCTCCGCATTGCGTGCGGCTTTTCCGGCTCTCGTTTGTAAAAGCAGGTTATTTTTAATGGCGACTCATCTAAAATGTAGAGAATAAGAGGTTCTTCATCAATATTGCATGGGCGCGTCTCGCCGCAGCGCTGGTCCACAGGTTTAATGGTGTTGCTCACTCAGGTGCTGTTGCTTCTGCTTTTATGAATCTTTCCAAACAAGTTAATAAAACCACAGAACTTTTAAAAAAGCCCATGGGCAGATGGGACGGCCTAAAAAAGAAATTTTATTTTCCTGTTCGTGTTCGTGCATCAGTTGCTTTGTACAGAGAAGCATTTACTAAGCTCTTAAAACTTTGGCTGATGCCGTTGTCTGCTTCCAGAACGGGCCTCATCCGTTGCCAGCCATTACGATTTCATTTTTATTGGGCGCACAAGATAGGGCCGCACGATATTGGGAAAAACTGACATTGCGATATTTAGTTTTTCTGCAAATTTAAAAATACAAGAATGGCTGGATTTTATTCTTTACAAAGAATTAATTGTTGTAGAGTTAGTGGGGTGTATTTATTTAATTTTTTGTGAAGGTTTTCCTTTTTTGGGTTTAATTTTAAGAATGATTAAATTTTCTATAAATTTGGCAAAATATATATCTTTCTACTTTGTACTGTTTTTAGTTTTCCTTTCCATTTTTTGATTTATTATAAAATGCAAATATTAAACAAAGTTGTATTAAATATGTTGTAATAAAATTGTACAATAAAGAGCTGCATAATAAAAATAGGTTTATTTTATAGTAAAATAGCAATTTTAATTTATATCTAAAAGCATTAAGAAGCAAAATAAAAGCTTGAAAGCTAAATAAATAAATAAATATTACTATTGTAATTTTACAGTTATGTATATTATTAATAATAATAATGATAATGATAATAATAATTTGTTGTTGTTATAAAAGTAAAAAAAAAAAAAATGGGGAAAAAATGACGTTATGATTGATTTTTTTCTGCAATTTGGAAAATACAATAATTTTCTGTAGATGACTGGAACAAATATATTTGCAAATAATAAATTGTTTTAGAGTTATTAGGGAGTGTGCAAAGAAATTTTTTATTTATTTATTTTTTGAAAAGTCATTTTTAGAGTATTTATTTATTTATTTATTTATTTATTTATCTACTTATTTACATTTTTAATTTACATTTTCCTCCCTAAAAATCTTTTTTTTTTTTTTTGTTAAATCCTTGTAAGGCTGAACAATTTTGGGGGGAAAAAATTGGCTGTTCCCTTTTGGGTTTAAATATAACAATAAAAAAAACAATAGAAATTTACAATAAATATATATTTATAATAATATATATTTTTTCAGTTTTTTTGTTTTCCTTCCCAATTTTCACCGTTTTTGACCAATTCAATATGACTATAAAATAATAATAATTATTATGATTTATTATTATATAATTTGTGAGTATGAAATAAAAATATTAAACAAAATAAGTTGTATTAAATGTTGTAATAAATCTGTAAAATAAAGAATTGCGTAATAAAAAAAAATACAGTAAAATTTCAATTATAATTACATAATTACATTAAAAGTTAAAACTATTATAAAGTATGTTGCAGTTCAAAAGCATAGTGATATATCTTTGATTTAATTTGTATAATTTCATTAAATTATAAATTATATTATTATTATTTTATTTAATATAGATTTTATTTAAGTAGAATGGCTATATTTGTAACAATAGCCAAAAATACATTGTATGGTTCAAAATCTGTTTTTCTTTTATGCCAAAAATCATTAGCATATTAAGTAAAGATCATATTCCATGAAGATATTTTATAAATTCCCTACTGTAAATATATTAAAACTTAATTTTTGACTAGTGATATGCATTGCTAAGAACTTCATTTGGACAACCTTTAAAGGCGATTTTCTCAATATTTTGATTTTTACTTACACCTCAGATTCCAGATTTCAAAAAGTTCAAATATTGTCCTATCCTTACAAATCATACATCAATGGAAAGCTTATTTATTCAGCTTTCAGAGGATGTATAAATCTCAGTAAAAAAAGACACTTTTGACTGGTTTTGTGGTCCAGGGTCATATATATTAATAATAAATTATACAAATTGCAAGTAGATGTGTTTCCCATTTTGCTCTGCCTGTTTTTTTATTATTATTGAAGTAATGCACATATAGTTTCAGGGCTGGTTAAAAAATCTATGGCTGGTAAATTTTTCAAGTTGACAGTTGTGGCAGAATGTTAGTTTTAGGCCGTATCGCAGTTTTTATTTCAATCTTTGAAAGAGTTTTTGTTCTCGTCTTACATGTACTCATGACCTTGCAGCACATTCACAGGACGGAGAAAAGGCCTACAGCAGCGTTAAATTGCATGCATGGAATATCAGTGACATCAGTGACGTGATTAATGAACGTGTCAGACATGCGTTCCTGTGTTTTGCACGTGCTAAATGCTTGGGTGGGTTTTTAGAGGAGTTTCAGGAGGATTCGCAGGAGCTCTGCTGAGTCCTGTCATGTTTGAATGTCGATTTCACAGATTATAGGCCCTTTCAAAGGTCATGTTGCCATTGAGTGTGTTAACTTATGCTGGATACATGCTCTACATGACGCATGCGAGTGCTTAGTGCCGTTATACATGCTTAATGTTATTTTTTGTGCTTCTGTGACGGTCACAAACCTGTTACTGAGGCTTATTGAAGAGTTTTATTCACATATACACATGCTCTGAAACAGGGTTATTATAGTTAACTAAAACCATTTTTACAAAAACATCAAATTTTATTACTTAAAAAAAAAAAAAACCTGAAATAAAATTAGATCAATACAACCTTAAAACAAAACTTAAGCCCTTAAATAATAATAAAAAAAAAACTTAAACTTACTTGTTCTAAAATAATTAAAACTGAATTAAAAATGAATAAAAACTATATAGACAGAAAAACAACTAAAACACACAACAAAACAACTGAAACTTTAAGAAAATATAATAATGAAAACTTTAAAAAGAAATAAAGAAAGTTATTACTAATTGGCATTATTTGTAATGGCTTTATTGCTAACATTATCACTAATAAAATAAATGACTAATAAATAAAACAAAAAAAACAAAACAAAAAATATACTAATTGATTAATGCGTAACTAATAAGATTACTAAGAGATTAATGAATAAATTGCTAATAAAATAAATAAGTCAATAAATAATAAATTACTAAGAGATTAGTAAATAAATTG
>CM065131.1:33917500-34085000 GCA_033026305.1 Cirrhinus molitorella | reverse complement strand
GATTACAATTTGAATGATTTAAAATTTAAATTGTCATATCATTTAAACATAATAGTATATTAAATATATTAAGATTTATTTTCGGAGTATATATCGTGAATTATGATTAAGAATTAAATTTTTAGTATTTTTTTATTATTCTACATTTTTGTATTATTAAATATCAATTTTAAAATGACATTTATTTAAAATTTTCACCAATTGTCTTTCAATGATATGACAATTTAAATGTTACATAATTAAAATTTTAATCATTTAGAACTTGTAATTGTAAAATGTTTTATTATAGTGAGTAAGCTCTTCTTCCAGTGAGACCTGATCAAGACGGCAGCACATAAAGTTTTGTACAAAGAGAATCGCAAAGACGATACCACAATGTACACAATCACAACTCCTAAGGAAACAATCAAATCATGAAAAACAATCACAGGTATCCTTTAAGACATTATACAATAGACATTTAAAAGTGCTCAAAGTTGGAAATTTGTCAAGATTGAGTAAATTTTGTAGTTCGTTCCAGGCCCAAGGAGCCTAAAAGGAAAAAGCACGCTTGCCAAATTTTGACAATACTAAGTAAATTACAATGCACACAAAATACTAACTATAAATTTCATTTCTGAACATTACAAATTAAAAAATCATAGATAATTGGATGCTGAACCCCATTTCTGTCAAAAAAAAAAAAAAAAAAATAATAATAATTTTATTATATTACTATTCTCTTGTTTTAAGCATCTAAATGTCTTCTTTGCTTATGTGCAGATAGTTTTACTAGAAAAAAATATATATCGGCACTGATATTAAGCATTTTTTAATGGTTATCGGCATGAGTCATTTTCAAAACAGTTTTGCCGATAAAATAATTTGAAAGCATTTGTTTTTGTCAGAGCCCTTGTTATTTTTAGATTTTACATTAATTTTCATTTTCACACCAGATATTGTAATTGTAAAATGTAAATTTAACATTATTACCATTATTTTATGTCCCAGTGGACTGATATTGTTGCATAAAGCCGGTCGATCAGATTGATTTGTCATTTTTGTGTGCAGTACGCGTCTGTGAACGGACTGTGGGCGGCCCGTCTGACGCTGAGACTAACAGGCCTGTGTCTCTCTTTCTCTCTCATCAGATTGTGTTGTACAGACAGAAGGAAGTGAAGAGCAGCGAGTGTGATATGGCCAGCGTTCATCACCTGCTGTCTCAGATGCCTCAGGATCTGCCATACGAGGAGCTGATTGGTCAAGCTCAGAGCCTCTTCATCAGCTGCCCACCCTCTCTGCTGACCCAGTCTGCAGCACTGAAGCCACGCAAAATGTGAGTCTCTCAAACACATGCTTACATTCACGCACTTGTGGAAAGGTTTCTACCTCTTCAGTGAAGCATATTAGTAAATAAGATACTTGTAAAGTTCTTGCGTAATCTTTCAGCCCTAATACAACTATTAGAATTTTTAACTAATAACCAAATATGGCAAATTGCAACGGCTGTGTTTATTATGCACTGTGTGTTACAGAGTGAAGCGCTGCAGTGTCTTCATTTACACAGTTTCTGTGCAATTTATTTCACAGTAAATGCTGCTCCACACAAACTCCATCTCTGTGACTATTGTGAGTTTAGGTCACCTATAACATGCATTTGTATAAAGAAGTAAAAATAATAATAATAATTTACTAGTAATGGGGTTCAACATCCAATTCTCTGATTTTTAATTTGTCATTTTTTCATGTAATTTACATTTAGTATTTTGCTATAGAGTATATGGAGTATTATTAATCTAAAAATAAAATTATTATTATTTTACTGTAAAATAAAAATAGTTATTTGATGTATTTTTATTACATTCTCAGTGTTTTGAATTAATTTCTAGAATACTCTATATATGATGATTTTTATTTTACAGTGCAGTTGTTATTACAGCACAATCTTATTTTGTTTGTTTAATATATTTAAAACTACTAGTACTACTACTACTACTACTACTACTACTAATAATAATAATATTAATATTAATAATAATGTTATTGTGTAGTCATTGATTTACAATCACAGTCTCAATTAATATTAATATTAAATTAAAAAAAATCTAGAATATTCTATATATTATACATTGTTTTACTATATATATATATATATATATATTTATATATATATATATATATATATATATATATATATATATATATATATATATTTTATTATTTATTATTTTTTATTATTTTAT
Organism: Cirrhinus molitorella; assembly: GCA_033026305.1. NCBI lineage: Eukaryota > Metazoa > Chordata > Actinopteri > Cypriniformes > Cyprinidae > Cirrhinus > Cirrhinus molitorella. Next base: position 34,082,778 of record CM065131.1, on the reverse strand, counting down.
TATTTGATATATAATTTATTAGATACTCAATGTATCAAAATAATTTCTGGAATATTCTATATAATATACTTTTTTATTTTACTGTGCAGTTGTTATTATAATAGTAATGTTTATTTTTTTGTTTATTATATAATTATTATAATTAATAATAGTAATCATAATATTGTCAAATTAACAGTCAAATTTATTATTATTATTATTATTATTATTATTATTAATACATTTCTGTATTTTCTAAAATATTTTATATATTATTTTATAGATTTATACTACTTGTTTTACAGTGCAGTAGTATTACTCTAAAATACTAAAATATTTTATTTAATATATTATTTATTAATGTTTTTAATTAATTTCTGGAATATTCTATATATTATACTTTTTAATTTTACAGGTAATTGTTATTATAAAACTGTTTTTTTTATTTTGTTTTTATATTAATAATAAATGTTGTTGTTGTTGTTGTTGTTGTTGTTGTTGTTGTTGTTGTTGTTGTTGTTGTTGTTGTTATTATTATTATTATTGTATAGTCATTGATATATAATCAAAATTAGATTTATTATTATTATTATGAAGTACTACATTTTTGTGTTTACAAACAAGCTCAGCAAACCTGGCGATCTTTCTTTTTTCTCACAAAATCATTCAACCCAAGTAGTATATAAATAATAAACCAGTTCCAGTGCTGTTATACTGTAGGATACAGTGTGTACCCACACACACACACACACACACACACACACACACACTTGTCATCTTTAGGGGCGTTTGTTTCTGCCTGTGTCCATCAGGTGGAGCTATTGAGTACGCTATCACTTCCTCTGCACACGGTGAGACTGTTGCGCCCCTGTTGTCACGTGAAGGACGCTCAGCCAGAGCTGTCTGCGTCTCGCCCCTGTGTGTCTAAACACTCGCTGTCGGCCTGCCGATTGCATTTGCAGATGCAGTCGAAGCCGCTTTAATGATTTATCTCTAACGGTAGCGGGAAACGATTCCTTCTGCATTCAGCGGCAACTGAATTCGAGTCCCTCAGCGCTGAAAAAGCCATCAGAGGAGAGATCTGTCTTGTTTAAGATCTCCCCGCGTCTGTTGTCGCCTATGAAGATTAAGAGCGAGCGAGAGACAGAAATGAGAAAAAGAAAGTGACAGAATTGAGAACGAGGGGCAGCGAGACCGAGAGAGACGTAAATGCTACGATGAGAGAGAAAGAGCAACAAAGATAGACAGAAAGTCAGTATGCAAATCAGTCCTGCAATAAGGAAGCTCCGCCTCCCTGGGTTATTAAAGCTCTACCCTGATTTGCATAACCCCTCCCCCACCAGCATCTGTGGCCTCAGTGAAAGCGAAGAACATACGTGTGTGTGAGTGAAATGAGCAGCCCCTCTTGAGGCCGTGACCCGTGACCTTGATCTCTATTGTTCTGTTTGACCCTGTGGAGTGCTGTAATGAGGAGTGGCACGTCCTCCCTAATGGCTTTGACCCCCAAATGTTCTTCATTAAAACCCCCTGCACACCCCCTCAGGCTAACATCCTGCCCTCCGCGCGCATCTGACTTCATAAACGCAGTAACATTATATTATCACCGAGACTGATGCTCTGATCTCAGCGTTTGGTGTTCGTTAGCGCTGCCTGTTGCCGGTTTGATTAGATCGCATGTGTTTGGGAAATAAAATTCTAGAAGATAAATTGCAAGCACCTGTGTAGTTTGATGGATGCTGAGACTTTGTGGGTCGAGGGTGTTTGCATGCAGGTTGTTTACTGTAATTCTGGCTTTGTATCTCACAACTGCATCTATTTTTTTTGTAATTTGAATACATATCTCTGACTTCATAGCTCCTAATTGTCCTTTCTGCAGTTATGACTTCATATCTCCCAGTTGCATTTTTTTGGTAAATTGTGACAGAATCTGCAAAATGTTCTTTCTTTTAGCAAAATAAGAGGGATCATACAAAATGCATGGTATTTTTTTATTCGGTACTGACCTGAATAAGATGTTTCACATAAAAGATGTTTACATATAGTCCACAAGAGAAAATAATAGTTGAATTTATAAAAATGACCCTTTTCAAAAGTTTACATACACTTCATTCTTAATACTGTGTTGTTACCTGAATGACCCACAGCTGTCTTTTTTTTAGTGATAGTTGTTCATGAGTCCCTTGTTTGTCCTGAACACTTAAACTGCCTGCTATCCTTCAGAAAAATCATTCAGGTTCCACAAATTATTTGGTTTTTCAGCATTTTTGTGTATTTGAACCCTTTCCAACAATGACTGTATGATTTTGAGATGCATCTTTTCACGCTGAGGACAACTGAGGGATATGCAACTATTACAGAAGGTTCAAACACTCACTGATGCTCCGGAAAGAAAAACTATGCATTACGAGCTGGGGGTGTAAACTTTTGAACAGAATGAAGATGTGCATTTTTCTTAGTTTGCCTAAATAGCATATTTTGTTCATTTAGTATTGCCCTTCAGAAGCTACAGAAGATACTTGCATGTTTCCAAGAAGACACAATTAGTTAAATTTACCATGATCTTCAAATTCCAAAAGTTTTCACCCCCCGGCTCTTAATGCATGGTTTTCCTTCTTTATTTGAAATATCTTATTCAGGTCAGTGCTAAATAAAAAATAACATGCATTTTGCATGATCCCTCTTATTTAGCTAAAAGAAGCTTTGCAGATTCTGCAAAGTGTATGTAAACTATTGACTTCAACTGTATCTCCCATTTGCATCTTTTTTCGTAATTATGATTATATCTGACATTTCTAACTTTACATCTCCCAATTGTGATATTTTCGTAATTTTGACTTTTATCTTCAGTTGCATTTTTTTTCTTCCGAAATTGTGATTACAGGTCCTTCTCAAAAAATTAGCATATTGTGATAAAGTTCATTATTTTCTGTAATGTACTGATAAACATTAGACTTTCATATATTTTAGATTCATTACACACAACTCGAAGTAGTTCAAGCCTTTTATTGTTTTAATATTGATGATTTTGGCATACAGCTCATGAAAACCCAAAATTCCTATCTCAAAAAATTAGCATATCATGAAAAGGTTCTCTAAACGAGCTATTAACCTAATCATCTGAATCAACTAATTAACTCTAAACACCTGCAAAAGATTCCTGAGGCTTTTAAAAACTCCCAGCCTGGTTCATTACTCAAAACCGCAATCATGGGTAAGACTGCCGACCTGACTGCTGTCCAGAAGGCCATCATTGACACCCTCAAGCAAGAGGGTAAGACACAGAAAGAAATTTCTGAATGAATAGGCTGTTCCCAGAGTGCTGTATCAAGGCACCTCAGTGGGAAGTCTGTGGGAAGGAAAAAGTGTGGCAGAAAACGCTGCACAACGAGAGGGGGACCTGCGGAAGCAGTGGACTGAGTCTGGAGTAGAAACATCCAGAGCCACCGTGTACAGGCGTGTGCAGGAAATGGGCTACAGGTGCCGCATTCCCCAGGTCAAGCCACTTTTGAACCAGAAACAGCGGCAGAAGCGCCTGACCTGGGCTACAGAGAAGCAGCACTGGACTGTTGCTCAGTGGTCCAAAGTACTTTTTTCGGATGAAAGCAAATTTTGCATGTCATTCGGAAATCAAGGTGCCAGAGTCTGGAGGAAGACTGGGGAGAGGGAAATGCCAAAATGCCTGAAGTCCAGTGTCAAGTACCCACAGTCAGTGATGGTCTGGGGTGCCATGTCAGCTGCTGGTGTTGGTCCACTGTGTTTTATCAAGGGCAGGGTCAATGCAGCTAGCTATCAGGAGGTTTTGGAGCACTTCATGCTTCCATCTGCTGAAAAGCTTTATGGAGATGAAGATTTCATTTTTCAGCACGACCTGGCACCTGCTCACAGTGCCAAAACCACTGGTAAATGGTTTACTGACCATGATATTACTGTGCTCAATTGGCCTGCCAACTCTCCTGACCTGAACCCCATAGAGAATCTGGGATATTGTGAAGAGAAAGTTGAGAGACGCAAGACCCAACACTCTGGATGAGCTTAAGGCCGCTATCGAAGCATCCTGGGCCTCCATAACACCTCAGCAGTGCCACAGGCTGATTGCCTCCATGCCACGCCGCATTGAAGCGGTCATTTCTGCAAAAGGATTCCCGACCAAGTATTGAGTGCATAACTGAACATAATTATTTGAAGGTTGACTTTTTTTGTATTAAAAACACTTTTCTTTTATTGGTCGGATGAAATATGCTAATTTTTTGAGATAGGAATTTTGGGTTTTCATGAGCTGTATGCCAAAATCATCAATATTAAAACAATAAAAGGCTTGAACTACTTCAGTTGTGTGTAATGAATCTAAAATATATGAAAGTCTAATGTTTATCAGTACATTACAGAAAATAATGAACTTTATCACAATATGCTAATTTTTTGAGAAGGACCTGTATATCTGACATTTTCAACTTTAAATCCACGAATTGCAATATTTGCGTAATTGTGACTTTATATCTCCTAGTTGCATTTTTTTTGTGATAATATCTGACATTTTTAACTTTATATTTCCCAGTTGCAATATTTTCATAATTGTGATTTTACATCTCCAAGCTGCATTTTTTTCCTAAATTTGTATCTCCCAATTGCGATATTTTCATAATTGTGATTTTATATCTCCCAGTTGCATTTTTTTTGTAATTGTGATTTATATCTGACACTTATAGCTTTATATCCCCCAGTTGCATCTTTTTCCATCCCAGTTGCATCTATTTTTTGTAATTGCAACTTTATATGTGACAACAGTTGCCATGTAATGCATCAGCTACCCATATTCAGATAAAGCACCATGGGGTGGGCAAAACCTGCCACAATAAATGGAAAGATTTCAGAAACACAACACCCACATTATGTCCACCCAGAGCCGGTCTGAACTCTTTTGCATACTGGTCTCAAGCTTTTGCATACTTTAGAAAGGCTGAAGTGAATCAGTCGGTCTGTTGCATGTTTTATTGCGTAAGATTGTTTTTTGGGCTTTTTCCTATTTTTTATTTATGGAAATAGAGCGAGGGCAGGAACGCACAAGGAAAAAGAAAGACTCAAATTGTTTGAGCATTCCAGCTCACCACTAGGCCATGACTATAGGTATAGTTTTTTTATTCAGTATTTCTCAGTCCTTTTTCAGCAGAACTCTGTAAGACTGCATGTTTTTTTGCATGGATTATTTGACACCCCTAATTCAGGTCACGGATGCGCTTGATGGGATAATGAGCTAATCAGTAGAATCAGGTATGTTAAATAAGGGAGATCTAAAATATGCAGCAACTGGTTTGAGGAAAGCTGCATTAGATTTACATTAAAGGTATGATCTTTGTTTGACGCATTGCATTCTTCATTAAAAAAAGATTTGGAGATGTGTAGCATTCCATCAGTTGCTCTCCAGTGGATCCTCTGCAGTGAATGGGTGCCATCAGAATGAGAGTCCAATTCAGATTTTTTCAACATGACTTCAAAGCACCATTAGAGACTATTGGATTCCTCTAAACATTATGGTAGACCTTCAGATCTTTTAACATACAGGAACATTTAACCTTTAACCTCCACCTGTAATTTCTATGGGCATCCAGTAAGCAAAGGCCTTTGGTGCATCACATCACGCTTGAACGAGCGGCTCCTGGTGACGTGACGAAGAGCAAGCACTTACGGGTTATCAGGACAACAGGACATCAGAGCTGATTCACAAAGGACACACACATACACACACTCTCTCACACAAGCCAAGTGCAGGCTCATGGGTAATTGGGCATACCATCTCAGCAGCAAGTGTCTAATAATAGGGCCATCATGTGTGTTAGATGGAAGGACGCATTGAATTAGAGCATCCCACTGAACTGTGTTAACCCATAACGTTATGACAGCGAGAAAGAGAGAGAGGGGTTTAAGTATATTCTCTAAAAGCCAATAACGGGCTCCCAAGGCTCTAATGGTGATCAGGTTTACAGACATGTTACACCTGCAGGAGAGCAGAGGCAATTTTTAGGGTCAGCGGATATTCAGCGCCCAGTTCAGACATCTACAAAGGGCATAATTGTATTATTTCCAATAATAAATTACATTACTGTTCAAAGTAGGGATGCACCGATATGTATCGGCTGATTTTTGATTCTTTTAAAGCCATCTGCATTTTGGAAATAGCATGAAAATGGCCGATGGTTTATTAATTGACTGCATGGAGACAACGAGTTGCGTTGCAGCCTGTTCATTATTAAAATACAATACAGTTAAAGAAATATAAAAAGTCACACTGCTCAGTTTAAATTGTCCATAGTTCAGAGTGACCAGAGCCTCACTGCTGATATAGCCTATGCAGGGCTCGAAATTAACTTTTTTACTTGGTAGCACTGGTGCTCCCAACTTCAAAATTTAGGAGCACCCACCAACAATTAGTAAAAAATTTACTTGTCCAGGTAAAAAAAAAAAAAAAAAAAAAGCCCTTTTTTCTTTGGCGTAAATGTAATACATTCCAGTATCACTATTCTATGTGATATTTGCCTTAAACTTTTTAACTTCATGAAGGCCAATATTTTCCTAACCTTACTAAATGTACATGTCATTATTTACGTCAGATTTGTACTTATCAATACATTTAGTTAGAAAAATTAGACATATTAAATCAGTATCAACCAACTCCATTTTTCCAATACAGAGGAAAACAAATCCTAAGTGCATTTAAATGTCTTTACTGTTTAATGAAGATAAGAGGTTCCAAAAAATGCATTTGTGCAATAAAATTGCAAATGCATAATGTTATAAAATTAAAGTTTTAGTTTTTTAAACATATACGTGTAAAATGTTGGTAAAATGCAACAATTTTTTAAATATGAAACCGAACCACCAATAGGTGGCAGTAAGAGACTGTCTTAATGAATAAGTCACGGATTCAACCAGTTCGTTCAAACGGTTATTCAGAATGGCTCGAAGATTCGCGACTGTTCTGCTGCGCCTTTGCTTAGAACTATTTTCGTTAGCAAAATGGTCAATGATGTGTCTAAAATGCAAGTCAGTTAATATTAACTACTAGTTTATTGAACTGCTGTTGCATAACATCAATGTCATATCGTAATGGTGCTTGTTAGTGTAATGTTTCTTACCTATATATGTTATATGCAGTTTTTTTTCTACCACAGTATGTTTGTTTCTTTCTGTTTGCTGTTGCGCCTATTAGTTTTGAGCCTCAACTGACGCAACCTTGATACTGTCCGTTTTCAGTCACCGTTTAACACAGTCAGAATCATCTCAAATTTCGATGCTGTGCTAGTTATCGTTTGTTATTGATTTTTTGATCGGGTTACTGTCCGGTAGGGCAAGTAAAATTCTCTTTCACCAGTGCCATTATTTGTAACGCTAGGCAGTTTGCAAAAGAAATCTGTCAGTGTTCTTTTCATTTTCCCTCTTCTTCAGCCCTTTACATTTACCGTAGTAGTTAGCAGAGTGATTGACAGCTAATAACTTAATTAACCAATCTAAAATCGGTCACCGTATCAGCATTCAGTACACAGAAGCCACATACTGTGAACGTTTTTAGAGAAATGAAAAGAGGTCGCACGACAACAGTTACATGTACTCGCACAAATGCTCCCAAATATATTTTGAGGTGCATATGCGAACAAAATGGTCGCAATTTCGAGCCCTGCTATGTGAAGGATGATGCCTATAGTTTACATAATAAATAGTATTTTAGCATCCATAAATTGCGAATATGGAAACATTTGGATTTGCGCAGAATGAGAGAGGTAGGCTTTAGTTTTGCTTTTTTAAATCAATTTAGCTTATATTTAACTTTAGAGGATTTGTTGTTGAGAGAATAGAACTAAATAGCCTAATTGTGTTTGTAATGTTTGTAAATATTTTGCTAATTTAGATGTTTTTTTTTCCTTCTTAAACGCTTCTAGGAGTAGCGAGTTTACAAAAGGAGTTTTTATCCATGCTGCAAACATCTTGAAAAAAATACTTTAATGTCTTCAAAGCGTTTTTTCTTTCATTTATTACATTTGGTCAAAATCTAGAAATCTAGGCTACAAGATCAAAACCCCCTTCATGTTTTTTTTTTTTGTTTTTTTCCTTTTTGAGTATAGAAAATGTTGTACTTTTATTTTTATTTTTATTATTATTATTATAAGCAAAGAAAAAGTTTTAATAAAACCTTTAACAATTTTTTTTCTACTTAAACCGGTAATAATATGAGGCATGCAGAAACGGAAATGTTTAAATACAAATTTTTCTGAGTGAACCAAATTGTTAGTATTTTTTATATATATATTTTTTTTTTTTAAGCCCTGCTTTATGCAACTGATCAATATCGGTATTGGAATCGGCCAGTAGTTGTTTGTTAAAATTGATATTGGCATCGGGGAAAAAACAATCTTATTGGTGCATACCTAGTTCAAAGGTTTGTGGTCTGTAAGATTTATTTTTTTTAAGCCCTGCTTTGTACAACTGACCGATATATTGGTATTGGAATCGGCCAATAACTGTTTGTTAAAATCGGTGTCCATTATGGTATTGGCCAAAAAATAAAAAATAAATCAATTATATTGGTGCATCCCTAGTTCAAAGGTTTGGGGTCAGTAAGATATATATATATTTATTTATTTATTTATAAGCCCTGCTTTGTGCAACTGACCAATATCGGTATTGGAATCGGCCAATAGTTGTTTGTTAAAATCGGTATCGGTATTGGCGTCGGCCAAAAAAAATCCTATTGGTGCATCCCTAGTTCAAAGGTTTGGGGTCAGTAAGCTTTTTATTTTTAAAATAAGCCTCTTTTGCTCACCAAGGCTGCACTTATTTGTTTAAAATATAGCAAAATACAGTAATATTGTGAAATATTATTGCAATTTAAAAAGACTGTTTTCTATTTGAATACGTTTCAAAATGCAATTTATTCCTATGATCAAAGTCAGAATTCTGTGTCAGTCTTCAGTGTCACATGATCCTTCAGAAATGATTCTAAGATGCTGATTTGTTGCTCAAGAAACACTTCTGATCATACTTTATTTTCAAATAGATTTTTTTGTAACATTTTCTGTCAACTTTGGTCAATCTTATGCACCTTTGCAGAATAACAGAAAAAAACTACTGACCTCAAATTTTATTGTTTTTGAACCAAATTAAAATTGTATATTATAGAACATTTGGTTTAAGTTCTAAATTTTATCCTAAATTCTATATACATATAGCTAATCAATCGACTGATACATCTATGTGAGCGTTTGCACACAGACTTTACACATTAATACGTTTGTGCATGTGATTAGTGCACAAGACCCTCGAAGAAGAGGATGATGAGGGTAGGATTTCCGTGAAGACTGGAGTTGCGATGGTGTGACTGTGTGCAACTGTGGAAATGTTCTCCCAGTGTAAACACATCCATCATCTGCTGTATCTTCCTCACCACAGCAAGAACAGATTGAGCAAGAGGAAGAGAGCGAGGGGGAAAAACAGAAGAATGATGTGACAGAGGTCACACAATCTGCTGCTTCTGAGAGAGGAAACGGTAAAATTAGAAACTCTTTTAGAGACAAGAGGGAGGGAGAAACGGCGATCAAAGAACGTCAGACATGTGCCACCTTGAAGAGAGCAGTCAGAGGAAACCAAAGACTAAAATTCATCTCTGAAGACGCGGGAGGAGAGATTTCCCGCAGAGCCCATCGCGCAAAGAGTTAAAGGGACCGTTCACCCAAAAAATTAAAATGATATACTTACCCTTGCGTCCTTCCAAACCTGTCTGTTCTTTGTAGCCGAATCTTTGACAAATCATCACCTTTTTGCCATACAGCAACAGTTCATAGTTTTGTCTGTCAAGCTCCAAATAGGACAAAAAAAAAAAAAAAAAAAAACTAAAAAAGCATACTCAACCCTTCTGAAGTTTGTGTGAGGAAACGATCAAACAAAATTGTTCTCCATTCCACATGTTTGTGAGAATCAATAGTTTTTGGCACCATTGACATCAAAACCTGCTGCAGTGCAACTAGGCACCATTTTTCCAACTAATATTTCAGTTGAAATTGTAAATAACGCTTTCACTTACATCTTTGCATGGGTGCAATTTATATTATATTGTTTTTTGTAGTGCTGTTGTGTATTTTGTGTGTGAAAAATGACTAAAATAATATAAAATTTATATAATATATTTATATATTATATTTTAATTTTAATAGAAATATTGCTTCGGGAAGTAGCTAAAAAAAAAAAAAAAATGAAAACAGAAAATTTTGTTACTATATTAAGTGTGCATTTTATTTTTTTTATATTTTCTGTTTTCATTTTACTTTTAAAGTTTTATTAATTTTGTTTTTGTCATTTTTGTGTTTATATAGTACTTTATTTAGTTTAAAAAAGGTAATTAACATTAAAAATTTAATACAAAAAAATTTACATTTTTAACAGGTAATTAAATTAAATGGGAACTGAAATAAAATAGAATATAAAAAAACTTTTAGCTGCAAAATGACAAATTCTTAAGTTTAAGTTAAGAAAGGGCAAATTAAATTAAATAGACATTAAAAACAGAAACTATAAAAATACTAAAACTTTCAAATTAAAATTTCCATTTAGTTGAAGTTGAAGTACTAAGATGACTAAAATAAACTGAAATAAAAACAATAAAAATTAAATAGTCATTTAAAAAACAAAAACAATATATACTAATTAATATATCTTAAATATATCTTTGAAAACCTTTAAATAAAAATTTTAATTTAAGTACTAAAATAAACTTAAACTGAAATAAAAAGCTAAATAAACATACAAAAATGAATAAAATGACTTAAACACAACAAAAAGTTAAACTAAAATATTTTTAAGTACTAAAGTACTAAAAATTATGTTTTTATTTATTTGTTTCCAAGAATAAAATTATGAAAACTTTCAATTTAAATTTCTATTTAGTATTTAAGTAAACTAAAGTTACAATTAAATTCTAAAAAAATTAATTGAACATTTAAAAACTACAAAAAAATAAAAATAAAGCTAAGTAGTCTTTTAATAACTAATAAAATAAGTAGTCTTATAAAAAACTAATTAAAAACAGCTTAAATACACAACAGTATTACTAAAATTCACCAAAAATAAAAATGAAAACAGAAAATATAAAAATACAAACTATATGATTCAAAATATTAATATTAGTTTTTATATATATATATATATATATATATATATATATGTTGCCTTGGTAAGTGCTTGAAATAAAATAACCTGGTACAATGAAACTTATAACATGTTTTTTGCAAAACAATGTTTTAGTAAATATTGTACATAATGCTCAAGTTATACCTTTGCACCAGTGTCATTTTTACATCAGTGATATACAATTTAGTTATTATTAATATTTGAATTACATTTAATTTTTTATAATTTAAAAATTATTTAAATTTTTTAAGGTTTAGTAATTGTTTAGATAGTACTTTAGTACAAAAAAAAAAGAGAACGGCCTTGGCAACTAGCTGAAATAAAATGTTTAAGTTTTTTTTATAAGCTATTGTTTGATCTGTTTAAATAATAAAATGTTTTTTTAATGGTTTTAGTTTTTATTAATTATAATTAGTAATAATAACCCTGTATTGTTCTTTGCACAAAGCTAATATTTGACTTGAGTAGAGCTGGAATACGCTGCAGTTTTTTTGTGCTTTTAGTAAGCTGACCGATGTGGTGGTGTTGTTTTTTCTTCAGCGAATTGTCACTGAATGTAAAGGCGCTGCGTAAAGATCCTTTCGTAAGAGGTTAAGGCCCGCTCTGAGTGACAGAGCTCTGCCGGGTCGGTGTCGCCGCATTAGACTGGGGTTTCGTCAGCGCAAACTGCCGACTCTCCCGGGCCTCCGCTGGTAAAGGGAAAGTTTAAAAGTTAATTGCTCTGCTGTTACCTGTCAGCTATTTTCAGCAGTGGCGCATTAGCTGTAGATACTAATGAGAACTGGGGAAAGCCGAGAATCAGAGGCAGGAGAGCAAAAGGAAAAAAGCGTGAAAACCAATGAAGACTTAAAGACGTTGAGCCCGTCAGCGCCTGCCCATGGTACTTCTTGTACGAGAGCCACTTTTTCATTAAACGTCGAATGTATTTCTGGCAGTTTTATTATCTTGAGTGAAAGGCATTTGCATTCCATGTTTACTATTCTTCCATAGAGACCGTAATGAAATGGAATTGAATATTTTATGATTTTTTAATGATGTTTTTCCTCTAAACTGTCGAGCGAAAGTCGTGTTGCCCTCAGCATGGGCTCCGCAGGACTTGGGAAAACTCTGGAAATGAGGCTCTGATTGAGACTAGAGGCCATGAGGCCGTTCTCATCCAGCGATCTCAATGTTTTTTTTTTGTACTTATGATTCACCCAGTTAGTCTTTTCTTGTGTTGTTCACTATCCAGGCGTTGAAACTTGACCTTTTTGTTTGTCGCTTGGTTTCTATTTCTGAAATCTCTTTGGTCCACAGTTTGGCAGCACATCATTTTTCTGGTTTTGTTGCGCATGATTTATTTATTTATTTTTTTTGAAGTTGAATGCCTTTTCATCTTGGTTTTTCATTTATTCTAATCTGATTTGATTTTTGTTACTTTTTCGGTAAAAATACTGTACTGTAGGGTACAATGAAGATATCAGTGTTATCGTTAACTAAAACTAATAATAAAAAAAGGTCATTAAAATAAATTAAAACGGTAACTGAAATAAAAATGGAATATATATATATATATATATATATATATATATATATATGTGTATTTGTAAAAAACTAATAATAAATTTTATTACTACTAATAAAAATGACTAATAATAAAGAAGTACTTAAATGACTAAAACCAACATTTAAAAAAAAATAATTATGAAAATCATAAAAACATTAACATGAAAATTGTAATTTAACTACTAAAATAACAAACTAAAATTGAAAAAAAAAATTAAATGATCATAAAAACTAATAGAACTATAAAAACATTATAATTAAAATACAAAAAAATACTAAAATAAGAAATTAAAATGAAACCGTTATTACAAATTGACTAAAACTGAAAATCTAATACTTAAATAGATATTTCAAAAAATTATACAAATTATTGACACTATAAAATTTTTAAAATGTAAAAAAATAAATGTTTAATTTACTAAACTAAAATGATAATAAAATTATTAAAATAAAGAAACGACTATAAAAATTACTAAAACAACACAAATTAAATTACAATTTTTTATTTTTCATTTAGTTTGTTGAAGTACTAAAATGACTAAAACAGAAATTAAATTTCTATAAATTAAGTAGACGTTTAAAAAACTAAGAAAAATGACTAAGACAGTAAAATTATGAAAACTTTAAAACTGAAACTTCTATTTGGTTTAAGTACTAAAATAAACTAAATGGAAATTAAATTATTAGAAATTAAATAAACATAAACAAACTATAAAACATGACAAACAACAAAATTACTAAAACTTTTAACCATTTATTTTAAGTTGAAGTACTAAAATGGTTAATGAACTGAATGAAATTAAATGGACATTTAAAAAAAACAAAAGTCATATTTTTTATTTAGTTTGTTGAATTACTAAAATGACTAAAACTGAAATAAATTTCTAAAAATCAAATAGACTTAAAAAAAAACTAAGAATACACAATATAATTATAAAAACTTTAAAAATACAATTTCTATTTAGTTTAAGTACTAAAATAGCAAAGTAATACAATTATTAAAAAATAATACAATTAAATAGACATTTTAAAAAACTATAAAACATGACAAACAACTAAAACTTTAAAATTAAATTTCTAATTTCCATTTAAAGTTGAATTACTAAAATCGCTAAAATGAATTGAATAAAATTAAATGGACATTTAAAGATCAAACTTTTTAAAATGTCTAAAAATTAAATGGAAATGAAAAACGGCTAACCATAAAATGATGAAAATTTTAAAATAAAAATTTCCATGTAGTTTAAGTCCTAAAATAACAAACTAAGATGGAAATACAAATATTAAATAAACATTTGATAAATGACTTAAACATATGAATGTTACTAAAACTTTACAATTTTTATCAAGCTGATGTACTAAAATTAAAAATAAATAAAAGCTAATAACTAAAAAACAACTTAAATGTATGCCAATTTACTAAAACGTTACCAAAAATGAAAATGAAAATGTCAAATATAAATATAAATACTATAAGATTAAAAAAAAATAAAAAATGCTAATTATTTATGTAATAAAATACTAAAATATCTCTTTTTCGGTTTCTCTGTTTCTCAGAATCGCCATCAGCACCTTCACAGACTTCCAGAAGTCCACACTGCGGCAGCGTCCCGACTCCGTCCTTCGCCGACAGCTTCAACAGCGGCATGAAAACCAGCTAACCCTCACCTTGAGCACCCAGCCAGGGGGCACTAACCAGCTCATCAAAATGGCAGTGTGGGGTCTGTCAGCCACGTTAGGAGCGGCGGCGCTGGCTGTGGTCCAGACCGCAATGGACTGGGCACCTGAGTTTCTCTCCCAGCTCTTCTGACATGAAACGCCTCGTTCTCACGTGTGCCAAACGGTGTGTTCTGCCATTGCAAATATGTGTTAAGCGATGCAAAACACCCGGAGAAAATGAATCCGAGGCTTATTTATTTCCGAATCATGCTTTTTTTCTTATTTATAGATTTTTAGCCGCGTTAATATCGGTGAAGTGGGAGGAGTCAAGCGAGGTTTTTGTAATCATAAGCGTTTCTGGATGTCGTTCCATCAGCAGAATGTCAGAGAAAGTGCTCTGCTAGGCCCTTCTCAACAGCACAAATTATTAAAAGGTTTTTTTCTCTCCTGCTGAATTCCATCAGTAGTGAGTGAAGCTCATTAAGAGGAGAAAACGGGCGAAGGCTGAAAGACCACAGAGACTCGCTGGTGAACGCAGCACTTTACAACAACAGTTTATTCTAGATCCATGCTTTCAGGATGCATGGCTCACTTCCAGGTCCTTCAGATATGAACCACTGTCCTCTGTGTGTGTTTATATATCAATGTATGCATAAAAAAAAAAAATTAGGTGTGAGAATTCACTTTGAAACTATTTTCACTGAGAAACTGCTAGTAAATTTCACAAATAATTACAAAGGAACACCAAGTATCATTAAACATGAATTATTTTGAAGCACAAACACTGAAAAGTATTTTATTGTGAAACTTACTCCTATAATCTTAAATGCTTTATTTGCAGTATCTCGCTATTAAGTGGATTATTTAAATTAACGTGTTCATTTAGTCAAATTAATTTTAAAAATAGAATGATTTTCAAAATTTTCCAAAAATGAATGTTTGTGATGCGGCACGCTGGAAAACAGTGGTTAAAGGGTTAAAAATGTTCATTTAAGTCAACCTACCACAGGTGAATAGGGTTCATTTTTTAACATGCATGTGTGTAAAAAAAAAAAAAAAAAAGAATCCTGAAAACTTTTGCATTTAAATTTTCATTTAGTTTAGGTACTAAAATGGAAATAAAAATATTAGATTTAAAATTTTTAAATTAAATAAACATTTAAAAAAACTAATAAAAATGACTAAAACACAAAAATATTACTAAAACGTTAAAGTTGATGTACTAAAGCAAACTGAAAATAACTCATGATAAAAGCTAATAACTAAGTAGCCATATATAATTAAAAAACAACTCAAACGCACAATAAAATCATTAAAACTTTAAATGTTTTTTTTTTTTTTCAGTGCTTTTTTTCTGGAAAAGGTTACAGAAAAGACCTATTAGTAATTTTTACCAAAATTGTACACATTTGTTGTGTACAATTTACACTGTAAAAATAAATAAATAAATAAATTATAATAATTACAATATAATTAATAATAATTCAAATAAAGCAACTTAAATACACAACAAAATCACTGACTAAACTTTAAACTAATTGAAAAATAAAAGTTATTTTATTTATTTATTATTTTATTTTTTTTTACCCTATATTTGTATATTTGTAAGTAAGTAGAAATAGAAAAAAGTTACACATTTGTACCCTAATTTTACCCTAATCAGTTTTAGTTTTAATAATTTTTGTACTTATATTTTAATCCAGTTGATGTACTAAACCTGAAAATAAATAATAATAAAAACTAATAAGCAGCCATATAAAAAAAGCAACTTAAACAAACAACGTTGATTGAAAAAAATAAATAAGTTAATAATAATAATATATATATATATATATATATATATTTATATATATATATATATTTTTTTTTTTTTTTTTTTCTGGAAAAAAAACTTTCTGGAAAAGGTTACAAAAAAGACCTGTTTTTAGACCTGTTAGTAATTTTACCAAAATGTTACAAAATTTGTGTGTACAATTTACAGTGTAAAAGATTTTTACTTAAGAATTACTGCTAAATTTCACAAATAATTAACACATTGAATTAAACATGGAATTTTAAAGTAGAAAGACTAAAATAGTATTTTCTTGTAAAAAGTCTAAAAATATTATTTACAACTTTGAAAAATACTTTTATGGAGCATTTATTTACAATTATAATGCTTTTAAAATGCTTCTTTCTACTTCAAATGTTCATATTCAGTTCAGTGTGTTATTTGCCATTTTTTTGAGAAATTCACAAGCAATTTCTGAGTGAAATTTGTTTCTACACCAAATGTTATTATGTGGTTCAAATTCCATCCCATAATTAAGACTTGAACCTTTCTAAATGTTGTAAGGCTGAGGATTGATTTCCAGCAAGGCCGAATTTGACGCCAATAAAAATTGAGTGCAGTTCATGAAAAAAATCCAGAAAACAGCCTTGTTTGGTTCACAAAAGAATAACTGACTAAAACATATCATAATGTTCGATTCACAGGTTCAGCTGTGCGCTTTCTTAAAAAGTCAGCTCGTGCCCTTCCAGGCTGCGAAGTCTTCTAAAAAGAGCAGCGCATATCTGTCACAGTCTTGCGTTTACAGAGTCGATGGGAGCCCGACCGACTTGCAGGAAGTGATGTGAGAGCTTCCACAGCTGGCTGCCTCTGTTTGTGCCTTGGGTGTTGATGAGCGGCTGTTACCAGACGGTGCCCTCAGCCGAAAATCACCACTGCCAAAAAAGGAAGACATAATGTGTTTGTGTGAACGAAGTCTTCATCCCGGCAACTTTAATGTGTTTTTAATGCGATTCAGACATTCTCGGAGCGTTTTTTTCTTTTTCCGAGTGGCTCGTGAACTCTCATGTATTTTGGAAGATAGGTGTATCTGAGTCGGTATTAGCCAGGCTGCCTTTGTTAATGGGAATTTAATTCGAACCAAAGTGCCATTTGTCGGCTTTGTGTTGTTCTTTTTAGACAAATGAATGTAATAAGATGTTTCTAAAGGAAGCTGATTTCATTAGACTGGCTGTGGGCAACTCATTCACAAGTTTAATACAGTAAATACAAATTAGAAATGGCCTACTGAAAATAATTAATATGAAACAAGTCCAAATTAAATTATTTGTTTTTATGCGTTTAAAAATCAGATGAACATGTCCATATATGGGCCATTCTGCAGACCAAAGAAACGCATTAAAATTAAAAAATCTTTTAAAAATCTTTTTAAAATCTAAGATTCTTCTATTATCTATTGAAACCCCAAATCATTTTTAAAATATCAGTAAGCTTATTTATTTATATATATATATATATATATATATATATATATATATATATATAATCATTTATTGGGTACTTTCAATTGGGAGGTGGCTGTCCTGAACCTTAACTGCTAAATTTCAACTTATGAAATATTGAAATATTTTTTGCATTTTATTTAATTGTTGTTGTTTTTTTTGTTTTGTTTTTTGTTCATTTGTTGTAAAAGTTAAAAAAAAAATGTTTTAAATGTTTTCTTTGTAAATTATGAAACTTTATGTAAAAAAAAAAAAAAAGTGTCCCACCTTTCATGTCACTACCGAAACTCAGACTGATTTTAACTACAAAATTCCTCTCTCTCATAGCTACAAAGTGTGAGTAGATAGTTCTCATCATTTTGAGTTAAATGTGTTTCAAAAGTCTGAAAATCTGTCTTCTTTAAAGAAGTTCACTTCCAGAATTTACAGATAATTTACTCTCTTTACACCTTGGATGTTGTACCATTTGCACAAGATATTTCCAACTCTTTTGAATCAATTCTGTGGAGTGGCCCATATATATATCAGTCATACACTACCATTCAAAAGTTTGGGTTTTGATACGATTTTTATTTTATTTTTTTTAAATAATTTAAACATACATTAAAAGTATTAAAATTGTAAAATATTATTGTGATCAAAGCTGAATTTTCAGCATCATGACTCCAGTCTTCAGTGTCACATGATCCTTCAGAAATCATTCTAATATTCTGATTTGCTGCTCAACAAACATTTCTGATCATCATCAGAATTGAAAACAGTTGTGGTGCTTCGTATTTCTTGCCGAAACCTTTTTTTGCGGAACGATTTTTTGATGAATAGAAGGTTCAAAAGAACAGCATTTATTTGAAATGGAAATCTTTTGTAACATCACTTTTGATCAATTTAATGCATCCTTGGAAAAAAAAACACACACTGACTCCAAACTTTTGGACAGTAGTGTATGTATACTAAAAAAATTTTCAACAATTGTTTTAATAATTTGCATCTTGACGGTTGACAGTGAGGCAGCTCTAGGTTTTGGAACAGATCTTTTGTCTTCATTTCTGAGCGGCGTACAGTGCTGTATGTGTGAGGAGGACAGAAGGCTGCTGGCTTCGTTGAACATTGTTGGCAGATGATCCAGCAGCTTTTGCTGTGAGAAGGAGACTTGACAGGAAAGTGATTTGGCTCTCCGGCCAAGTTTAAACAAGGTCTAGTTGGCACCTGGACCCGATGCTGTTTGATTGGAACAGAGAGTTCTCTGAGTGGACGTCTACTTCTGAAGAAAGACTTTTAAAACTTAAAAACGGGTTTGTTAGACAGTTCAACGACAACAGAAAATGTCCACATGTTGAATGCTGTTTAAGCTCCTTATTTGGAATGATTTTTGGGTCATCAAAAGTGCACACAAATAAACGCTTCGTGAAAGATCAACAAGAACTAAATTGTGTACTTCTTTTAGACTGCTAAATGTCATCTATGCAAATGTTTGTTTCTTCATCAGATTTTGAGAAATGTAGTATTCCATCACTTGCTCACCAATGGATGTGAATGGGTGCCGTCAGAATGAGAACATCACAATAATCCACAAGTAATCCACACCTCTCCAGTCCATGAATTAACATCTTGTGAAGCCAAAAGATGTGTGTTTGTAATAAACAAATACATCATTTTAAACTGTTACTAAAATATGAGTCCATAAGCCATGACAATGCTTCCTTCAGTAAAAAGTCTTGTCTGAATTTAGGAGAGAAATCTGCACAAATCAGACAGCGTTTACAAGACGTAAAACTAAACAAATATATGGGTGGATTTTGACGTGAGAGGACAACAGGAGATGGACTTTTCACTAGAGAAAGCGTTATTATGGATTATGGACTCATATTTTGGCCAGAAGACATGCACCTTTTTCACTTTACAAGATGTTAACTGATGAACTGGAGTGGTGTGGATTAATTGTGGATTATTGTGATGTTTTTATCAGCTGTTTGGACTCTCATTCTGACGGCACCCATTCACATTCATTGGTGAGCAAGTGATGGAATATTAAATTTCTCCAAATCTGATGAGGAAACAAACTCATCTACATTTTGTATTGCCAGACGGTGATTAAATTGACACCAAATTTTTGTGTTGAACTACTCCTTTAAAATATAAAGCCGGCGACTGATTTTCCCCTCGTGGTCAGAGGCTTGTGGTCATTATGGCAGTGGATGCAGTGTCTTTTTTTCCCAGGAGCATCTCACTATACAGCAAGGTTACAGAAAGCACAGCGAGAGCAGACCTAAAGGGTACACAAATAAAAGCTTTACGAAAGATCAACAAGAACTAAATTGTGTACTACTTTCAGACTGCTCGATATCATCTATGGACCAATGGATGCGAATGGGTGCCGTCAGAATGCGAGTCCAAACAGCTGATAAAAACGTCACAAAACCCCTCCAGTCCATCAGTTAACATTTTGTGAAGCCAAAAGATGTGTTTGTAAGAAACAAATCCATCATTAACACATTTTTAACTTCAAACTGTTACTAAAATACGAGTCCAAAATCCATAATAATGCTTCCTTCAGTGAAAAAGTCATCTAGTCTGAATTTAGAAGAGAAATCTGCACAAATCAAACAGCGTTTAGAAGTGGCAGAACAGCTCTAAACAAATATGTGGGTGGATTTTGATGTGAGAGGACAACAGGAGATGGACTTTTTCACTAGAGAAAGTGTAATTATAGATTATGGACTAATATTTTGGCCAGTTAACTGATGGACTGGAGTGGTGTGGATTACTTGTGGATTATTGTGATATTTTTATCAGCTGTTTGGACTCGCATTCTGACGGCACCCATTCACATCCATTGGTGAGCAAGTGATGGAATATTACATTTCTCCAAATCTGATGAAGAAACAAACTCATCTACATATTGTATTGCCAGAAGGTGAGTAAATTTAGATACATTTTTTGTGTTGAACTACTCCTTTAGAACATACACTGCAAAAAAAAAAAAAAAAAAAAAAAAAATTTAATTTAGATTTGGTCTTGTTTCCAGCCAAATTATCTGAAAATTCTTAGATCAAGAAAGATTTTCTAGACAAGTAAAAATTGTCTTGTCTTCAGAAAAAATAAGTCAAAATTAAGTGAGTTTTTCCTTACCCCATTGGCAGATTATTGTGCTTGTTTCAAGCAAAACTCACTTAATTTTGAGTTTTGCTTCCCCCTTCTCTCTCTCCCACTTTGCTTCCTGTCAGTAATGATCTGTCCTATAATAATAAAGCCAAAAAGGCCAAAAATAAATAAAAAAAACACTCGCTTAATTTTAACATCTTTTAAATTTGACTTGTCTAAAAAAATCCTTGATTAAAAATAGTTTAGATATTTTGGCTGGAAACAAGACAAAAAAATCTAAGTAAGAAAAGCATTTATCGCAGTGTAAAGTCAGACAGTTTTTTCCCCTCATGGTCAGAGGCTCATGGTCATTATGGCAGTGGCTGCAGTGTCTTTTTTTCCCAGGAGCATCTCACTATACAGCAAGGTTATGGAAAGCACAGCGTGAGCAGAGCTAAAGGGTGCACAAAAAAAAAACTTTGCAAAAGATCAACAAGAACTAAATTGTGTACTACTTTCAGACTGCTCAATGTCATCTATGAAAATGTCCTCATGCTTTCTTTGTGTCTTCATCAGATTTGGAGAAATGCAATATTCCATCACTTGCTCACCAATGGATGTGAATGGGTGCCGTTAGAATGCGAGTCCAAACAGCTGATAAAAACATCACAATAATCCACAAGTAATCCACACCACTCCAGTCCATCAGTTAACATCTTGTGAAGCCAAAAGCTGTGTGTTTGTAAGAAAAAATTCCATCATTAACACTTTTTAACTTCAAACTGTTACTTTCGGCTAAATACGAATCCAAAATCCATAATAATGCTTCCTTCAGTGAAAAAGTCGTCTCGTCTGAATTTAGGAGAGAAATCTGCACAAATCAAACAGCGTTTAGAAGTGGCAGAACAGCTCTAAACAAAAATGTGGGTGGATTTTGATGTGAGAGGAAAACAGGAGATGGACTTTTTCACTAGAGAAAGTGTTATTACGGATTATGGACACATATTTTGGCCAGAAGTGATGGTTTAAAGTTAAAAACGTCTTGATGGATTTGTTTCTTACAAATGTGCACCTTTTGACTTCACAAGATGTTAACTGATGAACTGGAATGGTGTGGATTACTTGAGGATTATTGTGATGTTTTTATCAGCTGTTTGGACGCTCATTCTGACGGCACCCATTCACATCCATTGGTGAGCAAGTGATTCTACATTTCTCCAAATCTGATGAGGAAACAAACTCATCTACATCTTGGATTGCCAGAAGGTGAGTACATTTACATCCATTTTTTGTTGAACTACTCCTTTAAAACATATACTGCAAAAAATTAGGGCTGTCAAACGATTAATCGCATCCAAAATAAAAGTTTGTTTACATACTATATGTGTTTACTTTGTACATTTATTATGTGCATATAAATACACACACATACATGTGTATATTAAAACAAAATATCATATGTATATATATTTATACCTGTATACAATTTAGATTATAAATAAATATAAATATTTTAGATATAAATCTAAAATATTTTTCCTTAACATATACATGCATGTGTGTGTATTTATATATACATAATAAATATACACAGTACACAAATATATAGTATTTAAACATAAACTTGTATTTTGGATGCGATTAATCGTTTGACAGCACTACAAAAAATGCTTTTCTTACTTTGATTTGGTCTTATTTCCAGCCAAAATAGCTAAACATTCTTAGATCAAGAAAGATTTTCTAGACAAGTAAAAATGGTCTCGTTTTCAGAAAAAATAAGTCAAAATTAAGTGAGTTTTTGCTTACCCCATTGGCAGATTATTGTGCTTGTTTCAAGCAAAAACTTAATTTTAATATATTTTTTTCTGAAAACAAAACAATAATTTTTGCTTGTCTAGAAAATCCTTCTTGATTTAGGATTTTTTTTGATATTTTGGCTGGAAACAAGGCAAAAAATCTAAGTAAGAAAAGCATTTATTGCAGTGTGAAGCTAGCAAATTTTTTCTCCCCATGGTGAGAGGCTCATGGTCATTATGAAGTGATGGTTCAAAGTTTTAAAACGTCTTGATGGATTTGTTTCGTACAAACATGCACCTTTTTGATTTCAGAAGATGTTAACTGATGGACTGGAGTGGTGTGGATTACTTGTGGATTATTGTGATGTTTTTATCAGCTGTTTGGACTCTCATTCTGACGGCACCCATTCACATCCATTGGTGAGCAAGTGATGGAATATTGCATTTCTCCAAATCTGATGAAGAAACAAACTCATCTACATTTTGTATTGTCATAAGGTGAGTACATTTACATCAAATTTTTGAGTAAACTATGCCTTTAAAACATAAAGCCAGTGATTTCTAGCTTTTTCCCCTCCATGGTCAGAGGCTCATGGTCAATACGGCAAGCAGCTACAGTGTCTTTTTTTCCCAGGAGCATCTTGCTGTACAGCAAGGTCACGGAAAGCACAGCAAGAGCTGCGACGGATGCACGAGGAGAGAAAGAGACGGAGAACCGCTCTAAAGGGCAACTGGGAACTCAATGGACCTGCCAAAGGCCAGGAGAGAAGGAAACAGAGCGAACGAAGCCAAGAATGGAGGTAGAGCACAGCTTACCAGGGGTCGCATTCAGCCGGAGCAGCGGGGCGGTGAACGGATGGGCACCTGTCGAGATGGAGGGGCTGTCGATTAGATTTCTCACAGCTCAGGTAATGAAAGACTCACAGCACCCATGCAACGAGGTATCCCATCATTCCCTCTGCCAATTCTATGTTTAATGCATAGCGGCAGGTTTAAGCAGCGAGGCTTCTCCCGTCTTTCGCCGAGGAAACTCACGGAAACTAAACCCCTGATGTGAGTGGAAATCTGCAAATTTACTGCCACTGAAGAAAACTTTGCTTGGTGTTCTGTTTGCAGGGGAACTTTTAAGGAGTTAAAGGTCAGAGCTTTGCGTATTTAAGATATAGTTTATGAAAAATCATTTTGAACATTTGAAGGATATAAAAGGCATTTTAACTTTCAAACAGGGCTTTATGAAGCTAACAGTTGTGCTTTTTCTAGTTAAAGATCACAGAATTTCATACATTTCAGGTGGTTTTAATGTAAGAATAATTCAAAATTAAAGGTTGCTATACATTCACTTCATGAACTGAAAGACCTTCTGTTTTAAATGTCATAAAGCCAACTAATTTTGCTTTTCAAGTTAAAATGTATAGATGAATTTATGTTCCAATTCAGTTTTTAATTTTTCCTACTCAAATTTGAGTTTTCTAACTCAAAGTTCAGCAATTAATTGAAATTTAAAAGGACTTTCTTACTTCAATTCTGAATGTCATAATATCATATACAATAAACGAATGCGATAATAGTGTTTTCATAATTAATTTCATAAATATATTTTGAATATGTATTTTGTCACTGCATTTATCTTTTTTTTTTTACTTTTTCGAATATAAAAAAATTCTAGCTAATATTTTTTGTTATTTTTTTGTTAAGAGTTTTATTTTTTAAATTAAAATTCAGGAAGTGATTTGAAATTTAAAAAGCTTTTTCTATCCATTTCTGAAAGTCATAATATGCTACTTTTTTTTTTTTTTTTAAATTTAAATTTAAATTTAAGTTTTATAAACATTCAAAAACATTTCATGTTGACAAATTTTCTAATTACAAAATTTAGTTACATAAATTTTAATTAATAAAATTCAATTAAAATGTAAAAATAACAGTAAATAAAAAATAATAAATTATATATATATATATATATATATATATAATAAAAATAATTTAAATACAATTAAATAAGTATAATAAAAAAAAAAACTCATAAATGAATGTCATAAAATTTTATGTAATTAACTGTTTTACAAGTAACTTTTTCCTGGATTTTTTTAATATATTTAATTTTATTTTTTATAAACATTCAAAAAACATTTAATGTTGACAAATTTTGTTTTCTAGTAAAAAAAAAAAAAATAGTTACAGACTTTTACATTTAGCCATTTTAGCAGACACTTATATCCATGAATTTTAATTAAAAAAAATAAATTGAAATGCAAGAAATTAAAGTAAATAAAAAATTGTAAATGTAATATTTTATTTTAATAAAAAATATTTAAATAAAATAAAATGAAATATGTATAATTAAAAAAAAATAAATATATAAATAAAAAACGAATAAAAAATGTAAATGAATGTCATAAAATTGTATGTAATTAATTGTTTTACAAGTAACTTTTTCCTGGGTTAAAGGATTTTTTTTATATTTAATAAAAAAATTTATAAGGGTTCAAAAAAAAATAGTTGCATGAATTTTAATTCAACTTCCTCACATTCACATAAGACTTTTACATTACATTTACATTTAGTTATTTAGCAGATGCTTATATCCAAAGCGACTTAATATATATATATATATATATTTTTTTTTTTTATAAAAATATATTTTAAATAAAATAACATAATTATAATAAAAAATAATTCAATTTGTATAAATAAACACTCATAAATGATGGTCATAAAATTGTATGTCATTTTTTTTTACTAAAAATAATAATTATTAAAAATAATTAGGATTAGGATTATTGTCAGTGTTTGTCACAGTCATTTTGGGATTGCCTTTTATGCAAAATATTCATGTGATGTTTCCTTCTAGGCAGCATAATGTTAAAATAATAACCTAAAAATCAAAAAAGCATGACGCTAACAACTCCAAGGTCATGGGTTTGTTTCCCAGGGAGCGCATGAGCTGATTCAAATCCATTCTGTGTCCATGAAAGGGATGCTCACTGAAGTTTCGAGTGAAACCGGACCCGCCTGGATGTGTTACACGTGAGCCGTTTCTCTCGCAAGGTTCTGTAAGGTTCGCTCTGGGACCCGCTAAAGCGGACAGGAACGCAGCCGAGGGTTAAAGGTCATTTGCGACGAGAGCTTCGCGGATCCTCCGGAGAAAGCCGCTCTGTCTGAAGGGGTCGACGGCGGGTACCCAAATGACAGAGGTGAGGATTAATATTCATGCCCATGACCCGCTTAATTGATGAAGCCTAGAGATCTGTGATTCTGGCCTGACTGACGGTCCAGCGCTCATAGAGAATTAATAATGAAAAACGACAGCCCCGTGTTTTTGGGCACAGGTAGGAAATGAGCTGCTGTTAATTAGGCCCCTGAGCTCCTCCAAATCTGTAATGAGCTTTCTGAGCACGCCAGCTCTCTTCCCAGCATGCATCTGGGTCTCTTATTCACTTAGTTTCAAAACCTAGCCGGCTGCCTTGCTGTCTGAATTCTAAGACAACGTCCTAAATATGCCAAAATGAGAAACTGATTTGTAGTGCTCTAAACAGACAACAGCACAGAAATCACACTTATTAAGAACACCAGATTCAAAATGTTGATGTTCTAATGTTGCTAAATTGAAAACTCTACTCCTAACAAGTTTATATGCTGTAAAATAAGTTGTAAATAAAACATGAATTATGTAAGTTTAAGTAAATTTCACAAGAAAATACATTTTGTCTGTCTATTTCAGTGTTTCAACTAGGTTTACAACTTTGGTGCTTTTTTTCTGTACTTTACTTTCTGTGTAATATCTAAAACATTTATTTTAGTGAAAAAATAAGTCCAAAACTCTCAATTTCAACATTTTGAATAATAGGGCCCTACAGTCTTTTTCTTTATTTTTTTTTCTCAGAAATTCTTGTGTTTACCTTTTTTTGATAATTGATCATGACTTTACAAACTTTGTAAAGTCAACATTTAAATTTGACAGTTTTTTTTTTTTTTTTATTAAGTTTTCAACCCCAATTAAAATTCAGGAAATTCAATTTTTTTTTCATTGCAGTGAAGTTTTTTTCATATGCAGTAAATTGATACCATGGCTTGTTTCATAAATTTAGTTAAATACACTACCAGTCAAAAGTTTTTGAATGCAAGATTTCATTTTTTTTTCCACCAAGCCTGCATTTATTTGATTTGAAGAACAGCAAAAACAGTAATGTTTTTAATTATTTTTACTATTTAAAATAATGGTTTTCTATTTGAATACATTTTAAAATGTAATTTATTCCTGTGATTTCAAAGCTGATTTTTTAGCATCATTACTCCTGTCACATGATCCTTCAGATTATGCTGCGCAAAAAAAAAAAAAAAAAAAAAATATATATATATATATATATTATGATGATGATGATGTTGAAAACAGCAGAGTAGAATTTTTTCAGGTTTCTTTGATGAATAGAATGAATAGAAAGTTCAGATAAGCAGCATTTATCTGAAATAGAAATCTTTTGTAACATTATAAATGTCTTTATCACCACTTTTGATTTGATTTAGAAACATAAAATTATTTTTTTTTATATTTATTTATTATCATTTTATCATTTATTTATTATTTATTTATTTTATATAAATAAAAAAATATACTGACTCCAAGCTTTTAAATAGTACAGATAAATGCTGATCTTTGGATCTTTATATTCATCAAAGAATCCTGAAAAAATAAAAAATAAAAAATAAATATTGATGATAATAATAATAAGAAAAACAGCAAATCAACATATTAGAGTGGAGTAATGATGCTGAAAATGCAGCTTTGAAATCACAGGAATAAATTACATTTTAGAATATTAGAATATATTCAAATAGAAAACATTTATTTTAAATAGTAAAAATATTTCAAAATTATACTATTTTTGTTGTGCTTTGGATCAAATAAATGCAGGCTCGGTGAGCAGAAGATATATATTTTTTTAAATGTTAAAAATCTTACCGTTCAAAAGATTTTGACAGGTTGTGTATATTTTTAGATATTTTAACTGGACAATTAGACAAAAATACGTAATACATTTTTTTTGCAGTGTAAATTGAATGTTTGTTAATGTGTCTGTTGCAGTGCATTATGGGATTGCTTTATGTTGTCTTAGAAAATAGCATAATGTTTTTGGAACAGCCTCTGCATTCAGGTCTGTAATATTCTAAAATATAATATAATATTCAAACCTCCTGGGTTTGATTCCTATCCACTTTATTCTTCAAATGTGGAAGTAAGCCTATGGATGAGACTTAAGGTTCATTAGCCGCTGTAGAGAAATAACGAGAAGAATAACAACATGCAATAAACAATGATACATTAAAATAATATGGTAAGACACCAATTTGCAATGTGAAGCAGCAAAACGAGCTGATTTGACCAGCTAAAAATAGCTGGATGCAAGTGAGACCGGAAGCCACACCCATAAAATTTACAAAAGGCCACTCTTAAGGGAAGAAAAATGTTGACAGAATGCATGAAGTAATGATTAAATGCTGTCTTTTCCTCAGCTAAACTTCATAAACGGACAAAAACTGAGTCACATCAGTATGAGTTATCTGGACCTGCCACTTAGATTTCAATAAAACCCCTACAGACCGGTTTTGAATATCAGGCTCGCTTTGTGCACGCGTCCCGGCCAGCGTTGCACACCTTTAAAAAATGTAGCGAGACTCATTTCATTGAATTGAGACGCCAACGCAGGGCATTACGGGACGCCACGTGGCCTCAGAGCATGATGCAAACTGCCTGTAATGAAAGCAATGATGCTCGCGCAGCTTGTCTCCCGTCAGGGCGTTCGGGTCCCCTGTAAGGCATGCCAGACCAGAGGCAAATGTTTTAAACGTGTCCCATTTCTTAGCGCATGCATTTATTTATGAGCGCAAGCTATAAACCTCTGTACGGAGCCGGTGACACGGAACGGCACGCGTGTAGCGCCTTTTACGACGTTCGGCGGGAAGACGATGTCTGTGACTCGCTGTGGCCTCGGTGATGGAGGGAGACGTTAAAACAAAGCACACGCAATTGCATGTTACAGTACGAGCAGCCTCAGGTTCAACGCTGACTGAAGTGCTTGTCAATTACAGGTCAAACTGTGTGTTTTTAGCTGAGTGTGTAAACAGAGAAAGTGTGAGGCTACTGGCAGTTTGCTGTAGGAATCCTTCAGTCTGCAGACGCCTAATTCTTTAATTATTTGTGCCCTTTTCTATGAATTTCTAGGTGAAAATTGAAAGGAAATCTCATACCAGATCCCCCCCTCCAGTTTAGTGTTTAATTGCTAATATTTTTGTGTTGCATTGGTAAAAATGTGTTTTTATTAATATGTCTACCCACAAAAAAATGGTGCAGAAGCTATTTTCACTCAGAACGTGGTGGTACATTTTGCAAACAATTAGGCTACAAAGAAACAGCAAGTAACACGTTGAGTTAAAAGTGAAATTTTGAGGTTGAAAAACTTGGTGTATTTTCTTGTAATTTTTCCTTTTTTTTTTTTTACAGTGAACCAGGTTCTTTTTGACTTGTTTTCCAGGGGGGAATTTTTTTTTTTTGGCATTGAGAGGTTTTTTTTTTTTTTTTTTTTACATGTCAAAATATATAACACATTTAGTATTTATTTATTTTTTTGTTATGTAAAATATATGAAAAAATTAAATAAAATAAATATATATATATATATATTTCCCTATGTTTGTACAATGCAACAAATGTTTATTTTTGTATATTTTTTATTATACGTTTTTTTTTTATTTACAATTTTTATTTACAAAATAAAATATTTATCAGGACAAAAGGGAAATTATGTACTTGTACTATAACTCAACATAAAAGTATGTATGTTAGTATGTTATTATTCTTAGTTTTTTTAATGTAAAAGAATACGATTATTCACATTGGAAGTGTTTAGAGGCTTTTGTTTTATTTTATTTTATTAACTGTGAAATAGGTGCTTTTTACATGTACATTTACATTTACATTGTCATTTTTGGCTTTTTTTCCAGGGTAAAAATATTTTTTATTTTTTAAAAATGAGATAAATAACACAGCATACTACAATGGAATATGATATTTTACTTGTCATTCAGTGTTTTTATTATTATTATTTATTTTTTTTTTATATTACGTCAATTTTTATTTTTGTATGTAGAAATAGCTGAAAAAACTCTACACATATAATTTTTATAATACAATTTTCTTTTTAATATAACTATACAAAATATATATTACTATATTTTTGGCTTTTCCCTATGTTTGTAAAATTTACCTAAAACTTTTTTCCTAAATAAAATGAATTTTAGACTTTTTGACTATTTTTATTTACAAAATAAATTTTATATATATATATATATATATATGAAAAACTAACTATATATTTATAGGGATTTACAATGTTTTTTTTATATTGATGCATCATAAACTACTTTTATACTTACAAACAAAACCAACTTAAGCTGTTTTGTAACTTTAAAACAAAAGCCAACACCTAAACTTTTCAACCTAAGCTTTTCTAGTTAAACATTAATTGCATTTCTTCACATTTCAATTCATTTTAATTCTCCTTCCTTACATTTAATTTAATTAAAACTCATGAACTGAAGTGAAATTTTTAAAGCTTTCACAAGTCAATTCTGAATGTCTCAATATCTTATGCAACAAACTGTGAGCTTCACAAGTACATTTATTATTTTCAAAGCATAAGACACTTTAACTGGGAAATCAGACAGAAATACAGGTCAAACTGTGTGTTTAGCTAAATGTGTTGAAGGCCAGTATCAGAGTAAACAGCGAGTGCGCGTGCGAGGCCTCTTTGTTTGTTTACTGGCAGCTCGCCGCGGGAATCCTTCAGTCTGCAGACGTGTAATTTAGATTTAATGTATTGGCCAGAGACCAAAGACTGCAGGTAATGACTTACGCAGGCAAGTTGCTATGTTAGTTACTCGAAAAGAGTGACACTAGGAGATGTGAGCGCTGTAAACAGTACTCACAGACGCATTTTAAAGCATCACTGACTCTCTCGTGGTGTGAAGGCTGTTGTTAAAGGTCGACAGCATGATTATACTGCCTTCTGATGCCTCGCTTTGTTGATTATAGTGGGTTTACCTGTTGATGAATGTCCTAATGTAACTTGAGGACTATAAACAACTGACCAGCGTTTGAAAATCTGCATTGTGGAGCATCAGGGAGCGTTTGAAGCTTCTGTAATAGTTGCATATGAGTCCCTCAGTTGTCCTCAGTGTGAAAAGATGGATCTCAAAATCATAGTCTTTGTTGGAAAGGGTTCAAATACACAAAAATGCTGAAAAACTAAAGAATTTGTGAGACCTGACGGATTTTTCTGAAGAACAAACAAGGGACTCATGAACAACTATCACTAAACAAAAAACAGCTGTGGATCATTCAGGGAACAACACAGTAGTAAGGATCAAGTGTATGTAAACTTTTGAACAGGGTCATTTTTATCAATTCACTTATTATTTTCTCTTGTAGACTATATGTAAACATCTTTTATGTAAAATATCTTATTCAGGTCAGTACTAAATAAAAATAACATGCATTTTGTATTATCATATTTTGGTAATATTTTGGTAAAACCTCTTATTTTGGTAAAATATTTAACATTTCTGCAGATTCTGCAAGGTGTAGTACACTTTTGACCTCATCTGTATATGTACGTGTATTTTGATGTGAGAAGACAACAGGAAATGGACTTATTGTGGATTATGGACTCCAGAAGCAACACAGCTTTTTATGGATTACTTGTGGATCATTGTAATTTTTTTTATCAGCTGTTTGGACTCTCATTCTGACGG
This sequence comes from Cirrhinus molitorella, assembly GCA_033026305.1. NCBI lineage: Eukaryota > Metazoa > Chordata > Actinopteri > Cypriniformes > Cyprinidae > Cirrhinus > Cirrhinus molitorella. The sequence continues at coordinate 34,051,468 of CM065131.1, read as the reverse complement.
CACCCATTCACATCCATTAGTGAGCAAGTTATGTAAAGCTACTTTTCTCCAAATCTGATAAAGAAACAATCTCATCTACATCTTGGATGGTCTGAGGGTGGGTACAATTTCAGCAAATTTCATTTTTAGGTGAGCTATTTCTTTAATATAGCATTGCATCTGTAGCTTAGCACTTTGTGTTTCCCCTACTGGAAGTGTTTCAAAATAAGTTTGAGACTAACTTTTTGGATCTTCAAGAAATCTGACATCTGTGTCACACTCTCACTTGTTTTGTACCCATTTTTGTTGGCAGTCTGCAGTCACATTCATTTGCAAGAACTAAAACGGAGCATGGACTTGTATTTTAGCTGGAAGCAACAGTTTGAAGTAAAATTGTCAATGGTGGATTTGCTTCTTACAAACACACAGCTTTTGACTTCACAAGATGTTAACTGATGGACTGGAGTGGTGAGGATTACTTGTGGATTATTGTGACGTTTTTATCAGTTGTTTGGACTCTCATTCTGACGGCACCCATTCACATCCATTGGTGAGCAAGTGATGTAATGCTACATTTCTCCAAATCTGATGAAAAAACAAACTCATCTACATATTGGATGGTCTGTGGGTGAGTACATTTTCAGCAAATTTCATTTTTAGATGAACTATTTCTTTACTAATGCACTGCATCTGTAGCTTAGCACTTTGTGTGTTTCCCTACTGTGCGTAAAGTGTTTTTAAATCCATTTGAAACTAACTTTTTAGAGCTTGAGTGTTTGATATTAAACAGTCAAGAGATCTGACATCGGTGTCACACTCTCACCTGTTTTGTACCTATTTCTGTTGGTAATTTGCAGTCACATTAATTTGCATGTTAAACATGTCTTAATGATGGATTTGTTTCTAACAAACACACAGCTATTCACTTCACAAGATTTTAATTGATGGACTGGAGTGGTGTGGATTACTCATGGATCCATCCATTGGTTTTGTACCCATTTTTGTTGGCAATTTGCAGTCACATTCATTTGCAAGAACTAAAACGGTGCATGGACTTGTATTTTAGCTGGAAGCAACAGTTTAAAGTTAAAAACATCTTAATGATGGATTTGCTTCTTACAAACACACAGCTTTTGACTTCACAAGATTTTAATTGATGGACTGGAGTTTTTATCAGCTGTTTGGACTCTCATTCTGATGGCACCCATTCACATCCATTGGTGAGCAAGTGATGCAATGCTGCATTTTCCCAAATCTGATGAAGAAACAAACTTCTCTTCAGTACATTTTCAGCAAATTTAATTTTTAGCTGAATTATTTCTTTACTAAATATTGCATCTGTAGCTTACCACTTTTTGTGTTTGTCTAACTTTTTGGAGCTTGCGTGTTTGATATTAAACCGTCACGGCTTCTGACATCTGTGTCACACTCTCACCTGTTTTGTACCCGTTTCTGTTGGTAATTTGCAAGAACTAAAACTGTTGGCTAAGCGACACCGAAGTAATGTTGACAATAGCGCTCTTTTTATAACAGCAGGTGAGGAGAGCGAGAATCCAGAGAGAGTGACAGAAAGCCAAGATGCTGAGCGCTGCAGAAGAGGAGAAGAGGGAACCGATGAGTTTCTTCCTCCCATATTGCCCAGCCCACAGGTATCATTACAGGCTTCATGAAGATAATATTCCTAACACTCAATACCCCATGCCAGAAAAAGCCCCTCACGCAAAATCCATTATCCAGACATCTTAGATAATGGGATTCCACTTCCCCGGCTCGGCTTGCAGCCCTGCAGAGTGGCCGTAATAGACTTATAATCAGTTTTTATCATTATTTCTCCCAGCGCTCCAACGTCTCTGCTGCGCTACGCCGCGATGATCTGCTCTCTGCGCGAGACGCATCGCTATTCCAGACCGATCGGCGGTGGGGTCGGAAGTAGGCGGAAGGAAGCGGACAGAAGGCCAAATGGTAAAGCCGGACACGTGTTACCATCTGGTGCTGAGAGCAGAGGTTGAGCAGAGGCCCGGTTTGGGGCCAGGAGTCTGTCATACTCGCTGTGTGTCAGATGGAGAGGGACGGAGGGCTCAAAACGGCCTCAGACAAGCCTGACCGCTCGCCAACATCTGGAGCACAGCCCAACGGGGTGAGAGACACCAATACAGACATGCAGTGGGTGTTTCTACTGCTGGATGCATTTATTTGTGGGCTTCACAAACCATTCATGGCCAAAAAATATCGGCACCCTTGCAATTCTGTCAGAAAATGCAACACTTCTCTCAGAAAATTGTTCCATTTGCAAATGTGTTGGTATTCACATGCTTACTGTTTTTGTTTGCATTAGTACAACACAAAAAAAAAACAGAGAAGAAAAGTCAAACTTTGCTTTTCAAGCATGTGATGCTCCTGTAATTTGTATTTAGACACATCTGTGGCAAGTAACAGGTGTGGGCAATATAGTAATCACACTCGCAACCAGTTAAAATTGAAAGAAGTTGAAAAAAGAAATCTGCATTTGTGTAAAGAGTTGTCTGTGGATTTAAGAGAATTTTTGGGGGAAAAACGTGGACAATCTCAAGGCTTCAAGTCCATCTCCAGAGATCTTAAAGGAACACTCCACTTTTTTTTTTTAATAATAATTAAATGACTTTAATTATATATATATATATATATATATATTGCCATACAATAATAAAAGTAATATATTTATTGGTGTCATTTTATAATTTAAACAAAAAAAGTATTATTATAATTTTTAATAGTGTGATATTTATATGTTTTTAATTTTACAGTACAATAATAAATAGTAATATATTTATTTATTTGTTAAATTGTATCATTTAAATAATAAAATATTTTTTATGAGTATTATTACTATTATTATTAATTAAAATTGTATTCATTATTAAATACTATTTTACAGTACAATAATAAATAATATTTATTGATTTTTAATTTTTAGAATTTTGGAAAATATTTTGATGAGGACAATGATTTCTTATTAATTTTTCTTCTTTTTTAAAGTACAATAATACATTTTAATATTTATTGATTTATTTAATTTTATAATTTAAATAAAATATAAATATTTTGAAGAGGATTATTATTCATTTTATTAATGTTATTAAATAGTATTTTACAGCACAATAATAAATGATATTTGTTGATGTTTTGTTTTTAGAATTTTAGAAAATATTTTAATTAGAATGATTATTATTATTAATAAACATTATTTTTATTTTATGGTACAATAATAAATTGTAATATATTTTTGAATGTAATTTTATAATTTAAAATATGTTGAGGATTATTATTAATAGTGGTAATAATATTGAATTTTTTTTTCCATTTTACAGTACAATAATAAATAGTAATACAGTTAATAAATGTAAATGTATTTATTTATTTGTTTAATTTTATAATTTTAATAAAAAAGATATTTTGGTAAAGAAATTGTTCATTAGCACTGACTCTATTCGCCTCTATGTGCTGAATTTCAGATACGCACCGCTGAACCTCCTCATAGGACGTTTCTTTTTAATGCAGGTTCTGCGTCACTCTTGTCCCAGTGACCGACGGATCACCTGAGGAGGATTTCAGGACAGGTACAAGCTGCTGCACTGCTGGGAAAGCTTGGGAAGTTTCCAAGATGCTCATAATTTAAATACAGATTAAATAATTTAATCTGCAGTCAAACTGCCCTTAAGATAGCTGCTCTGCAGTATGCTAACAAAAACTTGAATACGATTAAATATTGTTTTATCACATACATGTATTATTATACATTTATACATATTTATTAGTGGTGTCAATCGATTAAAAAAAATTAACTAATTAATCGCACATTTTACCTGAAATTAATCGCGATTAATTCTACCTGACATTAAAGTTTTTAATTATACTTTTATATTGCAATAATTTCACTTTAATGCTTCAAATTAATGTAGAAACAACATAAAGAACATATATTTTTAATATTTGTTTAACGCCATCTTGTTTTAGGACTGAAGGCAAATATCACTGATTGATTTCCCCCCCCCTAATACTTAACCATTGAAAATTTTTTTTTATATATATATATACATATATATATATATATATATATATATAATCATTCAACATTACAGTATCATTAAGAGCTATCACTTTAACATTTATTAGACTTTAAAAAAATAACTAATAATAATAATTTAAGTGAACTTGAAACAATCTTCACACAAACCCATTATAATAAATGTCATATATATATAGTAGCTACCTGTTGCTTTCAGCAAGAAAATATAGCCTAAATTATATCAAATTCTAAATTATATAAAGATAAAACTTAGTTATTAATTTCCTCTTTTTAATTTTGTTCCTTAATTAACAGACATCACAGCAACTGGTTATAAGGATATTTTGGCTGCTGTTAAAGGTTGTCACTGCTGAACTTGATCTGACACTGCTTTGACCTATAAATAATTTTTTTTTTTTTTGTGAATTCATGTTTTACCTGACGATATAACTACGACTTTGCATGCTCGCAGTTTCATTTGGGTTTAATATAGCCTAATACAGCGCGCGTCGGCACATTTGCGCGTGAACTTCAAGAGCGCACGCTACAAGCAGAGTATATAGGCTGACAGGACAATTAAATTCGTTTTTACCGACATATGGCCTGACAGCATCTCATCTGACCGCAGTTCACTGACGTTTTACTTAAGCTCCCCGTCACCGGTACCGCTTCCGCGGTCGTTTGACTCACGTCTGGTGCTGAAGTAAAGTTGGAGCGCGCATCTGAAAAGTCTCCTGTTTGATGTGTTCGTAAAGACGCTCTGCGCATTTAAATAAAAGCATTTCATAAGCAGTTGTGAGTGGGGTGGCCCCGCCCATGCGTTAAATATTTTTAACGCGTTAAAATGAAAAAATTAATCTCCTGCGTTAACGCGCTAATTTTGACACCACTAATATTTATACATTAATTAAATTATTAACATATTATTTTAATACATTAAGTTCAAGCTTAATAGTTATAGATCATTATGTTCTAATATTTTTTTATTTGATTGTATTTTAATATAAAATAAATGTATTATACTGCAATTCTTTGAAAAATCTTTATTGGCATCAAACTTTATAGGCAGTATATAAAACATTATACTTTATCTAAAATGTAGTTTTATTTTTGAAAGTATATTATTATGAATATGATTTTAGTTAAAAAAAGTATTTAATTTAATGAATTATATTAATTTAAAACAGTTTTATTTAATTCAACTATCCAATAATATAATTATAGTCTGATATTATTTTATATAAAAAATTCTTAGTAATTTACATTTTTGAATAACATACATCTTTTTTTGTTTACTTATTTATTTATTTATTTATTTAAATGTAATTATTTAATTTATGTAATATTATTTTCATTATTGTGTAATTTATCTGATTATATAACTATAGTCTGGTATTTAAAAAAAATTAATTCATAATAAAACTATATAATTTTATAATTGTTTCACAAAGAAATTCTTCGAAAAACATATTCTCTTGTGCATTAAACTGTGACATTTTACAGTATATTTAAAATGTTGTTTTTTTTAATTACATAAATTTGATTTCATTGAAAATTATTTATCATTCAGTTATTAATTTTTAAAAATATATTATCATTTAATTGATCAGATTATAGAGATATAGTTTTATATTACATTTTAGTATATTCCAATATGCAATAAATATAATGCAATTCTTTGAAAAACTCAATTAACATCAACTTTATAAAAGTAAAACATTATGCTTTAGATAAATGTTTTGTGTGTGTGTGTGTGTATATATATATATATATATATATACTTCTTTTTCTGCAAGTCAGCGTTAGCTAACAATAGCTAAGCAGCTATAAGCAGAGTCTCTGCTCCTTCACATTGTCTTATGCAGGAAAAAGCTGCATGAAGTTATAGAGCTGCCATGTTTCCTAATTCTTTAACCTCTTCTTGCAGGATTGCAATGGCAGATGTAGCCTCAAACGTAATGGTTGCAAAGAAAGCGTGAAGAGGAAAACATAAATGTCACACCACAGTGAGTTCACAAGCGTGATTCATTCAGATCTCATCTGCGTCTCACAGCAGGACACCAACGAGACGCGCAAACACCTGACAACAGTAAACCACAACATGTAAATCCTCCAACACATTCACAATCACTCAGACCGCTTCAACGTGACGCTAAACAGTTTAAGTAGAAGTAATTATCTTGTTTCTGTCCGTTTGTTTGGCTCGAGGGCCGCCCGGACAGACATGCTCCCTAATAAGATCACGGGTGGTTAGAGTCTCTGTGATGAGTAATGAACAGCTCTTTCTGAGTAAATATCCACACGAACGCCTGCAGATGCTTCAGACGCTTTCGGCGGTTCGTGTTCACACTGCAGATAAATACAGTCCTCACTCCTGTTCTCAGTGTTTAAGAGTGCATTGCATCTATCTATCTATCTATCTATCATTTTGGATACCTATCTATCTATCTATCTACCTATCTATCTATCTATCTATCTATCTATCTATCTATCTATCTATCTATCTGTCTGTCTATCGTTCTGGATATCTATCTATCTATCTATCTATCTATCTATCTATCTATCTATCTATCTATCTATCGTTCTGGATATCTATCTGTCTATTATTTTGGATACCTATCTATCGTTCTGGATATCTATCTATCTATCTATCTATCTATCTATCTATCTGTCTGTCTGTCTATCGTTCTGGATATCTATCTATCTATCTGTCTGTCTATCTATCTGTCTGTCTGTCTATCTATCTATCTGTCTGTCTGTCTATCTATCTATCTATCTATTTTTCTATCTATCTTTGTCTTTCTATTTATCTGTCTATTGTTCTGTCATTCTATCTATGCATCTTTCTATCTGTCTGTCTATCGTTCTGGATATCTATATATCTATCTATCATTTTGGATACCTATCTATCTATCTATCGTTCTGGATATCTATCTATCTATCTGTCTGTCTGTCTTTCTATCGTTCTGGATAACTATCTATCTATCTGTCTGTCTATCGTTCTGGATATCTATCTATCTATCTGTCTGTCTGTCTATCTATCTGTCTGTCTATCGTTTTGGATATCTATCTATCTATCTATCTATCTATCTATCTGTCTGTCTGTCTGTCTGTCTATCTATCTATCTATCTATTTTTCTATCTATCTTTGTCTTTCTATTTATCTGTCTATTGTTCTGTCATTCTATCTATGCATCTTTCTGTCTGTCTGTCTGTCTATCTGTCTATCTATCTATCTAAATATGTTTATTCAAATGTTTCTGTCTGTGTGTTTGTGTTATAGTAAAGTCTTTTTGAGGACTTAAAAGTATAAAATTACATTTTCTCATTTTGACAGTTTGAAAGCTGACATGACATCATTTGCCATCTCAAACCGAGTGCCAGAACTCATGTAAATCCGAGTTGGCCAAATGCCAGCCACATGACTGCCATTGAGAAAAATGCAAATTCTAAAAGATGTTTTCTCCAGTTATTGTGATGAACGGCCATCCTGATGTTGTTCCTCTGTTCAGTTTAGCTTCATCTCTGTGTCTGTCCCGCACCTCTGACCCCGATGAGTGCTTGTAATTGTTTCAGTCCCACAGTTACTGTTATTAACCTTATTGCAGACGGAAACGACCTCAATTCCACAAGTGACTGACATCCGCTGGCCTCCAAACACCCAGCAGCACAAGTGGCAGCGCTTTCATGTTCTTCGCTCAGACTTTTGTTTGTTATAAGTGTTGCCGTTTCCCATTACCGACGTTTCCATCCAGAACCGACTCTATCCTCTTAGCCCGCTTGAATTTATACATTTATTTATGAGCCGATCTCTCTTCATTAACTATAATGTAAATAATCTTGTGAAGCCCGGCAGCAGAAAAATGGCTCCCATTGCGTGTTATTATGAAGCTCTGGTCGGCGTGGGCAGATATTGAGTGTGAGAGGTCAGGATCGGTGTGTATGAAGCGTGTTTCGCAGGGCAAACAGCGTGACGCCGCAGACCGTAGAGGATCATTACAGAGGCAGAGGCATTACAGAAAGTGCCACATTCATCACACACTATCCTTTCGGAAAACCTTTTAATGAATCCCTTGTTTATTTCTTCACTCCTTCTCGTTTAACCGTCTGCTTATTCTGAGAAAAGCACCAGCGTTCGCTTTTAAGTCAGCTGAAGCTTTCAAAAGATTTAAGATTTATTTAATTTTTTTATTTAAGCACTTCTTGTGTTTTTGCTTCCTTAGTATAAATTGCTTTGAATAGAGGTGCCTGATAAATAAAACAATCAATATATGTCTCATATTTATTTTACAGTGTCTTCATTCAGAGAAAACCACGAGTGTTTGCTTTGTCATCTCAAGCTTTCAGAAATGTCAGCAACACCCTTGGCTGTGTTTCTTTTATGTGCTTTTACCGTTTGCCATTACGTGTTTCTCGTTTTCTGGATCCTGGGAATGATAAGATGACTGTCCTCAAATATCCAAATGTCATGCGGCCCATCCCATCAGACCTGATATGAATAAACTCTATGTTAGATCAGATGAGATTTAAGCATTCTGGGTAGAAAATGCATTTGGCTTCATTTGGTTGGCTAAACTGTGGGCCGTCAAAACGCCTTGGAATCACCTGCATGTTCACTTTGCATTATATCCTGCTTGATCTGTTATAAAGTTGAAGGGAGTCACAGTGTTGTTATTGTTATCTAAAACTATTAAAAACCTTTTTTGGTGGTTGAAAAATAAAGAAAATATGGTAACAGTTTACAATAAAGTTCATTAGTTAACATGAACTAAGAATAAACAATACTTCTACAGTATTTATTTATCTTAGTTAAAGTTAATTTCAGCATAACTGAACTAACATGAACAAACAATGCATGACAGTATTTTTATTAACTAACATTGACAAAGATTAATAAATAGTGTAGTAAATGTGTTGTTCATTGTTCGTTCATTAAATAATGTTAACAAATGGCACTTTATTGTAAAGTGTTATCGAAAATATTAAGAAAAAAACACTTCACAATAAGGTTTTGTTTATTAACATAAGTTAACTACATTAGTTAACATGAACTAACAATAAAAATTACAGTAACACTTTACAATAAGCTTATTAATGCTAATTAATGTGTTAACTAACAATGAGCCATACATTCGTATTAGTAAATGTTGCAGTTAATATGAACTAAGATTGATAAATGCTTTACAGATGTTTTTCATTGTTGGTTCAAGATAACTAATGTTAACAAGTGGAACCTTATTGTAAAGTCTTACCAAAAATACCTCTAAAGTGTTTGTTAATATTTGTAGTAAGATGTTTCAGATAATGTTATTCAGGTATGTTATAGTTAAAAATAAAAACATAAACCAACTTATTTAGTTACTTTAGTTATTTTACGTTGAAAAAAAAAAAGATTATTATCATTAAAAAAAAGATGATGATGATCATTAAATATTATTTCAGCTAGCTGCCAAGGTAACATTTCTTATTTCATTTAGTTTAACTTAATATACAAAAATAATTAAAACTGAATATAAAAAAATGAATAAGAAGTGTATATTTAAATATTTAAAAATATATATAAAAAATTACAAAAACAAAATTAATAACTAAAATTAAAATAAAAACAGATAATATATTAAAGAATTCATTTAAAATATTAATAAAAACTATGATAGGTTAGTATAACCATAATACTAAAATAACACTGCTATTGTTTCTTAGATCTGAGCTAACCTTGGCTGAATGAACAGTTGTAATAACTAACATTAACAAAGAAATAATAATTACTGTCACAAATGCATTTTTGTGAGACTTTAATTAATGACACTTAATAAATTAAAACGAAAATGAGAAATGTTGCCTTGGCTGAAATAAGCTGAAGTTGAAGTACTAAAATTACGAAAACTAAAACTCCAAATAAATAAACAAATCAATAGAAATATTTAAAACAAATATAAATAACAAAAGCACATACAAAAACGAATAAAACAACAGAAACATTCAAAACAAATATAAATAACAAAACTACATACAAAAATGACTAAAGCTTAAACTAAAATTAAAATAAGAACTAAAAATATAAAACTGAAAGCAAATCCAAAATATTGCTACAGATACTACAATAGCAAATAAATAATTCTAAAATAGTATTAAAAGGATTAGTTCACTTTCAGAACAAAAATTTACAGATAATTTACTCACCCCCTAGTCATCCAAGATGTTCATGTCTTTCTTTCTTCAGTCATAAAGAAATTGTTTTTTGAGGAAAGCATTCCAGGATTTTTCTCCATATAGTGGACTTCTATGGTGCCCCCGAGTTTGAACTTCCAAAATGCAGTTTAAATGCAGCTTCAAAGTGCTCTAAATGTTCCTAGATGAGGAAAAAAGGTCTTATTTAGCTAAATGATTGGTACCTTTAATAAATAAATTAATATTTATACACTTTTTAACCTTAAAATGCTTGTCTTGTCTAGCTCTGTGTTTACTCAGTGTATTCCGGTTCAATATAGTCTCATTTTCATCTAATTTTCTCCTCCAACTTCAAAATCAACCTACATTGCTGTTTTACCTTTTTTGTAAAGTGCGTTTGACCTTCTTTGCACGTTCACTTTGTAAACACTTGGGTTGGAGCTTCTGCAGCAATGTAGGACGATTTTGAAGTTGGAGGAGAAAATGAGATGGGAGTTTTTCGTACTGTATGAGTACACAGAGTATGCAATGCAAAGCTAGACAAGACAAGCATTTGTGGTTAAAACATATACAACTTTTAATTTATTTATGAAAATAACCAATCGCTAGATAAGACTCTTCTTCTTCAGCTGGGATCGTTTAGAGCCCTTTGAAGCTGCGTTTAAACTGCATTTTGGAAGTTCAAACTCACATAGAAGTCCACTATATGGAGCAAAATCCTGAAATGCTTTCCATAAACAGAATTTCTTTACGACTGAAGAAAAGAAAGACATAAACATCTTGGATGACAAGTGGGTGAGTAAATAATCTGTACATTTTTGTTCTGGAAATGAACTACTCCTTTAAATTAGGATTACGGAGGTTGAAAAACCCTAAATTGGTGGCGATTCGTGCAGAAATGTTTGAGTTCATTTTTTTGTAAACATCTTGCACCTTTTGAGCTAGTTTGAGATCTCTTCTGAGACCGATTCTCTTCACGATTGCTCTTCATTTTTATTGAGAAGAAACAACTGAACTCTCATTAGTGAGATTTTTTTTCCCTGTGTGTGATTTGTTTGTGTAGTCTGCAGTGCATTTGCAGCATGTAGGTGTGTGTGTGTAAATGTTGGTTGTTTTGTGCTTGCGCAGCACGTGTTAGTTTGCGCAGAGGTGTGTGGGTCACCGCGGCCCTCTGGGGTTTAGGCCTGATTTCTTCTGCATACGTCAGCAGGCTACATCAGAGGAAATTACAGCGGCGCTCACTGAAAGGACTAATCGAAATTCACCTATAGACAAACACACACACTTGTACTCCCTGACCAAGGGGCATGAAACACTGACTGCATTTCTAAAGGTCAAAGGTCAAAACAACTCGACCTTATGGCTTTACAATAGTGCACAGCAAGTGCACAATAATAACACCAAAGAGAGTGTACTTAAACTGATAAACGCCTCTTCTCAGGGAGTTTATAGGGAGGGAGAATGCGTCAATGTCTGTTTTTTTTTAATTGTCACTTTTTGCTGTATGTTTTGATTAATTACATTAACTGTTTCTCTCATCTTCAATTTCCGATCTTGAATAGATCATACGATGTGCTTTGGAAGGTGGAAGTCGGTTTCCAGCTGACAGTGGATTTATTCAGTTTGTTCTGATTTCGGACGCAGCTTGAATGTGTGAGTCTAACATGAGAAAATGATTATGTAGCAGAAGTGGACTGAAAGCTCTGTGAACAAGTGCTGTAATCCCCCGCTAAGAAGAACGACAAGAAAGAGAAGAGAGGAAGTGAAAATCAATAGAAGAGAGAGAGAGAGTTTCCTCTGCTAATTAACAAGAGCTCGTTCACTGTCATAAATCTACTGCAGGAAAACACAGGCACTGAACATAAGCATCATCTCTAAACGTCCAGCTTCATATCACACATCCTCTGTTTGCTAATAATACACTAATGCAATAATATACAAGATGATTCTAATGCAACAGGACTAAAGCACGGTATAGACTGATGTTATGGCACTTTAGATTAATTACCATACTCAAAAAAATGAATTTACAGTTGAGGTCAAAAGTTTACACCCCCCTTTCAGAATCTGCAAAATGGTAATTATTTTAAAAATAAGAGCGATCGTACTAAATGCATGTTATTGTTTATTTAGTGCTGACCTGAATTAAGATATTTCACATAAAACATGTTTACATATAGTCCACAAGAGAAATTACCCTGTTCTTAATACTGTGTTGTTACCTTGATGTTTTTTTTATTTAGTGATAGTTGTTCATGAGTCCCTTGTTTGTCCTGAACAGTTAAACTGCTCACTGTTCTTCTAAAAAATCCTTCAGGTTCCACAAATTCTTTGGCTTTTCAGCATTTTTGTGTATTTTAACCTTTTCCAACAATGTGCAACTATTACAGAATGCTCAAACACTCACTGATGTTTCAGAAAGAAACACAATTAAGATTAACATTAAGAGCCGGGGGTGAAAACTTTTGAACAGAATTGAGATGTGTACATTTTTCTTATTTTTGCCTAAATATCATATGTGTTCATTTAGTACTGAGTTCATTTAGAGGCTACAGAAGATAGTTTACATGTTTACCAGAAGGCAAAATAAGTTAAATTTACCCTGATCTTCAAATTCAAAAATATTTTCACCCTCTAGCTCTTAATGCATGGTTTTTCCTTCTGAAGCATCAGTGAGCGTTTGAACCTTCTGTAATAGTTGCATATGAGTCCCTCAGTTCCCCTCAGTGTAAAAAGATGGATCTCAAAATCATACAGTCATTCCTGGAAAATGGTCAAATACACAAAAATGCTGAAAAGAAGAGAATTTGTGGAACCTGAAGGACTTTTCTGAAGAACAGCAGGAAGTTTAACTGTTCAGGACAAACAAGGAGCTCATGAACAACTATCACTAGACAAAATAAAACAGCTGTGGATAATTCAGGTAACAACACAGTATTAAGAATCAAGTGTATGTAAACTTTTGAACAGAGTCATTTTTATCAATTCAACTATTATGTTCTTTTGTGGACTATATATGTCTTTTATGTGAAATATCTTATTCATGTCCATATACAAAATATGTGTATATATAGTGTACGTATTTTCACATAATGTTTATTAAAATGAGTTAACTAACCCTGGTTTGAATGAGGTTGTTAAAGTAAAATAACATCAACAGGACTGTACTCTGTTTACTGAGTCCAGCTTTGTTGTGTGAGCTTGAATAAATGCATAAGAAAATATTTGTACCTGCAGTAGGACAAATCTGAATGACGAGAACTTTCATGTGCAAATTTCGGCGTTACCTTTACAAGCAGCCCTGCAGGATGACTGAGGCGTTCCTTTAAAGACAAACAACAGACAATTGAGCAGACGATCTCTAAATCGAGTTGACATAAAGAAGTGTTTAACCGTCGCAGCGAGTGAGATTTGGACACACTAAAAACGCCATCACATTAAAATGCCTTTCAACTGACGTCCTATTTGTTATTAAAACCTCCGTAGATGCGGAGACGCGCGGGACGGAAGGCCAAAGATCCTCTCCGACGAGGAGAACACAAAATAAGAGCTCGCAAAAATAGATGAAACATTCTCCGTGTTGACGGCTCTGAACAGGCCCGGACGCATGCCGCTGATTGAAGTTGACGACGACATTCAAAGCGCACCTCTGATGGGAAAAAAAGGCCTGATTCAACTCATTATTGCACTTCAAACCCGGCTCAGTGCTGACATGCAGTGCAGCCCAATCATAATTAAGCTGCATAAATAGCAAAACTCACTGAGGAGGCAGTGCTTTTACATCGAGGGATTGATGTGGAAGACGACAGGGACGCTGGATGTTTCGGACATCTTGAAGCTCGATGACTGAATCAAAGGCTCTGCGGGGGTCAAGGAGGACTAAGTCGGTACTAAAGATCTTGTTTTTTTAGCGATTGAGCCCCTGGCGTGCGACTAGCACACTGCTAATATGACAGCAAAGCTATAAACAGAGTGTAAACAGACCTGTAGAGTGACCAGCAACATTTAATTTAGATTTTATTAAATATTTTAAGGACTTTTCCAAAAGTTCACATTAGTTCTTTATTTACCCCTAAATGGTGCCTTAAAGATGCATATTAGTACCTAAGTGTACACAATGGTACCTAATGGTACATATTTGTACCTTATTGCCCCAGTGACAGCTTTTGTACCTTTTTTCCCAGTATATTTATTATTATTTATTTCTGTATTATTTATTATAATACACAATTACTAATGTTTTTATAATCTAATAATAAATACTATTTTTATATCACTGGAATGAAATAAATGCATATATATATATATATATATATATATATATATAAATAATTAAAATATATTATATATATTATATATTATTTAAAAACTTCAAAAAAAATAAATAAATAAAACATTTTAAATAAATAAATAATTTATATATATATATTATTATATCACTGTCATGAAATAAATGCATTATTTAATTTAATTTATATTTGTTATATATGTTTGGACATATATACTAATATATATATATATATACACACACACATATATACATTTTATTTAACCATATTATTTACATACACATACACATACACACATATATATATATATATATATATATATATATATATATATATATATATTAATTAATGTCATCTGTTATTATACAACTGGCAAATAATATATACTAATATATAATAATTAATAAATTGTAATTTTTCATATAGTTATTATATCATGGCATTATTATCTTTTTATTTATTGTAATATTTATTTATTACAAATATATTACATATTTTTAATTAGTAAACATGTTGTAAATGTTGTAATTTCTTTATATTTATTATAAATATACAAATTCACAAATTCTCTAACTGTAATAAATAAATATAATAAATAAGGTATTTATACTTTTTATATTTCTTTATATATTATTAACTAATAGATAAATGTATTATTTCGTGCCAGTATATTATTATATTATTAATTCATTTAATTAAAATAAATATAAAAATGGTACAACAGTCTCCAAAAAAAAAATGAACTTTTCCTGTTCAAAAGTAAAAAGTTGGCCTGCTCATTGTTTCTCTAAACTCATAACTCATAACTTTTGGATATCAAGTTTACTTGCTACTAAGTGCCTCAAACAAAACTCAAGTTTTGAATATCTTCCATAGTTTTGATGCTGGAAAATTTGGGTAAATTCACTGATTACTTCGTTATCCGAAGTGTTTAAACCAGTACCTTGTTAACTCGATCTGGTGAACAGAAGCCAGACAATCAAATTCGAGTTTGCCAAATGGAAAAAGTGCTTTCCAGTTTCACATGCACCATAAATCAGACTGTATTAAATATGTCCTCATGAGATGTTCTGACAAATTAAAACCAGCCTAAAGTGGTTTGCTGGTCTCAGCCTGATCAAGCTAGTCTGAAGCAGCCAAAACCCTCTAAAATCAGCAAACTAGGAACAACAATCTACTTTATTCTAGTTTAAAAAGTATTTAGTAGGAATACTGTTGATGAAAACATCTCACTAGGTCATATTTAAGGCCTGGAAAACCTTTGAAAACAGCAATATTCCTTAAGAGATACCTGAGAAGTGTTTGAATTGTTTAAAGACAATTTATCTATGAAAAAAGTGTTTCATTTTGTCAATAAACGTGTATCTTTTCACGCAATAAAAAAAAACATACCTTTTTTGCTTATGTCAGTTAATGTCAGAAAACTAGTGAGGTAAGCCAGTAGTAGTACTGACAATGTCGTGTAAACATGGCTGAAGATGCGAAAAGAGGAACAGATGAACCAAATTAATTGAATAATTTACACTGGAACCGCTCCAACTGATTCAAACTCATGACTTTGATCATTCATTTCAAGCGATTCAATAGCAAAAACCAGATAAAATTAAATGAGCCATTCATTTTTGAATTGACGTATTTAAAAAGCATGTAGTAATGGTTGCAACAGCTTTTCAAAAGTATTGCGAATCATTTGTTTCAGATAGGGACTTCAAATTGCGTATCGCGAATCATTTGATTTAGATTGGGACTTCAGCATGGGTTTGTGAATCATTTTACATTTTAATCATTAGTCTGAACTTTGCATATCGTGAATCTTTTGATTAAAATCATAACGGATTCATGAATCATTATGAGGTATGTTGAAAACTCTGTATCTCTGTTAAGATATTAGCACCTAACGTTACCTGACCGTAAATTATAAGAACAAACTTGGAAATCCTGGTTCATTTTGGCCAACCACAAACAACTTTTGTTCCTCAGACAGGTTTTTGTACTCGTCTTATTGATTTGTTATAACTTTTGGCAGTCTATAGTACTTAAAATGTTTTTTCGGTCTGCCTGATTAGTACAGTCCAAAACATGACAACATTTGACGCTTTTTAACAGCTATAATTAGCAAAATGTGCGAGTTTTGTTCGGTTCAGTGGCATTGTTTACGTTCAGTGCCGTCAGTATGGGGTGCGTTTCACAAAACCATCTTTAGCTAAGCTAACTATGGTAGTTAGTTCCATTGAACTCTATTGGTAACGACGGAACTTACGACCGTAGCTGCTTTCGGGAAACGATTAATACACGTCGTGAAAACACTCTATACATACTAAAGTTTACCGTAAACAACCCCTTCCCTCCAAAAGGAAAAGTACTTCTGATTCAATGTCATTTCTGTCATTCATTTACCGTATGAACAAAATATGAGGTACTAACAGACATGAAAGTGGCGATAACTTAACGTCAGCCGCAGATCTATGAACAGCGTCATTCCGTCGCAGGGCCGCGGCGATCCTGTCATCCATCAGCGTGTGGATTTTACCGAAAGAGCGATGGCCTGACGTCCGGTGTTTACGTTGCTCGTTCCAGCTCTCCACTAACTCCCGCCGACTTTAAATGAAAGCCCATATTCACAGACAGCTCAACATGTCTTTCTGTCAAGAGCCGCATATGAGATTGAACCCGGGGTGAGTATTTTAATCTCATCTGAAGGCAGATAGCTTTAATATTTTTATCTGCTCTAACTGGGTAGCGGAAAGCGAGAGCGAACACATTTAGATGAGATTATGTCGGGCACAGTTTGAGCTCGTGTGGACGCGCTCGAGCGGAACGCGCGTTGGCGAACGCGCTTACTCACACTTAATAATTCAACGTTTTCGGTGCAAATGAAGCTTCATGATTTGAAATTGCCACCACTGCAGATGAAAACGTCCCCTGATGAGACGAGGAGAGACAAAACAAAAGATTTACAGTAAGTCAACAGTGAACGGGTTCTGCTCGGAGACGCAGCTGCTGAATATTTCACACAAACGAGCATAAAATGAAGTTATTGACACAAAACCAGGGCTTCCCTCTGAACTGGCAGCCAACGCGAAACAAAATGATAAAAGTTTAAAGAATCGGCATCAATATCTCAGCTCGTCTCCATTCCTCTGGAGGAAGCCCTGGCTTTGAAGCGCCGCGTTTGTCAATAGTTAACCATCTTTATTTATGGACGCTCTTCAGAAGGCCTGTCAGATGGGATATTTTGGTGCAGAATGACACTAAATCTTTCAGATTCTGTCATTATTCTCACAGGCCAAGGCCCTGAAATGCACGGGCACAACTTGCTCTCTCGAGCACCCGCGTCTGTAAACTCCAGCTAAGCGTTGTATCTCACATGCACGCGCTCATGCGGAAAAGCTCTCGTTCTGTATCTGCCTCGGGCTAAAGTATAGCTAAAGATTTTTCACAGAGTTCACTTGTACTTGAATTTTTTCCCCCCTCTGCGTTTCTGAGTGTTTACTTGCCCTTAGTGAAACCGAACAGCTGTATTGGTGAATAAGTTTGACAGATGAAGGAACTTTCATTCGGTTTGGGTGGAAAATAAGCCAGAAACACTCAATTTCTTTCTTTTTTTCCCAGCCTTAGATCACTTAGTTTAGTATATGTTCACAGTTGGATGCTACATAATGGAAATACAGTGCACCTCTCTTGAAATCAGGGGAGTGATGTTTACCTGCACAGCACCTGCAAAATGTTGATTATTTTACCAAAATAAGAGGGATCATACAAAATGCATGCTATTTTTATTTAGTACTGACCTTTATGAGAAACCTATGGTCTACAAAAGAAAATAATAGTTGAATTTATAAAAATGATACTTAATACTGTCATTACCTGAATGATCCAAAGCTGTGTTGTTTTCTTTAGTGATAGTTGTTCATGAGTCCCTTGTTTGTCCTGAACAGCTAAACTGCCTGCTGTTCTTCAGAAATATCCTTCAGGTTCCACAAATTCTTTGGAATTTATTATTATTATTTATTTATTTTTTTGTCATTTTTGTGTATTGAACTCTTTCCAACTACATCTGTACGATTTTGAGATCCACTTTTTTCACACTGAGGACAACTGAGGGACTCGTATGCAACTATTAAACAAGGTTCAAATGTTCACTGATGCTCCAGAAAGAAACACGATGCATTAAGAGCCAGAGGTGTAAACTTTTGAACAGAATGAGGATGTGCAGATTTTTTTTTCTTTTTTTGCCTAATATATATATATATATAATTTAGTACTGCCCTTCAGAAGCTACAGAGGATACTAACATGTTTCCCAGAAGACAAATTAAGTTAAAGTTACCCTGATCTTCAAATTCCAAAAGTTTTCACCCCCAGCTCTTAATGCATGTTTCCTTATGAAGCATCGGTGAGCATTTGAACCTTCTGTAATAGTTGCATATGAGTCCCTCAGTCGTCCTCAGTGTAAAATGATGGATCTCAAAATCTTACATTCATTGTTGGAATAGGTTCAAACACAAAAATGCTGAAAAACCACAGAATTTTTGGAAGGATTTTTCTGAAGAACAGCAGACAGTTTAACTGTTCAGGTGAAAAAAGAGACTCATGAACAACACAAAACACAGCTGTGGATTCAGGTAAAACAAAGTATTAAGCATCAAGTGTATGTAAACTTTTGAATGGGGTAATTTTTATAAATTCAACTATTATTTTCGATTGTGAGCTATATGTAAATGTATTTTATGTGAAATATCTTATTCAGGTCAGTACTAAATAAAAAATAACACGCAAACATTACCAAACATTACCAACAGATTCTGCAAGGTGTATGTAAACTTTTGACTTCAACTGTATGTGACAGTCACTTATTTTTTCCCCTATCTTTGTTCTTGCAATGCCACTGGTGATGTCGGGGACATTTTTCCTCAGAAGCTTAGGATTCAAAAAGACCCATATGTGCAGAAATGAGTATCTAGAGATCAGCAGAATTCAAAGCACGCACTTCCAGCGGGTCACATGCGGACCGAGCAACTGTAAATTAATGGGAATGCAAATGAATCATTCTCTGCAAATGAATCATTCTCTCCAGGTATAGTTACCCTCTGCTCTACAAAACCTGCCCTCACTTGGATTTACACACCGACCCCTTGTAGGAATAGTTCACCAGTAATTCACAATTTGCTAAAAATGTACCCACCCTCAGGCCATCCGAGATGTAAATGGGTTTGTTTCTTTGTCAGTATTTTGGAGAAATTTACTGTAGCATTTCATCACTTATACACCAATGGATCCTCTGCAGTGAATGGGTACCATCAGAATGAGAGTCCAAACAGCTGATAAAAACATCACAATAATCCACAAATAATCCACACCACTCCAGTCCATCAGTTAAAATCTTGTGAAGCCAAAACCTGCTTGTTTGTAAGAAACAAATCCACCATTAAGAGTTTTTTTTTTTTTATCTGAAATAATTGCTTCTGGCTAAATTAGTCTGTAATATATGATAATGCATCCTCCAGTGTAAAAGTCCATCTCCAGTTTTCTTTCACATCAAAATCCTCCCGCATATTTGTTTAGAACTGTTTTGGACTGTTTTCACTTGTAAACAGTGCTTGGTCTGAGCAGATTTCTCTCCTGATTCAGACTCCAGATGACTTTTTCAAGTTAAAAAACTCTTAATAATGGATTTGTTTCTTACAAACACATATCTTTTGTATTCTCAGGACATTAATTGATGGACTGGAGTGGTGTGGATTATTGTGATGTTTTTATCAGATGTTTGGACTCTTATTCTGACGGCACCCATTCACTGCAAAGGATCCACTGCTGAGCAAGTGATATAATGCTACATTTCTCCAAATCTAATGAAGAAACAAAATCATTAATCTTGGATGGCCTGAGGGTGAGTGCATTTTCAGCTAATTATATATATATTTTTGGTAAACTATTCCTTTTTTTGTCCAGACAGTTGCTCACAACCATGACTCACTCATCTCTTTCCCCCCAAAAATGGTAAAAATTCCCAAAATAGACGTTGAACTGCAGCGCTGCTGAAGACGAGCATAATTCATGACTCCTCAAACTCATCCAAACGCTCTTAACCTCGGTTTCGCCTCTAGAGCTGGACTCCGGCCAAGCTGTGATCATTCCTCCGGAATATCCTCGCCGCGCAGAAAGGACATCAACAATTGCCTGATCGTGCCAGATTAATTTCAACGTCACCCGCGTTCGTTTAGCGAGTTGATTGTTAAATTGATTTAATTATCGAATCCCTCTTAGTGACATTGATCTACTCTCGCTAATAGGAGTCACCTATGCATGTAATTGGCTTTGATGCATATCAAACCGAGGGCGCGTGCAAACGGCTCGCGGAGAGCGCAGATTTAGTTATCAGTTTTAAAGGGCAGGACGAAGCAGCCAGATCGAGTTTTCGAACACGAACACAAATGTGGCCTTTCGTGTGATGGATTGTGGCATGGCACTGCATTAATCTCTTCATATTTCAACTTGTTTGGCTTATGGATTCTGCATAGTGATACAGTCGGCCTCGAGCATTAGACGGCTGTGTTTATGTAGGGGTTTGTCATCTTTAATAGCAATATTCTCTGCTCATTTAATTCCTGCTCGCTTTAGATTGGCTTAATTAGAGAGTAAGCACATCTTTACTTCGGTAACATGGTGTGTTTCAGAGTGAAATATGTAGAGTAGGACTTGACTTTATACATCAGGAATCAAATGGATTGAGAAAACTGAAGTTGAGGGATAAAATAGAGGGATTTGCAATGTCAGCTGAAAAAGAAAGTCGAAAGTTGTTTCCGAGTCAAAGCAAACTATTACATTTTGATTACATGAAAGATTATGAAGACAAACACTTTATGTGCAATAATGAACTGTGACTCTGGACCACAAAACCAGTCTTAAGTAGCACGGGTATATTTGTAGAAATAGCCAAAAATACATTGTATGGATCAAAATCATACATTTTCATGTTCCATGAGGATGTTTTGTAAATTTCCTACCATAAATGTAGCAAAACTTAATTTTTAATTATTAATATGCATTGCTAATAACTTCATCTGGATGACTTTAAAGGGAATTTTCTTAATATTTAGATTTTTTTTTTGCACCCTCAGATTCCAGATTTTCAAATAGTTGTTATCTCGGCCAAAAATTGTCCTATCCTAACAAACCATACATCAAAGGAAAGGTACAGAAAAGAAAATGATAGCTTATTTATTCAGCTTTCAGATGATGTATAAATCTTAATTTTAGTGTTAATTTGTAGTTTATGTTTTTTTTTTTGACATTTTTATTTACTTATAATTACATCAATTATTAGTATTAATACTATATATATATATATATATATATATATATATATATTAGTATTAATATTTTATATTTAGATATTATACATTTATTTAAATTGTATTAAATATGTATTATTATCATCACATATTTTAATTAATTTAAATAAATCAAATATGTAAAAAATAAATAAAAATAAAAAATAAATGAATTTATTAATAGGAACATAAAAGAATACATTACTTAAATATATATAAATATTTAATTCATTTATTTATTTATTTTACAATTAAATTTAGTCTTCATTTTAGTGTTAATTTGTAGTTTTGATTTTTTTTGACATTGTTATTTATTTATAATTTAATTTATATAATTATAAATAAATAAAAATGTAAAAAAAATCTACAAATAATATATATATAAAATATTAGTATTAATATTTTATATTTACTTATTATAAATGTATTTATGATCTTCAGTTAATTACAACATATTAAATATGCATTATTATCACATATTTTAATTAATTTAAATAAATACAATAAATAAATGTATGTTTTTTTTCCCACTCATGGAAAACCAAACCTGTAAAAAAAACAAAAAAACAAAAACACAAATAAATTAATTAATTAATTCATTTATTTATTTTTTAAAATTAAATTTAGTCCTGAATTTATTTTTGTATTACTTTTCCCTCTTTATCTATATACTTATTTCTGCAGGTTTGGCCTTCATAACCACTTTATACTGATATGAATAACACTATGTATGAATAACTATAATGCTTTAAATTGATCAAAATGATTAATAATGATGATAAAGACATTTATAATGTTACAGAAGATTTCTATTTTAGATAAATGCTGTTCTTCTGAACGTTCATCAAAGAAACCTGATGTTTTCAACATAATAATAATATATATATTTTTTAACAATTTTTTTAAGAATAATTGTTAATATTGTTTTTTGAGCAGCAAATGATGCTTAAAATTCAGCTTTGAAATCACAGGTATGAATTACATTGTACAATTTATTCAAACAGAAATCAGTTATTTTAAATAGTAAAAATATTTCAGAATTTTACTGTTCTTGCAGTACATTGGATCAAATAAATACAGGCTTGGTGAGCAGAAGAGACTTCTTCAAGCATTAAAACATTAAAAATCTTACAGTTCAAAAACTTTTGACTGGTAGTGTAAATAGTCTTTATACCAACAGTTTCATTATGACCTATGAATTTTGTCCAAAAAAGTGATAATAAACCTTTGCAGAGACTAGTACTTGAAAAGCTAACTATTAATAACTTACTGTGTCTTGGTAGAGTAAACACAGTCAGTTGTGTCTCTAATGAATCTGAACAGATGTCAGCATATCCCGTTTATTCATCAGGCCTTACAGTGTAAATGTACTACATCATTGTTGATCTGTTGCCACTGCAGAAGGAAGAGAAGTTTTAGACTGAGCGTCTGGCAGCCTGCGAGCGTGTGTTTGTATGCATGCCGCGCATCAGGGATAAAGTAAGAGCCACGTCAGAAGCAGAGCAGCATGACTAAGCCCTCAGATGCCTGTTACAGCACATTTTTAACACAAACACAAGTTGTTCAGGCTGGAGGTCACGTGACCCCCCAGCTCGTCCAATCCCGACGGACCGCCAGCGAAAGCTGCCAACACCTGGATCCATCTGGATACTCCCCCGTCGCTAGCAACCGAATCGCGCATATTAAACCTGAAGGACCAATCAGCCGCCGCCCCGCATTCAATCCAGTGGCGTGATCGCACTCTCTCCCACTCGTACCGCCACGGCGCTCGTTAGAGGCGACGGCTAATTAGTTTAGCGCCTGAAACTTGAGGTTTCACTCCTCCTTCAACCAAAAAAGAATGATAAAAAAACAAGCGTGACCTTAATAACCAGATGAGAAGGGCCGTGCGGAAAGAGACAGAACGCGTTGCATCAGCGTTTTGTTGATCTGTTTATCCAGCTGCGTGTGGGTGCGCGCTGAGCTCTGTTCTCCAGGTTTTCATTTTTCATTTTCTTTCTCTTTATTCTTTCCAGGGATGGACTGGGACTATAAACAACCAGGGACAGATGCTAGCCGAATGCTGCTGCTGCCTGCTGTTATGTACTTCATTTACTGTGGGATCCAAAACTCTGAGACCACATTGGAAATTTGTTGTTGTGAGACCTCATGTAAACCATTGACATGCAGTTTAAACACTGAGGTAAACTAATGTTCACAAGTAAGATTTAAGTTTTGAGTTTTGGAATGAAAGCACTTTTATTCACCAAGGATGCATTAAATTGACCAAAAGTGAGAGTAAAGACTCTCTATTCAAATATATGCAAACATATACAAATAATATGAAGCAGCACAACGGTTTTCAACATTGATAGTAATTAGAAATGTTTCTTAAGCGGCAAATCAGCATATTAGAATGATTCCTGAAGGATCATGTGACACTG
This sequence comes from Cirrhinus molitorella, assembly GCA_033026305.1. Taxonomy (NCBI): domain Eukaryota; kingdom Metazoa; phylum Chordata; class Actinopteri; order Cypriniformes; family Cyprinidae; genus Cirrhinus; species Cirrhinus molitorella. The sequence continues at coordinate 34,027,228 of CM065131.1, read as the reverse complement.
AAGACTGAAAATTCAGCTTTGAACACAGAAATAAATTAGATTTAATAATATATTCACATAGAAATCTGTAAATTGAAAATATTATTTCACACTATTGCTGTTTTTACTGTATTTTTGATCAAGTGAATGCAACCTTGGAGAGCAGAAGAGGTGTCTTTCTACATCTATCTATCTATCTATCTATCTATCTATCTATCTATCTATCTATCTATCTGTCTATCTATCTATCTATCTATATAAAGACTTAATTTGCAAAAACAGATAACTCTGTTTTCAACAATATTCAAAAAACATGTTTTTTCATGGTGCATTCCAATTAATCTTAATCAAACTGCAACTGGGATATTTTGATTAATTAAAAATAACTAAAAAATACAGCTAAGTAATCGAATAAAACATATATATATATATATAAGAATAATAAACATGATTTTGGTTATCTGCTTTTGCAAATAAGCTTCAGATATAGATAGATATACATCTCTGTAGATATATGATCAGTTGTCTAAAATTGACATTGAATAACACTATTACTAGGTTATTATTTATTATTATGCAAGTAAATAAGTGATACTGATAATTTCAGCTGTTTTGTAGTGATGAGCTGTAAAGAAATGTTGTTTTTCAGTACATTTTTTCACTCGTTATAACATAATGTAATTTTTTTATGAACTAATTTAAATATAAAAATAATTATATATATATGTGTCCTGTATTTCTATATATTTCAGCATTTATTTATTTATATATTCATTTATTTGTTAATTTATGTATTTCTACATTTATTTATTAATTTATTTATTTCTTAATTAATTAATTTATTAATTTATGTATTTTTACATTTATTTATTTCTGCATTTAAGTATTTATTTATTTATTTACTTATTCTTAAGTCATTTCTCATCCTCCATATATATTAAATTAAAAAAGTAATTTAAATTTGAAAATAATTTAATAATTAAGAAATTATTTAATCTTAAGTAGCACAGGTATAGCAAAAACATACATTGTATGGGCCAAAATTATACTTTTTTTTAATGTCAAAAATCATTAGGATATTAAGTAAAGATCATGTTCCATGAAGATATTTTGTAAATTTCCTACCGTAAATATATAAAAGCTTAATTTTTGATTAGTAATATGGATAGCTAAGAACTTTAAAGGCGATTTTCTTATTTAGATTTTTTTTTATTTCAGATTCCAGATTTTCAAATAGTTGTATCTCAGCCAAATATTGTCCTATCCTAATAACCCACACATCAATTTGAAGCTTATTTAGTCACATGTTGTATAAATCTCAATAAAAAAAAAATACCCTTATGACTGGTTTTGTGGTCCAGGGTCACATTTGTTTATTTTTTCCCATTGTCTTTACAGCTCCCTGTGTGTTTTCTGTCCCTCTGTTTCTCCCCCCTCCGTTCCCTTGTTTTCTCTCCTCACGTGTCGCCGTTCGATCAGCGTCTCCTCTCTCCTCCTCGTTTGTCAGTCAGCAGGATAACGTGCTAACGTGCAGCCCTGTTGCTTTTAACACATGTGGAGCGAATGGAGGCGACCTGTGGAGGCCGCTCGCTGTGAACAGCGGCGTGTGACTGCGAGCAGACAGACTCTGTTGCTGCTGTCAGGTGGAGGGTGAATAACGTGCTAACGACTTAAACCAGCGGAGAGCGAGTGTGAGGACGACCGGAGTGCTCTGTGAGAGTGGCGTGTTTTGCAGGACCGAGGCAGCGGAGTCAGAAACCACACCACCGATCTGTATCTAGGCCACAGACTGAGAACAGCGAGGGTCCTCGAGGGAGGATAAACATGCAACTCGAATCACCGTACAACAACAACAAGCGGTGGAATGGAAGCTGACAGAACACACACCTGCTAGAAACACACAGTCCTAATGCCAGCATGACCACGAATTAGGACCAAACAATGTGTTTCTGTTTACTTTCTGAAGCACATTCCTAGTCTTTTTTATGAACAATTCATCTGTGCATGTTATTCTAATAAAAAATGTCCAAAATGCACTAAAAAGCGTACTAAAATAAAAAAGGTACTAAAAATGGATCCTCTGCAGTGAATGGGTGCCGTCAGAATGAGAGTCCAAAAAGCCACACCACTCCAGTCCATCAGTTAACATCTTGTGAAGCTTGTGAATTATTAAGGCATTTAAACAACTGCTTCTGACTAAAATAGAGTCCACAATCCTTAATAACGCTTCTTCTAGTGAAAAAGTCCATCCTTTATTGTCATTAAACATCAAAATCCACCCACATATTTGTTTAGAGCTGTTTTTGTGGATTATTGTAATATTTTTATCAGCTGTTTGGACTTTAATTCTGACGGCACCCATTCGCTGCAGAGGACCCATTGGTGAGCAAGTGATGTAATGCTACATTTCTTCAAATCTGATGAAGAAACAAACTCGCCTTCATCTTGGATGGCTTCAGGGTGAGTACATTTCAGCACATTTACATTTTTGAGTGAACTATTCCTTTAATAAAAACTATATTATTTTTTCAATGATAGTCAAAAAGCTATTTAGCAATTGCTTTAGGCTACTTTTGCAGGTAATGGCATTAATAATGATAGGAAAAAGAAATACTATGATTGGGATAAATGCAGATGCTCTTTTAGCCCTCACATTCCAGTCTGCCTGCTACTGAATACTGCTTTCCCCATCCAATCAACTCCTGATGGATAAAATCAAGTCCTGTCCTACATCTTTCCTTTCTCATTATGCAAGTAAAATAGATTGCAGAGAGTCTTTCATGTTCACTTTAAAGGACGTGTTTATGTGAAACATGAAAGCATGAAAGTTCAGTCTTTATTTATTTATTTGCATAAAGATTCTTTACTTTCTCCAATAAGTTCACAGTGTATGGCTTTGTAAAGACATGACTGTGAGTAATAAAATGACTGTATTTTTGGGTGAACTGTTCCTTTAAGATATAACACTTCATATTTAAAGGAAGCTAAGATCAGTGTCTGAGTGGGTGTGTAATTTATCTGATCTTTTTGCAGTATTATAAGTCAATCTGTGCAATATTTTTTCCATGATTATGGTTATAGTGTCTTTTACACACGTATATAGAGATATATACAGCTATTGTGAGAGAGACAGAGAGATGAGGCTGAATTCAGTAAGGCCGCAGGGCTCAGGTTTATTATTTGACACAGGGCGCCTCACACTGTGTGTGTGTTCCTCTGTGTTTCACATAGATTACAGCACAAAGCTTCCATGATCTCAGCAGCTGGGAGTGTGTAAATCAGTCCTATTGTAGTGAAGAGAAAAAGAGAGATCAGCATCTCTATATGAGGGTTAAATGAAAGGAACCTTGTCACATGCTTCAAAGCGTTTGCTTGTTGTTTACGGGTGGATGTTAGGGCGTTGCTAGGGTCTTTTGTTAGGTTGTTAGGGTGTTGCTAGGTAGTTGCTTACTGGCCCAATTCAACACAGCCAACCTCAAGTTTGTGTGTGTGTTGCCAGGATGCTTGTGAGTGGTCGCTAGGGTGTTGCTATGAGCATTCTGAGTAGTTGCTATGATGTAATGGATGGGTAGTTGCTTACTAGGTAGTTGTGATGGTTTTGTTAGGGTGTTATGGAAGGTTGTCAGGGTGTTTCTGTCTCCTAGGTGGTTGCTAGGTAATTTCTGACTGCTCCAATTCAAAACAGCCAATCCAAGGTTATATTTTGTGTTGCCAGGATGCTTCTTAGTGGTTACTAGGGCATTGCTATGTGGTGTTCTTAATAGTTGCTAGGATGATCTAGATGGTTTTGTCGGGTGTTGTAGAAGGTGCTAGGGCTTTCTGGGTATTTGCTAGGGAATTTTTTTAGCTGTATCTAGGGTGTTTTAGGTGTTGTTAAGGCATTGCTAGAATCTTTCAGGTGGTTGCTAGGTAGTTGCTTACTAGGTAGTTGTGATGGTTTTGTTAGGGTGTTGTGGATGTTTGCCAGGATGTTGCCTTGCAGTTGCTAGGGCTTTCTGGGTATTTGCTCTGGCATTTCTTAGCTAAATCTAGGGTGTTTTAGGTGTTGTTACGGCATTGTGTCTTGTGGGTGGTTGCTAGGTATTTGCAGTGGTTTTGTAGGGTGTTGTGGAAGATTGCCATGCAGTTGCTAGGGCTTTCAAGGTATTTGATAGGGCTGTATCTAGGGTGTTTTAGGTGTTGTTAAGGCTTCGTAGTGTCTTCTGGGTGGTTGCTAGATTGTTGTGGTGGTTTTGTTAGGGTGTTGTAAAGGGTTGCCAGGTTGTTGCCTTGCAGTTGCTAGAGCTTTCTGGGTATTTGACAGGGCATTTCTTAGCTGAATTTGGGGTGTTTTAGGTGTTGTTAAGGTGTTGCTTTTGTCTTCAGGATGGTTTCTAGGTAGTTGTGATGGTTTTGTAGGGTGTTGTGGAGGAATGCCAGGATGTAGCATTTGCTCGGGTTTTTATTTGCTGTATCTATGGTGTTTTAGGTGTTAAGTTGTTGCTAGTATCTTCTGGATGGTTGCTAGGTAGTTGCAATGGTTTTGTAATGTGTTGTGGAAGATTGCCATGCAGTTGCTAGGCTCAAGGTATTTGATAGGGCATTTCTTAGCTGTATCTAGGGTGTTTTAGGTGTTGTTAAGGCTTCGTAGTGTCTTCTGGGTGGTTACTAGGTTGTTGTGATGGTTTTGTTAGGATGTTGTGGAGGGTTGCCAGGCTGTTGCCTTGCAATTGCTAGGACTTTCTGCAAATTTGCTAGGGCATTTCCTAGCTATATCTAGGGTGTTTTAGGTGTTGTCAAGGTGTTGCTAGTGTCATCTGGGTGGTTGCTAGGTATTAGTTTACTAGGTTGTTGTGGTGGTTTTGTTAGGGTGTTGTGGAGGGTTTGCCAGGATCTTGCGTTGTATTTCCTAGGGATTTTCTTAGCTGTATCTATCTAGGGTGTTTTAAGTGTTGTTAAGGTGTTTCTAGTGTCTTCTTGGTGGTTGCTAGGTAGTTGTGATAGTTTTGTTGGGTGTTGTTAAAGGTTGCCAGGGTGTTGCTGTGCAGTTGCTAAGATGTTCTGGGCAGTTGCTAGGGCATTTATTGGTGTTATCTAGGGTGTTCTTTTCTGGGTGGTTGTTAAGGTATTTCTAGGGTCCTCTGGGTTGCTGCTAGGTAGATATTTAATGGACCAATTCAGAACTGCCTATCCCAAGTCCTGTGGTGCCAGAATACTTCAATGTTGTGAGTGGTTGCTAGGGCCTTGCTAGGATGATATGGCTGGTTGCTAGGTAGATGCTTTCTAGATCAAATCAAAATAGCCCATCTCTAAATTTTACTGTGCTTGCAGGTATGTTGTAAAAGGTTGGCAAGGTGTTGCTTTGCAGTTGCTAGGGTATTATCAGAATCAGAATCAGAAAGAGCTTTATTGCCAAGTATGCTTGCACATACAAGGAATTTGTTTTTAGCTTCTAGTATACAGAGACAATAAATCTAAGATGAGAATAAAAAATACATATATGTAAATATAAATAGACTATATAAAAATATATAGAAAAATAAATGAAGAAATAAGTGGTATGTACAGTTGTGCTATAGATGATGCATGGATTTTTTAGGATGGAGGTGGTAACAAATAAATGTAAGGTTTATTGCAATTTTTATTGCACAATGGAGGGAATGTTTAGCTGTTCCTAAGGTGGATTGCCTGGGGGGAAGAGCTGTTCTTGTGCCTGGTTGTCCTGGTTTTTGGGGCTCTGTAGCGCCGGCCAGATGGCAAAAGTTTAAAGAGGGAATGGCTTGGACAGTTATTGTTGTGCACAGAAAAGACTCGATGACAGCTGAGTAGAACTGTTTCAGCAACTCCTGTGGTAGCCTTGGTAGCCAACTCCTTATGAACAGCAGTTCTGGATTGCATTCTAGTCCAAAATACAAGCGGACAATAAAAAACAAAGCAAAAACATCTTATAATGGTTAGCTGGTCTGTTTTGGTGGTTTAGAAGGGTTTCAAGCTAAGAATCCAGCAGGCCAACCAACTAATCACCTTGTGTTTTAAGTAGTGAAGTTTGTTGGAAGGCAGATTGTCTTTGCACAAACAACTGTATCCAAACAGCACACGTGAACGCAATAATAACGTCCTAATCCAGATCTGTGAATCTCCCAGAGCTCTAGCGCGTGGGTCATGCTGACGAGCGTTTACATACGGAGCGCTGCGGAGCGTCTTTTCTCCTTGATAAATGATTCTCTGGGTGAAAGCGCTGAGTTAACTGTACAGATTCCACTCTGCGCCATTCACCTTGAATAAGGACACGCACGCCGTCTATTTATGTCCCGGTATGCGCTGCCGTTTCTCAGCTCAATTCTTTAGCTTTTGTTCAACAAACACAAAAGCTCACAGAAACATAATGTTTCGTAGAAATCCACAGTGTACCAGTGAACTTCAGCTAATTGCTGTAAGAATGAGTTAGACTGCGACGTGAGAGCTGCGTGCGAACCACCTGAATGAAAGCGTGTGGATGAGGTCATAAGGTCAATGTTTTCAGCTGGTTAAGCTGATGCATTAAATTGGTTTATCCACTAGAAATGAGGGTTGAGGTTCTTTGAGGCATCATCACACCTCCGGGGTTTCCTGGAGTTCACAGCAACCGCTCAGGCATGAACGTCCTTTTTTAATGCAATACAAACATAAGTTATGTGTACATGTATATGTTTTTCTATTAAATTAAAGAGATGCAAGTTTTTATATGTAGTGCACAAACCATATGAAGTACTTTTATGATACTTTTAGGGTTGATTTTTGTTCTTTTTAGAGTTTAGCTGGATAAATCACCATCTATTTTAACAGAAAAAGCTGTTCAGACATTCACCCTGACGTCTCATTTTGTCTTCCACAGAAGAAAGAAAATAATACCGAGACGGAATGACACGAGGGTGAGTAAATGATTACAAAATGTTCATTTTTGCTGAATTATTTCTTCAAGATTAAGAGCAGGAAGTTTAATCAACAGTCAAGCTTCAATTCGGCACTGGGTGTGATCGGCGTTTCCATATCTGCTGATTGTTATGTGAAATATCCGCATGCTTCTGCTTAATGATTTTAATGATTCATTCGGCTGCGAAAGTGAAGAGGAGCTTAACTCGAGTCCTTGTCAGGAGGTCTCGTGTCTCCTTAGAGAGAGGACACCGGGTCACAGGAACCGCGGCTCTGCCAGACGCAGTCAACAGATGCAAATCTTCTGAATAGGCCTCATTAGCACTTAGCACTTACAACCAGACCAGATGTCACGCCAAACCTATTTTCATACAAATTCGGCTAATTAATTCGTGAAAAAACCTGCTGCTCCTTCAGGGAGATGAGGGAGCAATGGCGTCGTGAATCGTATTTAAATTCCCGTTTCCTAGCGGAGAGGAGCGCAGCATTCATAATCTGGTTTGTCAGGATTAAAGAGAAAAGGGGAAATCACCATCACAATGGGGAAAACTGTCGCACGCCTTTCCTGCGCTCATGAAATATGAAAAGGCGAGTCGGGCGCTCGCGACACGCAGGACTCCGGAATGGGCTTCGCTCTGAAATACTTGCCAAGAATTAATGAGCTGCAAAGAAAAATTATTATGAATTATCCCTGCTTCTCTTTTTTAAGGGTGTCTATATCTGTCAACATGTGTGTAATGCACTTCTATGACAGTAAATAATGTATTTTGCAGCTGTAGAAATCAGCATCTGAAGGAATTATTTTTCAAAAGCAATCAAATTTGTTTTTTTTTTTGCCTGTTTTATCATCTGCCAGGCGAAAATCACAAATTTTATTACTTAGAGTAAACAGCAACAGCCTCGTTATTAATTATTTATACTTATATTTTGCTGTTTGACACATAAAAGTAGCAATCAAACTTTTATCTTTTGCCAAGAAAAAAATCTAACTTTGATAGACTTAAAATGTATTATTTATACCTTTTATCTGATCATCTTCTAGCTGAAAAATCGATCAAACTCACAAATTGTGACTGTTTTATTGATTGTTAGGCAAAAAATTGATTAAACTTGCAATTTAAATATCTGCAGGGCGAAAATCACAAATTTGATTGATTAAAACAGTAAATGCATCACTATTGCTGTTGTTTGTACTTTTATTTAATTGTCTTCCAAATGTGTAAAAAAGTGATCAAACTTACTGTTTTTTTGCCTGTTTTATTGTCTGCCAGGCACAAATCACAAATTTGTTATATCAACACAACACTAACTACCTCACAGTTACTGTTGTTTATCGTTATATTTTATCTTATCTCCAAGATGAAAAAAAAAGTGATCAAATGCATAGATTTGTTTTGCCTGTTTATTGTCTGCCAAGCAAAAACCAAAAAAAAATATCAAACTTGCTATTTTTGCTTAAAAAACTACTAAATCCAAGGCACTCAAGTGTGACAAAAAGATAAAAAGCCTTTATTCACATGGCTTTAAGGTATTTTTTACTAATTGACTACTTCACTATTAGTGTTGTTTATACTGTAGTTATAACTTATCATCTGCCGAACATTTTTTTTGGCCTGTTTTATTGTCTTCCAGGTAAAAATTGCAAATTTATTTGCTTAAAACACTAACTGCCTCATATTTTGCTGTGTTCCATATAAAAAAGGGATCAAAACTTGTGTTTTTTGCCTGTTTATCATCTGCCAAGCAAAAATCACAAATTTGATTGACTCAAAACAGTAACTGTCTGACTAATATTGTTATTTATACTTTTATTTTATCATCTTCTAGGTGACAAAAAGCAATAGACATGCAATTTTTGCCTGTCAATGGGTCAAACTGTTTTATCGTCTGCCAGGCGAAAACTTCCTCATTATTATGTGTTTATAGCCTACTTTTATTTTGCTGTTTGACATACAAAACCGTGATCAAACTTGCATATTTTTGTGCCTCTTTTATTATCTGCTACTAGGCAAAAATTTACGTATCACATATTTAAAAAAAAAATCAACTTGAGATATTTGCCTGTTTTATTGTCTGCCAGGCACAAATCACAAATTTGTTATATCGAAACAATAACTACCTCACAGTTACTGTTGTTTATGTTTATATTTTATCTTATCTCCAAGACAAAAAAATAATAAAATGCGTAGATTTGTTTTGGCTGTTTATTGTCTGTCAAGCGAAAAAAAAAAGATCAAACTTGCGATTTTTGTTTATTGTTTTATCATCTGGCAGGTGAAAATCACAAATTTGATTACTTAAAACAGTGACTACCTCACTATTAGTGTTGTTTATACTGTAGTTACAATTTATCATCTGCCAGAAGTTCACAAATTTGATTGCTTAAAATAGAAACTGCCTCATTATTAGGTGTTAATAGCCTACTTTTATTTAGCTGTTTGACATACAAAAACGTGATCAAACTTGCATTTTTTTTTTGCCTGTTTTATCATCTGCCACCAAGCAAAAATCTAATTTTTTTTTCTTTAAAAGAAATCAACTTTTTATTGTCTGCCGGGTGAATATCAGAAATTTGATTGCTTAAAACAGTAACTGCCTCACTATTACTGTTGTTTATACTTTTATTTTAACATCTTCTAGGTTATATATATACAGGTCCTTCTCAAAAAATTAGCATATTGTGATAAAGTTCATTATTTTCTGTAATGTACTGATAAACATTAGACTTTCTTATATTTTAGATTCATTACACACAACTGAAGTAGTTCAAGCCTTTTATTGTTTTAATATTGATGATTTTGGCATACAGCTCATGAAAACCCAAAATTCCGATCTCAAAAAATTAGCATATTTCATCCGACCAATAAAAGAAAAGTGTTTTTAATACAAAAAAAGTCAACCTTCAAATAATTATGTTCAGTTATGCACTCAATACTTGGTCGGGAATCCTTTTGCAGAAATGACTGCTTCAATGCGGCGTGGCATGGAGGCAATCAGCCTGTGGCACTGCTGAGGTGTTATGGAGGCCCAGGATGCTTCGATAGCGGCCTTAAGCTCATCCAGAGTGTTGGGTCTTGCGTCTCTCAACTTTCTCTTCACAATATCCCACAGATTCTCTATGGGGTTCAGGTCAGGAGAGTTGGCAGGCCAATTGAGCACAGTAATACCATGGTCAGTAAACCATTTACCAGTGGTTTTGGCACTGTGAGCAGGTGCCAGGTCGTGCTGAAAAATGAAATCTTCATCTCCATAAAGCTTTTCAGCAGATGGAAGCATGAAGTGCTCCAAAATCTCCTGATAGCTAGCTGCATTGACCCTGCCCTTGATAAAACACAGTGGACCAACACCAGCAGCTGACATGGCACCCCAGACCATCACTGACTGTGGGTACTTGACACTGGACTTCAGGCATTTTGGCATTTCCCTCTCCCCAGTCTTCCTCCAGACTCTGGCACCTTGATTTCCGAATGACATGCAAAATTTGCTTTCATCCGAAAAAAGTACTTTGGACCACTGAGCAACAGTCCAGTGCTGCTTCTCTGTAGCCCAGGTCAGGCGCTTCTGCCGCCGTTTCTGGTTCAAAAGTGGCTTGACCTGGGGAATGCGGCACCTGTAGCCCATTTCCTGCACACGCCTGTACACGGTGGCTCTGGATGTTTCTACTCCAGACTCAGTCCACTGCTTCCGCAGGTCCCCTTCTCGTTGTGCAGCGTTTTCTGCCACACTTTTTCCTTCCCACAGACTTCCCACTGAGGTGCCTTGATACAGCACTCTGGGAACAGCCTATTCGTTCAGAAATTTCTTTCTGTGTCTTACCCTCTTGCTTGAGGGTGTCAATGATGGCCTTCTGGACAGCAGTCAGGTCGGCAGTCTTACCCATGATTGCGGTTTTGAGTAATGAACCAGGCTGGGAGTTTTTGAAAGCCTCAGGAATCTTTTGCAGGTGTTTAGAGTTAATTAGTTGATTCAGATGATTAGGTTAATAGCTCGTTTAGAGAACCTTTTCATGATATGCTAATTTTTTGAGATAGGAATTTTGGGTTTTCATGAGCTGTATGCCAAAATCATCAATATTAAAACAAAAAAAAAGGCTTGAACTACTTCAGTTGTGTGTAATGAATCTAAAATATATGAAAGTCTAATGTTTATCAGTACATTACAGAAAATAATGAACTTTATCACAATATGCTAATTTTTTGAGAAGGACCTGTATATGTGATTTTTATATATGTATTTATCATGTGCCAGGCAAAAACCACACATTAACTGTCTGACTATTAATGTTATTAATATTACTGTTTATTTTATCATCTTCTATGTGAAAAAAAGGCAATCAAACTTTCTGCCAAATTTAAAAAGTTGATCAAACTTGCTATTTTGCCTGTTTTATTGATTGCCAGTAAAATAAACATGATTCAACTTTTACTTTTTGCTTGTATTATTGTCTTCCGGGTGAAAATCGGAAATTTGATTGTTTAAAACAGTAACTGCTTCACTATTACTGTTGTTATTTTATCGTCTTCCTGGTATATAAAAAATAAAAATAAAACTTCCGCTTTTGTCTGTGAAAATCACAAATTTGATTGCTTAAAACAATGACTACCTCACTATTTGTTTGTAGTTATAATTTATCATCTGCCAAACGAAAAATCTATAAAACTTTTAATGATTTTGTTTTATCTGCCAGGCAAAAATAACTAATTTAACTGCTTAAAACAATAAATGCCCCAATTGCTGTTTGCCATATAAAAAAGTGATCAAACGTTTAACTGTTTTATCATCTGCCAGGCAAAAATCACAAATTTCATTGACTTAAAACAGTAACTACCTGGCTTACATTACTGTTATTTATACCTTTATCTTCTTATAGGTGAAAAAACGTTTTGTCTGTCTCAAACCTGTGGTGTTTTGTCTGTTTTATCATCTGGCATTCATAAATCACAAATTTTATTGACTTTTAAAACACTTGTTCATACTTATTTTTTATTGTCTTCCAAATGAAAAACAACAACAGATCATACTTGCAGGTTTTTTTCCCCCCGTTTTGTTGTCAGCCAGGCGAAAATTACAAATTGAATTGCTTAAAACAGTAACTGCCTCATTATTAGTTGTTTATACCTTAATTTTTTTCCGCATAGACAGACACCACTCACCTCTTCTTCAGAAAGTAGAAATGAGTCTCTGACACGTTTAAACTTTAAGTTCAGTTGGTAAATAAACTCTGCAGACTCTTAGCCTTGAACTATGAGTTAAAATATAGATGCTGTGGAGCATAATAATATTCAAATACCATCTCTTCATGTGTTCTCCTCACACCTGCATGACTTCAGGTCAAATGCCATCCCTTTCAATACTCAATGCTGCAGCAAAAAGTGGGAATCGATTTACAGAATACTGAACTGCTGTATATGGGCTAATGTACATTTTAACTAGCAAGCACTTTACCACAGTACCTATATATATATATATATATATATATAGTGCTGCTGGAAAGTTTGTGAACCCTTTAGAATTTTCTGCATAAATATGACAAAAAACATCATCAGATTTTCATATCCTGAAAGTAGACAAAGAGACCCCAATCAAACAAGTGAGAGAAAAATATTTGCTTTGTCATTTATTTATTGAGAAAAATGTTCCAGTGTTACATATCTGTGCATTGCAAAAGTATGTGAATCACTGCTTTCAGTCGCTGATGTGACCCCATTTTATATATATATATACAGCAAAGTCAGCTGCAGGCTACTATGTTTGATATAAAATGATATTTTAATATTAACATTATTTGTTTATTTTTGTGCAGCTGTCCCGATCTAAAAGAGCTGTGAGCCTCCAGTTGAAAACACCTGATCTTTTGGGCTTCCTTCCTGTTACCTGATGCTTTTACAGTAAACTAAGCTTCATCCCTCGCTCACTTTGTAGTCCTCACTAGCTGTGGGTCAATATCTGCACACCACATTACTAGACAGTAAATTCAAGTAAGGTCCATTTAGAGTCGTGCCAACGCAATTTGATGCAAAGCCATTACAGCGTGCTTGCGTGCCATAGTGCTCGTCCATCAGAATACGCACAGATGCGCTATTAGGACTGTAGTTATTGGTAGTCTCCTCGTCCTCTGCCGCGGACACACTTCCATAGTGGAGAAACCTTTTTAAGGTCCACTGGCTTTTACAATTAGATGTATTAGCCATAGCAAAAGCAAAATGGAAAAAAAATCAATTTGTTGAAGTAGAGAGGCCATTTTTCTTTAAGGGGAATGTCTGGGATGATCAGTTGAGTGTTTCAGCTGATGAATATTCTGCGCTTCATTAGACAGGCTGACTTCTGTCCACAAGACCTGTTGCCAACAAACACGTCTTGTATAGTTTTCTTAAGGCCAGAAATATAATATAATATAATATAATATAATATAGTTTTTATTGTTTTGTATTTTTTAGTATTTTGGGACTATAATATTTTTATTATTATTTTTAATTAGTTTTTATTTTTATATTTTAGTAATTTTGTTGTTTTTGTCATTTTTTAATATTTAGTATTTTATTTAGTACTTTTTATTATTTTAGTTTTTTGTTATCTTTTTAAATTCTATAAAATTGTTGGCTTTTATTATTTTATTAATTTAATATTATTTTTAGTAATATTATATTTTGTGTTATTGTATTGTCTTTTTATTTCTGTTTTCGTTTTTTATTTTATTTAAAGTTTTGTATTTTAAATGTATTTTTTTGTTTCCGGGTTTTAATGTTTATATGTTGTATTATTTTTATATTTTATATTTTCCATATATATTGTCCACATTATCCAACAAAGTTATAGTAGATAACTAAAGCTAGAGTCCTAAAAAAAATGTAATTAAATAAAAAACAAACATTTTTTTACTTAAAGTAAAATAAATGTTAACTGAAATTAAATAAAAAATTCTAGTAATAATACAAATTTATTTATTTTTTTAATTTAACTTGTATTTAAATAACTAAAATAAAATGAAAAGTATTAAAAAATAGACAATCCAATTATTTCTTTAACTGGCAAAAAAAACAAAAAAACAAAACATACAATTAAAAATAAAAACAGAAAGTATTTATAGAAGTAAAATTACTTATTCCATTGAGTCTCCTGAGTTACAAAAGTGCAACCTAATGTTTGTTTCTTGAATACAGTAGGTGTTTTGCTGACATGCATGAAAGAATAAACAGAGAGATTGAGACCTTAACTAGGACAAGCTAGACAGCAGTACAAGTTAAATATTTAGAGGAAAGAAGGCTGTTCTTATGAATATGAGTTTTTAAATGAGAGCAGCGCTGGGGTTTTATTGTGTGTTGCATGTTCTCTGAACCCATCACACTGGCGAGCGCTCCAGACATGATTAGCTTCACGGCTCTGGGCAAACATAGCATGCTGAGAAAGCGTTGTGCTCATTACAAATCTCTTTCACGTCGCTCCCTGTGTCTCTTACTTTAAAACCGGCCGCACCAACCGCCCACCAGCCCCCCCGGCGAATCTGAGTCCATTCACACTGCTCAGCTTTAATGTGCTCCAGCCTCGCCGCTGCTCAAAGAGGAAGAACATTAACTAACACCTCTGGCTGATTTGCTTAATTTCTGTAAATGAGGCCTTTGGCCTCTGGAGTGACTTTTAGGTGGAGTGGATGGTATTATTGTCTGGTGCCACAGCCTGGGGCGGCTGGATGGGTATTAAACTCAAGCTGCTCGAATTACGACTGTCCAAGCAGGGAAGACCTTACCAGGTGACTCGGATGCATTCATTCAATGGAGAAACACAGAGAACATCAGAGGTGTGTTATCGTAACACAGCACTGTCCAGAGTTTTCTAAACAATAAGCATCTGGGTTGGTGGGTTAGTTATTTAATGTTAGTTTCAAGTAAAGGGTTGGTTGGTTGGTTAGTTAGTTTAGTTATTAAAAGTTGTGACAGTCTGTCCAATCCCCAGAGAGTTTTCAGACAATAAGCATTCTGGGTTGGTTGGTTATTAATTGTTATTTTCAAGAAAACAGTTATTTGGTTGATTAGTTAGTTAGTTTAGTTGTTACAGTCTGTCCAGTTCCCAAAGTGTTTTCCAAAAGATAAGCATTCTGGGTTGGTTGGTTGATTGGTTATTTAGTGTTAGTTTTAAGTAATCAGTTAGTTGGTTGGTTGGTCGGTTGGTTGGTTAGTTAGTTAGTTAGTGTAGTTTAGTTAGTAACAGTTGTCACAGTCTGTCCAGTTCCCAGAGAGTTTTCCAAACAATAAGCATTCTTGGTTGGTTGGTTGGTTGTTATTAACAGTTATTTGGTTAGTAAGTTAGTTAGTTAGTTTAGTTAGTAACAGTTGTCACAGTCTGCCCAGTTTCCAGAGTGTTTTCCAAAAGATAAGCATTCTGGGTTGGTTGGTTGGTTGGTTGGTTATTTAGTGTTAGTTTTAAATAAACAGTTAGTTGGTTGGTTAGTTAGTTAGTAATAGTTGGCATAGTCTGTCCAGTTCCTAGAG
Source organism: Cirrhinus molitorella (assembly GCA_033026305.1). Lineage (NCBI taxonomy): Eukaryota > Metazoa > Chordata > Actinopteri > Cypriniformes > Cyprinidae > Cirrhinus > Cirrhinus molitorella. The sequence goes on along the minus strand of CM065131.1, from coordinate 34,011,872 downwards.
AGTTTTCCAAACAATAAGCATTATAGTTTGGATGGTTGGTTGGTCAGTGTTAGTTTCAGGTAAAACATGGATGGATGAATGGATATATAGATGGACTAGATGAATAGACAGACAGTTGGTTAGTGGTTTAGATAAACCATCTGTTTGTTTAGCGCTTTAAGTAAACAGTTAGTTGGTTGGTTAGTTTAGTTAGTAATAGTTGGTGTAGTCCATCCAGTTTCTAGAGGGTTTTTCAAATGTTAAGCATTGTGGTTGGCTGGTCAGTGTTGGTTTCGGGTAAATCATCTACATAGTTAGGGTTAGGGTTAGGGAAACCATCCTTTTGTGAATAGATAGATACATGGGTGGATGGATAGATGGATTAGATCAGTGGTTCTCAACCCTGGTTCTTGAGGACCCCTGCTCTGCACGTTTTGCATGTCTCCCTTATTTAACACACCTGATTGAGATCATCAGCTCGTTAGGAGAGAGATCCATGAACTGTGTGTTCAATGAGGGAGACATGCAAAACGTCCAGAGCAGGGGTCCTCCAGGACCAGGGTTGATAACCACTGTATTTGATAATAGACAGATAGTTGATTAGTGTTAATTTCAGATAAACCATCTGTTTATAGTTAGTACATTTTAGGTATTGGAACAGTTTTCCATATGATAAGCATTCTGGGTTGGTTGGTTGATTAGTGTTAGTTTTAGGCAAACCGTTAGTTAGTTGTTTAGTTTGCTTAGTTAGTAACAGTTGGTATATTTTGTCCATTTCCTAGAAAGTTTTCCAAATAATATGCATTTTTGTTGTTTGGTTGGTTAGTGTTAGTTTCAGGTGAACCATTACTTAGTTGGTTATTTTAATAAGTAACAGTTAGTCTATCCAGTTTCCCAACAATAAGCATTCCGAGTTGGTTGGTTGGTTTTTTGTTTCAGGTTAACCATTAGTTAGTTGGCTAGTGAGTTGGTTAATTAGTAACAGATGGCACAGTCTGTCCAGTTCCTAGAGAGTTTTCCAAACAATAAGCATTCTGAGTTTGTTGGTTAGTGTTAGTATCAGGTAAACCATTAGTTAGTTGGTTGGTGAGTTAGTTAATTACTTCAGTTAGTAACAGTTGCCACAGTCTGTCCAGTTCCTAGAGAGTTTTCCAAATGTTAATAATTCTGAGTTGTTTGGTTGGTTAGTGTTAATTTCAGGTAAACCATTGGTTAGTTGGTTAGTTCGTATAGTTATTAACAGTTGGTATAGAATGTCCAGTTGTCAGAAAGTTTTCCAAACAATAAGCATTCTGAGTTGGTTGGTTAGTCTTAGTTTCAGGTAAACCATTGGTTAGTTAGATTAGTTAAATACAGCTCACACATTATCTCCAGTTCACAGATCTTTTGAAAACAATATACAGTTTTTGAAGATAATTCAGTTTTTGAAACAGTAAACACTATGGGTTGGTTAGTTAGTGTTAGTTCCAGATAAGCTATTAGTTAGTTGGTTAGTCTAGTTGGTAACAGTTTGTATAGTCTGTCCAGTCCCCAAAATGTTTTTCAAACAATAAGCATTCTGAGTTGATTGGTTAGCGTTAGTTTGAGGTAACCCGTTAGTTAACTGGTTAGTTAGTTAGTTAGTTAGTTAGTTAGTTAGTTAGTTAGTTAGTTAGTTAGTTAATTGCAGCTCACACCGTATCTTCAGTTCACAGATCTTTTGAAAATGATATACAGTTTTTGAAACAGTAGGTATTCTGGGTTGGTTGGTTAGTGTAAGTTCCGGATAAACTATTAGTTAGTTGGTTAGTTAGTTTAGTTGGTAACAGTTGGTATACTTTCTCCAGTTCCCAGAGAGTTTCCCAAACAATAAACATTCTGAGTTGGTTGATAAGTGTTAGTTTCACAGATCTTTTGAAAGTGATATACAGTTTTTGGCACAGTAAGTATTCTGGGTTTGGTTGGTTGGTTAGTGCTCGTTCCAGTAAACCATTAGTTAGTTGGTTAGTTAGTTACAGCTGGTATAGTCTGTCCAGTTCCCAGAGAGTTTTCCAAACTATAAACATTCTGGATTGGTTGGGTATTTAGTGTTAGTTAGTTGATTAGTTTAGATAGTAGCAGTTGAAACAGTACATTCAAATTCCCAAAGTGTTTTCCAAATGATAAGCATTCTGTATTGGTTAGTGTTAGTTTCAGGCAAACCATCTGTTTGTAGATAAAAAGAATGATAGCTAAATATATGGATGGATAGATGCATAGATCAAATTTCAGGTATAGCTTCTTTTTGCAGATAGATGGGCTTAGTTTGAAAAACCATCTGTTTGCAGATAAATGATTAGTTTGTTAGGGTTAGTATCTGTTTATAGACGCAGTCGTCTCCGTATTCACTCTCACATGATGGTTCGGTTTTCCTGTGTCTTCACTCTCTCACCCTCCTTCTGTTTCCTGTTGTCTCCTGCTGTCTGTGTCTCTTTCATCAGGTGTTGTCTTTGATCCATCGCAGATCTCTCTCCATCATCTCTTCATCTGTCACTCACGGCAGAGCCGTACTGCGGCGTCGGGTCAGCGCCGCAGCAGAACTTTGAGCACGCTCTCCGGTTCCTCCAGGACACTGCCAGTCAGCACTGCACCGGAAAGCACGTCAATCACGGCGTTAGAAGCTTCCTGACGCTTCATCAAAGCTGTAGGTCCTGAAGAAGCCTTGCCAGTTCGTTTGTAAGTCGAGTGCTTATGGAACGATTTTTTAAACAATACACAACAGTGCATGCAATAGCATCTCGAGTTCGCTGACAGCACAGCTTGTTGACATGCGCTGCCTTCAAAGCACTAAAAATCAGTTTGACGGGTGGTGCAACATCATTCACGTATGACTAGCATAACCCAACACAACCCTTGAGAAGTATTTGTGGTTCTAAATGAAGTTTTATATCTGGGAGATGATGCATTCTTCTTACATCCTCCGTTTCATTCACATTCTCCTTCCTGTTCTGCAGGTCGTCCTCAGAAACATCATCAGCGGATTCATTTTCGAGGAGAATTATAAAAAAAGAAGCAATGTGCATTATACAAATTGATGCTATACAGCCTAAATGGATATTGATCGCACACGGCGATCAAAGAACGAATAAATCTGAGCAAATAAAGCATGCTTTGCTGAGCGAACGGATGACGGAGAGCATCAGTATGGGAGGTCGAGTACAGAATCATAACCAGAAGCGGCAGCGTTTGACCTCTGACTTCAGGTAACATTAGATATCAGGATGATATCCGGCCGCTGTGTACAGTATGCTGTATCATTTTCTCAGTAAATGCCCATGCAACCTATTACATTTACCATAATGTGCAGTACACATTCTGCTCTGGTTCTGTGTGTTCTTTATGTATCATATGTTCCACGGTCTCATTTAATAACCTTTATGTTCAATATTAGATGCTGTTTCCATATGCTCATTACTAGAATTACTCCTATGGTTTAGATATTTTTATGATCAGTTTTAGTGCATTACAGTCAGCACACAACTGTGTTCACAACCCGTTTTGCTCTCTTAACATGACATTTTCAACAAACATACTGCATACATATATATATATATATATTCCTGCAGCAAAGTAACACTGTAAGTAGACACAAACAGGAACTTGGATATCTAAAAGGAATAGAAAAAAAAATTACATAGAAAAAGTCACTCTTACGTTGTTCCAAACCAGTATATTTCTTTATTTAAATAAAATAGATAAATAGTTAATATTTTTTGTAGATAAATGCTTAAATAAAGTGTTTTTGTCCATACAGGGAAATAATTACAAGCATTTTTTTAAGCATTTTTCAGGTAATTTTCTAACTGTATATATTTAAATTTAAGCTTTATAGAATCCTTATTTATTTTGTAGAAAAAAATCTTTATTTCTTTTTGAGAATTTTCAAATAATAAGGATATTTTATTTTATTTTTATAGAATTTAAAACCATTTAGATATCAAACTGTTAGACCCTGGGGCAGTGAGGTCCAATCAGTTTTTTATTATTTAATTTAATTTAATTATATTTAATTTAATTGTATTTTACTTTCATCAAATTTAATTTCCAAATAATGAGGATGTTTTGTTTTATTTTATTTTATTGTTATCAAATTTAATTTCCAAATAATACAGATATTTTGTTTTATTTTAATTTAGTTTTTATAGAATTTAATTTACAAAGAATGAGGGTGTTTTATTTTATTATTTTATTTAATTTTTTTTATAGAATTTAATTTACAAATAATAAGGATATATTTTTATTTCATTTTATTTTTTATAGAATTTAAAACCATTTAGACATCACATTGTTATACCCTGGTAACAGGGTCAGTGAGGTCCAAAGTAATATTGAACATTTATTATATGGACAAACAAGAGATACATAGATAAAAGGTTGCATAGATTAACCATCTGTTTACTTTTATTTTTACTTTCTATAAAATTCAATTTCTAAATAATGAGGATATTTTATTTATTTATTTATTTTTTTTATAAAATTACATTTCTGATTAATGAGCATATTTTATTATTTTATTTTATAGAATTACATTTTCAAACTATGTGGATATTTTACTTGATTTATTTATTCATTTTTAAAAGAAATTAAAACCATTTAAACATAAAACTGTTAGACCTTGGTAACAGGTCCAAAATTATATTGTACCCTAACTTTCATTAACCAAACATTGGACAACCAAGAGATAAATAGATAGGTTTGCATAAATAAACCTGTTAATATAAATAAATCTGTTTTCATTTTTATTTTATTTTATTATTTTTATAGAAAATTAAATTTCCAAATAATGAGGATATTTTATTTTATTTTATTTTATTTGTTTGTTTGTGTTCCATAGAGGTCATATAGGTTTTGAACAAACTAACAAAAAAGGTGGTTAAATAAACAACTAACCTGCTTATTTTTGCTGGCTTATTGTTGCTGATGATCAGCTTAAGAATCCAGCTAGACCAGCAAAAATCGCCCTGTATTTTCCGCAGGGTGACTTTCTATCGCTCTGCCTCTCTTTCTCTCTCTGTGTGTCTTTGTGAAGCTCTGCCCGGGTGACACTCGTCAAACGGCTGTCATTGTTCATATCTCATTGAGAGGTGAGAGCGTTACACAAACAGGCTGTGACACGACACGGCCGGTGTTAAGTGACAGTGTGTGATCGGCCGTCTGAGAACACGACCTTCTCCGGCGCCGCACCTCAAAGCCGGAGCCCTCTAATAAGACTGACCCCTCGCTGTCATGTACTGGCGAGATATTCACCGCGCTGACTGCTCGAGAGCCTTCTGGAGGAAGGATATAAATGTCACTCACAGTATCGCTTCAAAATCCCAGTCTACGTCTGCTTACAGTCCTGAGCAGTGCTGGATAAAGTACCTGAAAGCCATACTTAAGTACATCTTACCAGAAAATGACTTTGGTTGAAGTTGAATTCACCGTTTAGAATATTACTTGAGTAAATGTCTTAAAGTATGTGATATTTATTGTACTTAAGTTCAAAAAGATTTTTTTATCTTAAATGTACTGAAGTATTAAAAGTAAAAGAAGCAAAAATGGAAAAGAAGCAAATATATATAGAAACAGCGAATCTCTTCAAAAACTGCTTGGTGTTGTCACTACATTGCATTGTTACATATTCAGGGTGCGATTTGCCGGAGGGGATGGGGGATTGTTTGATAAAAAACATCCCGCGAACCCACTCCAAAGACCCAATCTAAATCAAATGATTCGCGATACACGCTTTGAATTCCTGTTCTGAATCAAATGATTCACAATGCACGCTTTGAATTCTTGCAATACGCGATCTGATTGGAGTGCTTCGAAACAGTGAACCTTTTTGCGATGCAGTGGTAACTGATTCTCTGATAAAACGTTGAATACTGATATTTAAAATAATGTAAGACGTTAAAAAATAACGCAACAAGTGACTGTTAATGAGTCATTAAGATTCAAATGATTCATTCAAATGGCTGAATCATTCAGGAACAAAGCATTTGACTGTGTTAATGAGTGAATCACTGAATAATTTTTAGCAATCAAAATTTGTTCAAAAAGCTGATTCATTCTATGAGTAAACACCGTCTCAAGACTCAAAACAGTGCTGTGATCTTTGTTTGGAACTATTTTCATTGGCAAAAAAAAAAAAATTGAGCAAAAACAAGCAATATGTCTAAAATGTAAGTCACTTATTGCTTTACTGAACTGCTTTACTGGTGATTTGGTGATATAGCCTACTTGATAACAAAGTCCCTTTAAAGTCCCCATGAAATTAAAATTAAAGTTTTTTTGGCTTTTGGTATGAATATGTTAGCCTTAAGGTTATCTATAAGCTAATGTGTTTCAAAACAATGACAAAATTTGCGTTTACAGGTTATGATTATTCAAAACTTACAGTCTCATCACTTCCGCCAATATGAATCAACGATTTTGATGACATCACGCTGCACTTCAGCTTCTCATCAAACCTTCTGTCCAATCAAATGCTGTCTAGAATCCGTTGCGTTCCGCCCCTTACACTATAAATAGACAATGTTAGGTGATAGGGAATGATTCAGATAGTGTAAATATGCTTTCCGTCGGGGCAAATGAGGTCCGGTTTTGCGTTGCCACGCGAACCACGGCAGTGCGCAGTCTACTCCGGACTTTGGCCCGGTCAACAATGAAATCTGACAAGAACCGCCTCGTAAATATGGTTACTTGTGCTTTAATAACGTGAAAAAAGGCTTATTTTTCAGGCTAGATCAGCCAGTGCGTATGCGCAGTACTGAGCGCAGGTTTTAGGGGCCGTTCACATGTCGCGTCTTTTGCGCGCTCAAGTTTGTTATTTCAAATGTAGCGTGTAGCACGTAGGTTTGCGCGTTCATAATGGAACCGGCGTGCATGCGGTGCGACGTGCTCATTTTTCCAGGTGCGTCCGCACCACATCGAGAAAAAACCATTTCAACTTTTCAGAATGCCACAAGTGCACCAAGTCATGTGACAAGAACCAACCAATCAGCTTCATTCTTTCCCATAACAACATTGAAAGCTCAGCCAAGATGGAGGAACAGCTGATCACAGCTGTACATTTTTAAATTAATGTAGTAGCAGAGCTATTGCAAGCGATTTTTAGTGTTGGAAATTCATTTATCATTTGCTGAAACTTCCGCGTCTTCATGGAGAGTGCAGGTCATTGTTGCTTAGCAACGGCAGAGGCCACTGGAGTGCAAGCTACAGAGCGCTTTGGAAAGAAGGAGAAAGCTGCGTGCCTTGCGTTTTCCACGCGTTTTTAGTTGCGTCATGTGAACGGCCCCTTAAGCCAACTGTTTCTATAGCAACCGGGACTTCTAAAGGCAGCTGTAGACTTTACTAATCAACAGTTGGCTCTTTCATTAAGAAGGCGGGGCTTCGCGGCCATAATGAGCGTTCCATTTTTCCCCATTCAAAACTATACCAGTGACACGTCTTGGGTATTCTATAGTCTTTGTTGATAATATCAGATTGCATGTCATTACAACAACACTTACCATATTATGGCAGAAGTTATACTGTCACACACCCCAAACTCGACTTGAGTGTAAAATGAATAATCCACTGTTGTGCGCGTATTTGTTTGCACATGAGCACAGCTTTTTTTTAGGAGTCTAACTTGCAAGCGGCAGACCTCTGATTCAAACAAAAGTGTTCTTCTGACTATTTTGTAGTAAGTAACGAATATGCTTCGGGGAAATGTTTTGGAGTAAAAGTATACATTTTAATTAGGAAATGTAGTGGAGTAAAACCACTGATCCTGAGGTAAGAAAAAAAAAAAAACTACCTCATCGAAAATGAACACAGTTTTATCCTGAGCGTAAAAGACTACAGCTGATCATAAAAATATCTAAACCACAGGAGTAATTGTGCTAATGAGCATATGGCAAACAGCGTCTCGTAATGAACAGAAAGGTCATTAAATGAGACTTGGACATATGATACATAAAGAACGAGGCTGAATGGAATAGATTTTACAGTGCTTGACGATCAAGGTGATGATCTTGTATCTCAGCGCAGTGGCCCTCGGGGAAGTCGCCTGTAATTGGACGAACTCATCACCTAATGCGCCTGCAGCGCGGTGCTCCGCCCTTCATCATCGCAATGACCTTCATCTGCCTCCTCGTCTTCACAACAAGACGCAGATCTCAGGAACAGTCAAAGCACCAGTCAAACCTCAAACGCTAAAGCTACACAGAAAACTGCTGTGAGTGCTTTTATGTTGGCTTGTTTGCCTGTGGATGTCACCTTTTCACGAGGAATACAAACTGACATCCCATTAAGGAATAAAGACACAAAAACGTACATAAAATGTAACAAATTTGAAAAATCTGGCCTTTTTAAAATTCATGTTCTAATTTTATAAATATAGATTTAAAAGTCTCTTTTGCTCATTAAGCCTGCATTTGTTCGATCCAAAGTACAGTAAAAACTAACATTTTGAAATATTTTTTACTATTTAAAATAACTTTTTCTATTTGAATATATTTTAAAATGTAATTGTTTCTTGTGGTTTCAAAGTAGAATTTTTTAGCATCTTTACTCCAGTCACATGATCCTTCAGAAATCATTCTAATATTCTGATTTGCTGCTCAAAAACATTTAGTATTATTATTATTGTTCTTTATTTTTATTATTATTATTGTTATAAGTTTCTTTGATGAATAGAACGTTCAGAAGAACAGCATTAATCTGAAATAGAAATATTTTGTAACATTATAATTGTTTGCATCGTCACTTTTGATGATTTTTAAATGTTTTAAATATTGATAAGAATAATGAAAAAAAAATCTTGAACAGCAAATTAGCATATTAAAATTATTTCTGAAGGATCATGTGACACTGAAGACTGGAGTAATGATGCTAAAAATGTAGCTTTGATCACAGAAATTACATTTTAAAATATATTAAAATAGAAAACAGTTATTTTAAATAGTAAAAATATTTCAATATTGTACTGTTTTTGCTGTACTTTGGATCAAATAAATGCAGGCTTTGTGAGCAGAAGTGACTTTTTAATTTATTAAAAAGAGACGATTCATTTGTAGATTTAAACATTTTATTGATTTATTTTTTATCGCTATTATTTTTCGATTTTTTTTTAAGTGAGTTGTATTTTTCATTTTATTATTTTATTTTATATCATTTTTATTATTTTTTTCTTTCATTTACAGGGTTTTATGATTATATGATTTTAAACTGTTTAGACATGTCCCATATTGTGGTAACAGGGTTAAAAACTAAATTTTTTAGTTTTTTTTAGTTTTTTAGTTAACAGGGTTTTATAACTAAATAAGAAATAAAATATTTTAAATAATGTCTGACTCATTTGTATTTTTTTTAAATCACTCCCTAATTATATAAATGTAGATCTAAACATTTAAAATTCTTTATTTCATTCTTTATTTATTTGTTTTGAATTTTTAATGTAAGAAATGATGTTAATTTGTTATTTTATAGCATATTTTAGCATTTTATTTTATCAGATTTTATAGGATTATATTTTATAATATATTTTTATTAATTAAGTTATTTTATTAATAAATCTCATTAAAATGTGCATTTGTTGATTTTTTTATTTATTCTACACTTTTTAGATTCTTTGTTTTTTTAGAATTTTTGTAGGAAATGTAGGAAATGTTATGTTAATTTAGCATTTTATATTATTTTATAACATTTTATATTATTTTATTCTGAAATGTAAAGATTATTTTATGGAGCTCATTTTAACTGATTATATATATATATATTAAATATATCCTTGATATATTTTCATGTAAAAATGGTTTGTTAATTTATTATCTTATTTTATAACATTGTATTTTACATGAGTTTATTTTGTAGGATTATGTTAAATAGGGTTTTATTTTATATGATTTTAAACTCGTTATGTATGTCCCATATTTTGGTAACAGGGTTCGAAAAACAAATATAATCAGAAAACAACCATTTTTAAACAACATCTGATCTGAATTTGTAGTGTTGTCAGCCATGTACCAATGATTGGAATTAATTTTTTTATTTGATAAATTTAGATTTAAACATTTTGGATTCCTTTATAGAATATTTGTTATTAGCATTTTCAAAATAAGAAAAATAATTTGAAAAAATATTTATTTGATAGAATTTTATTTTATTTTAGAGAATTTTATAAGATTTGATTTGATAGAATTTTATTTCTGATTATTTTATTTCATAGGATTATTTTATAGAATTTTAAACTGTTTAGAAATATCCTATTTTTTGGTAATACAGTTCAAAAACAGCAACCCTCATGTAAAATGAATAAAAAATATAAAATAATATTTAGTTTGACCTCCTTAGGTGGTCAAAGAACATTTTCTGAAAGTGAAGCACCTCTTTTTTTTGTGGAAAGTGCCGGTTATAAGATATTTTTGGGCTGTTCAAAAGGTGACAAACCAACATCTTGAATTTGCTACCATGAATGGCTTGTGTTTCGATGCTGAGGGTTTTTTCTCCTGTAGTGTGAAAGTATCTGCTGCTGGTTTCTATATCCAGACTCAGGTTCATTACCATCGAGCACTTTAATGTGCCGCTCACAGAACAGCAATGAGCTCTTTTATTGGATTGGTGTAATCATATGCAGCCCAGCAGTGACTCCATGCCTCGCTTTCTCTCCTTCTGTCTCTCAGGGAAAGGAAGCCAACAGAAGAATCGACTTGCATGACTTGCAAAGACAGACAGCAAAAGTACAGAAACTACAGTATATATTTGAACATTTATTCTGAATAGCAAAGGATATCTTATGGAGCTCATTTTAACAGTAAGAGAGTAAAATATCATTAAAATGTGCATTTGTTGATTTTAATTTACATTGATTTTATAGAATCTTATTTTAAAGAGTTTATTTTATAGCATTTTGGAGAATTTTATTTCATAGGATTATATTTTATGGGATATTTATGTATGTATGCATTTATTGGAGGATTGGAGTATATACTCCAGTACATAGCCTACTTGAACATTTATTATATAGTAAAGAATAAAAAAAACATATAAAGTTAACTAGACAAGTATGAAAACTAGTATCTACAGTTCTGTTAATCCTAAAGCAGTGAACACATATCTCTATATTCATCCTTTGTGTCCTCTTAAGGTGTAATTAAATGTATTACTTTTTTATTTTTAGTTAACCTGGCAACATATTTGTCTCTGTGTATACTTTTCTTTCTTTTTTATTTTTTGTGTTTTGTTTTTAGAACTGTACTTCCTTATTTTTTTATATTCTGTACTGTTTAATAAAAAATAAAAAAAAAGAAATAAGAAAAAAAGATTCGCTATACTTGCTTTGAAGTCCCTCCCTGAATAATGATTCGCGAACCCCCTCCGAAGATCCGATCTGGATCAAAAGATTCGCGAACCTGTTTCGAAGTTCTGATTTAACTCAAATGATTCTCGAACCATTATTCACAGTTAACTACGTGATTGAGTTGACAATTTAAATCAGCTACGGTGAGGATTTTATGCTTAAAAACATTTTAAAGAGTCGATTCCCTTGATAGAATCGATTCCGACCATTAGAATCGACTCTTGATTCCCAACGCCTTGGAATCGATTATTTTTGGAATCGATTCCCAGTCCTGTTATTCAGATCGTAAATGACTCGCTAATTCCCGCTCTGACGTTTCGATCTGAATCAAAAGATTCACAAATCCGCTCCGAAGTTCTGTTCCGAATAAAATGATTCGCGACAAGGGCTCCAGAGTTCTGATATAAATCAAATGATTCGCGAATAGGCGATCCAATTGTAGCGCTTTGAAACTCGTTGTAGTGAATCATTTTGCGACGCGATGGTCTAACTCATTTGGAGTTTCGAAAAGCTCCATACCTGCTCTTTAAAATCATTACAAACGATGTCGAAATTAAAATAAATTAATAGCTTTTTTGAACTGGTTTTTGCCAGTGAATAGCTTGAACTGAATGATTGAAGTCACGCGTTTGAGTTTGAATCAATCGGAGCCGTTCCATCGTAAATGACTCACTCAATTGAACCGGTTCATCTGTTCCTCCAATTTTCGTGTTTTCAGCCATGTTTACACGACACTGTCAGTTCTAAAACTGGCTTAGCTTTCTGGTTTTATATGATTAACTAAAATAAGCGAAAAAGTATGATATTGAACTGCTTTCCACGTCGAAGACATCCAACAAAAATCTTCAGGTGAGCGAACAAGTGAAAACACTCATTAATATGACGAGCTGCACCTCAAAATACATGTTAGATGGAAATGATGTTTTACTTTGTGCATTATGATCGAGTTTGTAGCTTAATTTACTGTATTTTAAATAGTTTGAACACTGCGGTTCAGTTCGTGGCAGTTCATCAGTTGAACTCAACTCACCCGGTCATTTGAAGTAAATGTTAAATTTATCACTACATTGTAATAAATAACTGAGAAATCACTGTAGTATTTCATTGTATTAGTTTAGAGTGATAGTCAATGTGAAAAGAGCAAATGGGAGAAGCATATGAACACAAAACAGGTGAAATGTGCTTTGTGTTCATTCAGAATAATTCCTTAACACATGATTCAGTTGAGTAGTCTGTTGTGTTTCCTCACTTGTACTGTTTATATATCTATAATCTCACTTTAAACTTGTTTGTTGCATATACTGTATATCTCTCTCACTTTAAATGTGTTAATTTGAGTGCATAGGATGTTATATAGGATGATTGAACGTTTCTAAAGGGTTTTATGTCTGCTGTCTTCCTGTATAGACATTAAGCCTGACAACATCCTGCTGACTGCAGACACACGATTGGCTGATTTTGGTTCCTGTCTCTGGCTGGAGGATGATGGACTGATGTTTGTCTGTACAGATACTTGAATACAGATATTGTAATATATACTTATTTTTTTTTATCTTGAATAGTTTATTTTAACAGCAGTAATAGTGTAAAATATCATTAAAATCCAACTCTTAATTTTGTCAATAAGCACACATCTTTTTACAATTCAAAAAACATAAAAACTTTTTTGCTTATTTCAGTTAGTGTCAGAAAACAATTGAGTTAAACAAGTAATAGTACGGACAGTGTCATGTAAACAATGGCTGAAGATGTGAAAAGGGGAACAGATGAACCGAATCAGTTGAGTCATTTATTCTGGAACCGCTCCGATTGATTCAAACTCATGATTTCGATCATTCATTTCAAACGATTCACTAGCAAAAACCAAATCAAATTAAATTTCAACATCGCTTGTAATGATTTTAAATCGCTTCAGTCGGATTGCGTATTGCAAATCATTTGTTTCAGATCAGGACTTCAAATCATGTATCGCAAATCATTTGATTTAGATTGGAAACTTTGCGTATCATGAAACATTATTTCATGATTCAGGTCGGGACTTTGGAGCACATAACGCAAATCATTTGGTTTAGATCAGTCGGGTTTGTGAATCATTTAGCAAATTGAATGAATCATGTGGATTGCAAATCATTTGAATCAGAAATTTGTGAAATTTGTCAGGGTTTGTGAATCTTTTGTTTTAGATCGAAGCTTCGGAGAGTGGTTCGCAAATCGTTTGATTTATATCAGAAGGAGTTTGTGAATCATTTAGCGAATTGAATGAATCACATGGATTGCGAATCATTTGATTTAGATCAAAAATTCAGAGTGGGTTCGTGAATCTTTTGCTTTAAATCGAAGCTTCGGAGCATGGATTGCTAATCATTTGATTTAGATCAAAAATTCGGAGTGGGTTCGTGAATCTTTTGCTTTAAATCGAAGCTTCGGAGCGCATACCGTAAATCATTTAATTTAGATCAGAACAAGTTTGTGAATCATTTAGTGAATTGAAGGAATTGCATGGATTGCAAATAATTTGATTTAGATCAGAAATTCATAGTGGGTTTGTGAATCTTTTGCTTTAGATCGAAACTTTGGAATGTGGAGCATGGAGCTTGGATTGCGAATCACAAATTATTTGATTTAGATTGGAATTTAGGAGCGGGTTAGTGAATCTTTTCTTTTAGATCGGAACTTCGGAGCTTGGATCGTGAATCATTTGATTTAGATCAGAACGAGTTTGTGAATCATTTAGTGAATTGAATAAATCACATGGATTGCAAATAATTTGATTTAGATCAGAAATTCGGAGCGGGTTCGTGAATCTTTTGCTTTAGATCGAAGCTTCGGAGCGTGGATCGCAAATCATTTGATTTAAATTGGAAATTCAGAGTGTGGATTGCGAATCATTTGATTTAGATCAGAACGAGTTTGTGAATCATTTAGTGAATTGAATAAATCGCATGGATTGCAAATAATTTGATTTAGATCAGAAATTCGGAGCGGGTTCGTGAATCTTTTGCTGTAGATCAAAGCTTCGGAGTGTGGATAGCAAATCTTTTGCTTTAGATCAGAACTTCGGAGCGTGAATCGCGAAACATTTGATTTAAATCGGAAATTTAGTGTGTGGATTGCGAATCATTTGATTTAGATCAGAACGAGTTTGTGAATCATTTGGTGAATTGAATGAATCGCTAATAATTTGATTTAGATCAGAAATTCGAAGTGGGTTTGTGAATCTTTTTCTGTAGATCAAAGCTTCGGAGCGTGGATCGCAAATCATTTGATTTAAATTGGAAATTCAGAGTGTGGATTGCGAATCATTTGATTTAGATCAGAACGAGTTTGTGAATCATTTGATGAATTTAATGAATCGCATGGATTGCTAATAATTTGATTTAGATCAGAACGAGTTTGTGAATCATTTGGTGAATTGAATGAATCGCATGGATTGCTAATAATTTGATTTAGATCAGAAATTCGAAGTGGGTTTGTGAATCTTTTGCTGTAGATCAAAGCTTCGGAGTGTGGAGCGCAAACCTTTTGCTTTAGATCAGAACTTCGGAGCGTGAATCACGAAACATTTGATTTAAATCGGAAATTTAGTGTGTGGATTGAGAATCATTTGATTAAGATCAGAACGAGTTTGTGAATCATTTAGCTAATTGAATGAATCATGTAGATTGCAAATCATTTGATTTAGATCAGAAATTCAGAGCGGGTTTGTGAATCTTTTGCTTCAGATCAGGATTTCAGAGCAGTTTCAAGAATGTTTTTTGTGGAAGTGGAAGAGATTGTTCGATAAGTGTGATCTCTGATTGAAGTCCTTGAAAATCAAATAATAGTGCTTGAAAAGTCATTGAAAGTCCTGGAATTTCATTTGACAGTATCTGTACAAACCCTGAGTGTATCTTATGACTAACTTTGTTTGTGTGTCTCTCTCAGTCCAAAAGTGTGGACGCCAGTGGACTCCTACACACAGAGTGAAGCTGATGCTGTCTGCGATAATCGAGGTGGCTGGAGTCTCGTTCAACATTCACGCGTCCTCACTCGTCCCCTGCAAGCAGGGAGCAGGTTATGGGAATATGCATTCTGGGAAATGAGGTACGGCGCTGCGTTGGTGGTCTCGTGGGGCGATGGCTGGCCTCAGGCTGAATGTTCACGCTGCCATGACGGTGACCCTCTTTGCCTCACGTTCAGCTAATTTAAATGCGAGCAGTCGCAGTTTTCCATCACAGGTGCATGCATGCAACACTGTGTGTAAACAAATGTGTGATGGCTATTATTCATCACTAATGACTATATTTTGAAAGTAAGCAGCCTTGGTGAAGAATTTAAGATGCTATATCTAGGCTAGAAACATAGTTTATGCAAGTATACTAATGGTTGGTTGATGCACTGAAAGCGTACATATCCCTGTTGAACATTCATGGCATGTGCTTGTGCATTACTGAAAACAGTGTATACGTGCAGTCGTTTGCATTTATATTTCTGGCCTCATTGACACACTTATGTATGCGGTGTGATTCTCAAGTAAATTAATCTTCTTTTAAGGATTTTTACATAATTTAACTGGAAAACAAGACAGAAATACTTATTAAGAATATTTTCTCTCTCTCTCTCTCTCTCTTTCTCTCTCTCTCTCTCTCTGTCTATATATATATAAAGATAGTTAAGAGATAATTTAGTTGAGAGACATGCTGCATGCATAAGTAATACATGTAATAGATTAGATTATATCAGTAAGTCTTAATGTCTTATGCAGTAACTTGTTGCAAGAGTTTATTGATATTAAAAAAGTAAATAAAAGTAAATATTTTTAATGTATGTTTTAAATATATAATTGAATTAAATAATATAATGTAATAAAAATATTTTAATTAATTAATTAATTTTATTTTAATATTTTATTCATTACACTTGGTTTCTAGTCTATCCAAAAATCAGCATTTGGAATATGATTATAATTTATGTAATACATTTGATTTATTTGTAATAAATATAATATATGTAATAATTTAATTTATGAGAATTAAAAAATATATATATTTTATTTTATTAATATTTTATTAATGGCACTGGGCTACTGGGCTATCCAGAAAATCAAAAATCAACATTTGGAGTATAACTATAGTCTATGTAAAAAATTGTAATTTATTTGTAAAAAAAATAATACAAATAAAAAATAATATATATATATTTACAAATAAAGTAAATTTAATAAAATAATTACATTTCTATATGTATAATTTATGTAATAGATTCTGTAATTTTTGAGAATTTTTTTTTTATTATTCTGTTCTTTTCTTTTATTCATTACACTGGGCTATGGACTATCCAAAAAATCAACATTTGGAGTATAACTATAATTTATGTAATGCACTTTATTTATTTGTAATAAATATACATTTTTTTTTTTTTATTCATTACACTGGTCTATTGGGCAATCAAAAAACAGCATTTGGAATATAACTATAAGTTATGTAATAAATTATTTATATTTGTATTAAATATAATTTATGTAATACATTCTCTGAATATAATTTATGATAATTTAAAATAATATATTTTAATTTAATTTAATTAAATTTTATATCATGATATCTATTTTTTTTATCATTATTTTATTTTATATTATTTTATTATTATATTCAAAATAAATAGTAAGTAAGAAAATAAGGAAATAAATAAATACAATGTACGTAATAAATTCTCATAATTTAATTTAAAAAAAAAAAAAGTATTTTGTTACACTGGCAACTGGACCATCCAAAAAAAACAGACATTTCTGTATGGTTCTGTATGTATACTGTGGTTTTGGTGGTACTATGCTATAATATTAATATATTTTAAAAAATATTAATATATATATTAAAAATATTTTTAAAATTTAATACTTCCATTACTCCCATAACACCTTTTATTTGCACAGTAAAAAAAAATTCATTTCAGATAGGTCATCTGCACTGCTTCTGCTCCGACAATTCCAGTCAAAACATCATTAGATCATTTGTAAATATTAAACATAATATTATACATTATACATAAAATGCTTTCTGTTGCAGCTGTTGCCAGTACACTGATATTGCACATTCAGTGTCTACTCAAATGCACAAATATGTAAAGTTTATATCCAGATAGAGATTGCGTGAGACGTAATGTATGCGATCACCCAGTGCTGCTGTGTTTTTCAGGCTCAGATCCATCTGAATGCTGAAGCTGTGTTTCCGGCGGTCAGGCTTTGATGGCCTCTCTGTCACGCCGTGTTTCTACCGGCATCTGCATTCCAGCGGCAGACGGACGGGTCACCGCTGGGACCGTCTGACAGAGGCGCGCGCGGTCCTCCTCCACCGTCTGTCAGCGTCACCGGTCTGTTTGAATATGCTGCTTGATCCGTCACTGTCAGGCCGCTCGCGCTTCTGCATGCGCCGTACGCTCCTCTGCTGGGAAACTGCACGCGCCGCTTTAATGCGCGAAACGCATCAGGTTGTCAGAGAGTGTTTGGAAAGGACGAGCCGTGCCGTCTCTCCTCCTGATGGGAATGATGAACCGTGGTTCACAACACCACTAACTCGTTTATAAAACCTCGATGCATTTTTGATGCTAAAATACATTCCGGTATAGCAATTCAATGCAGAAACTATAGGAGAGTCATTCATAGACTAATTCCTGTGAAGTGTAAAAGCCCTGTTGCAGCTCGACCATTCAAAACTGATCAGACAAATGTTTTTCTTTATAAGAAAATTTTATTTTATTTTATTTTAAATTTCCAAAAATCTGAATTTCAAATGTAAGTATTTTTTTTTTAATAATAAATTGAATTTGTTTGTCATTGGTATTTATTTACAATAAATTCATTATTTTTTTATTTAAATTTATTTTATTTACACTGGGCTGCGGGACTCTCCAACAATAGGCATTTTATAATTTCTGCAATAAATGAAATTCATTTGTAATAAATATAATTCTACTTAAGTTATGAGAAAATTATTTATTTTTATTTTATTTTATTTACATTGGGCTACTGGACTATCCAAAATAGCCATTTTACATTGATTTGTAATAAATATAATTTATGTAGTGACATTTTTCAAATTCTTAAATTCTTAAAACTTAAATTATGAGAAATTATTTTATTTTATTATTTTATTTTATTACACTGGGCTACTGGACGATCCAAAAATATGCATTTCTGTAGAGTTATGAAATATTTTATTTTCATAACATAACTATTTTATTATTATTATTATTATTTATTTATTTACGCTGGGCCACTGGACTATCCAAAATAGGCATTTTATAATTTATGCAACAAATGTAATTTATTTGTAATAAATATCATTTATGTAATTAAATTCTCCTAACATAAATTATGGAAAAAATATATTACTATTATTATTTTTAAAATTGATTTTATTTATTTATTTAATTTTCTTTTAATTATTTTATTTGTAATTCATTTTATTTACACTGGACGATAATTTATGTAACAGAATTCTTCTAACTTAAATTATCAGAAGAAATTATTTTATTTTATTACACTCGGCTACTGGACAATCCAAAAATAGGCATTTCTGTAGGGTTATGAAATATTTGCAATATGCCATTTTATTTGTATAATTATTTAGTAATTTGGAATATGCAATTATATTTTATCTTTAACATAACTATATTATTTGATTTTATTTTTATTTACACTGAGCTACTGGACTATCCAAAATAGGCATTCTATAATTTTTGCAATAAATTCAATATATTTGTAATAAATATAATTTATGTAATGAAATTCTCCTAACCTAAATTATGAGAAAATATATGTTTTATTTTTCATTACACTGGGCTACTAGACTGTCCAAGAATAGGGTAAAATCTTCTAAAACTAAGTGTTTATATATGCATTTCTTGATGTATTTATTTTTATTTTATATCCTCACATTGTTTTACTTCACTAAACTATTCAAAAATAGGCATTTCTCTATGTTCATATAATATTTGCTACAGAGTATCCCCATTATGATATCATTACTGTGATTTCATTTTCATAAAACTAACCTTTGTTACATTGTTATCTCGACAGCTAATCTTGTCTTTTAAGGCAGTGTCACACAGAGCAGCGCTGGCTTTCTTTCTTAGACCTTTAAAGAAGAAACGCTCCGTGGCTTTGATAAGGTCCTGGCCGGGCCGAGTATGCCCATCATCTGGAGAGGAGGAGGGTCGGATCTCAAACCAGCGGTGCTCGGATCAAACAGGTGTTACTCTTTCACCTGTGAGGCCAGAATCAAAGGCTGGCTTTATCAGCGAGCGCAGCAGACGAGGCCCGGCTCAAGAGACACATGTGCAGGTTCAAACGCAGCACCAGAAGAAAGAGCAGGAGCTTTTTCTCGTCCTCTGAGGATGTGAGGAGGTACGTTCCTCTAACAATCGCAGAACAGCTGTAACAACAGAAAATTCACAAATTATATCCATTTAAAATTTTAGTTGTTTCTCCTACATTAAATATACAGTAAATGGAGACTTCTGGAAATACAAATGAGTTTCATGACATTTTAGTAACGTGCTACTTTCACAGGATCCTTTAAGCATCTTCTCAGCTTCACTACAAGTGGGCTTTTTATCCTTATAAGCATTTCAGTTTCTACTATTTATATTGGTTCATTTTTGTGTTTTTGTTAAACTAGAAACTGCTCTTTTAAGGCATATATTTATACCATATTTTATATTATTTATTTTATTTATTATTTTTACCTCATTTTACTAATGAACTATCAGATAAATAAATACATAAATAAATAAATACAATTAGACATTTCTGTGTGGTTATGTAATATTTCCATCAAAATAAATATAGCATATATAGATTATATGATATTATTTTATTTTTTAATTAATTTAATTAAAACAATTTTTTACCCCACTTCAGTGCACCTCACCATCACTACAGAACTATCCCAAAAAAAATAATAAACAAATATATACCATATACATTAATTTAATTGAATTTTATTTTATTTTATTGAATTTTATTGAATTTTATTATTTTACCTCACTACTGATCCATCAAAAAAAAAAAAAAAAATACACATTTCTGTGTGGTTATGTGATATGTGCATCAAAATAAATATACCATATACATTTTATTTAATTAATTTTACCTTATTTTAATTTACTACACTGGACTGTCCAAAAAAGAGACATTTCTATTTAGTACTATTTATTTTATTTTATTTTATTTTATTTTATTTTATTTTATTTTATTTTATTTTATTTTATTTATTATGTATACCTCATTTCACTAAAAAAACTATCAAAAAAAATAAAATAAACAAATAAAATTAGACATTTCCATGTGGTTATGTATTATTTGCAACAAATTAAATATACCATATATAGATTATTTTATTTTATATTTGAATTAATTTAATGTCATTTTTTTACCTCACTTCAATGTACCTCACTATCACTACAGAACTATTCCCAAAAAATTTAATAGACAAATATATACCATATACATTTATTTTATTGTATTATTTTTACCTCACTACTGATCTATCAAAAAAAAAAATATATGTGTGGTTATGTGATATGTTAAAATAAATATATCATATACATTTTATCTAATTGTTTTTATTTTTTATTAATTCATTAATTTTACCTCACTTTAATTTACTACACTGGACTGCTGGACTGTCCAAAAGAAACATTTCTATGTATTTATGTAATATTTATATTATACTATATTTCATTTTAGTTTATTTTAGTTTATTTCTATGTGGTTATGTAATATTTTCATCAAAATAAACACACCATATTTATTTGATATTATATTATTTGATTTTGTTATTTTGTTTACCTCACTTTAATTTATCTCACTACAGAACTATTAAAAAATGGGACATTTCTTTGTGGTTATGTAATATTTGCATCAAAATATATATACCATATATATTTTATTTTATGTTAACCTCACTTCAATTTGCTTTGACTGATGGTGGAAATAATATTTTATAGAGCATTATTTTATGTTCTTTTTTGCCACACTTCAATGTACTACAAAGGACTACTAAACTTTCCAAAAAATAGACATTTATATATGGCTATGTAATATTTGGCTAACACTTTAGAATAGGGAACACTTATTCACTATTAACTATGACTTTTCCCTCAATAAATTCTTAATTTGCTGCTTATTAACAGTTAGTAAGCTAGTTGTAAAGTTTAGGTATTGGGCAGGATGAGGGATGTAGAATAAGGCATTAATATGTGCTTAATTAGTACTAATAAATGGCTAATATTCTAGTAATATGCATGCTAATAAGCAACTAATTAAGAGACCGTAAAATAAAGTGTTACCAATATCTTGATATATACCAATACTGTGAACCTATATTTATTTGGTAAAAAATTTAATTAATAAATTGTTATCACCCAAAGTAAAGTCTTCTCTTCTCTGTTTATGTATTTTAGGCCTATAAGAGATTTTAAGGAGCTAAACGACGCTTGTGGCATAATCGAATGAAACTTGAGGAAATCAGGAAGCCATGACTGATGTGATTGTGTTTTGGAGGCAATAACAAACCGAGCATTTCATAATTAATTCAAGATTGCTTTCCACCAAAACATAACATTTGAAATAAAGGTTGCATTAGTCGGTCCGTTCCACACCATAGAGCGTCTTAGTCAGAAAAATCTCGAGTCTAAACTCGCCGATCGATCGCGGCAGATATTTAAAACACCATCGACTAGGAAGTGCGGCGTTTCTTCCTCGACTGAAGACAGAGGAACGGCCAGCGATTTATGAGTCTTACCACAGGCGAAGCTTTGCACTGTAATGCTGAGAATGACAATTCATTTGACCGGATTGGAAATGTGATTCCAGCCGACAGGCCGTAGTTTAAATTCAGTTTTCCGTGCGACTGTGAGAGTGTGTGACAGATTTTACCCACAAACCCTGAAGGCCAGAGCGGTTTGATGAGTTGTGTCACACTGACAGCAAATACATCGAGATCTCGCTCGCTCTCTCACTCCAGCTCAGCCTGGAAAACCATTGCATTAAATGGCATTTGTGTAGATACTGCATGCTAGCAACACAAGCATTTAAAGATGAGTAGAGGATTCAAAATGTAGGAACTGAATCCTTTTGATTCATTCAGTTCATATTGAATTGCAGTTCATACATTTTGTGAGAAAACATTGTTAATTTTAAAGTACAGGTCCTTCTCAAAAAATTAGCATATTGTGATAAAGTTCATTATTTTCTGTAATGTACTGATAAACATTAGACTTTCATATATTTTAGATTCATTACACACAACTCGAAGTAGTTCAAGCCTTTTATTGTTTTAATATTGATGATTTTGGCATACAGCTCATGAAAACCCAAAATTCCTATCTCAAAAAATTAGCATATCATGAAAAGGTTCTCTAAACGAGCTATTAACCTAATCATCTGAATCAACTAATTAACTCTAAACACCTGCAAAAGATTCCTGAGGCTTTTAAAAACTCCCAGCCTGGTTCATTACTCAAAACCGCAATCATGGGTAAGACTGCCGATCTGACTGCTGTCCAGAAGGCCATCATTGACACCCTCAAGCAAGAGGTCTGTGGGAAGGAAAAAGTGTGGCAGAAAACGCTGCACAACGAGAAGAGGTGACCGGACCCTGAGGAAGATTGTGGAGAAGGACCGATTCCAGACCTTGGGGGACCTGCGGAAGCAGTGGACTGAGTCTGGAGTAGAAACATCCAGAGCCACCGTGTACAGGCGTGTGCAGGAAATGGGCTACAGGTGCCGCATTCCCCAGGTCAAGCCACTTTTGAACCAGAAACAGCGGCAGAAGCGCCTGACCTGGGCTACAGAGAAGCAGCACTGGACTGTTGCTCAGTGGTCCAAAGTACTTTTTTCGGATGAAAGCAAATTTTGCATGTCATTCGGAAATCAAGGTGCCAGAGTCTGGAGGAAGACTGGGGAGAGGGAAATGCCAAAATGCCTGAAGTCCAGTGTCAAGTACCCACAGTCAGTGATGGTCTGGGGTGCCATGTCAGCTGCTGGTGTTGGTCCACTGTGTTTTATCAAGGGCAGGGTCAATGCAGCTAGCTATCAGGAGATTTTGGAGCACTTCATGCTTCCATCTGCTGAAAAGCTTTATGGAGATGAAGATTTCATTTTTCAGCACGACCTGGCACCTGCTCACAGTGCCAAAACCACTGGTAAATGGTTTACTGACCATGGTATTACTGTGCTCAATTGGCCTGCCAACTCTCCTGACCTGAACCCCATAGAGAATCTGTGGGATATTGTGAAGAGAAAGTTGAGAGGCGCAAGACCCAACACTCTGGATGAGCTTAAGGCCGCTATCGAAGCATCCTGGGCCTCCATAACACCTCAGCAGTGCCACAGGCTGATTGCCTCCATGCCACGCCGCATTGAAGCAGTCATTTCTGCAAAAGGATTCCCGACCAAGTATTGAGTGCATACCTGAACATAATTATTTGAAGGTTGACTTTTTTTGTATTAAAAACACTTTTCTTTTATTGGTCGGATGAAATATGCTAATTTTTTGAGATAGGAATTTTGGGTTTTCATGAGCTGTATGCCAAAATCATCAATATTAAAACAATAAAAGGCTTGAACTACTTCGAGTTGTGTGTAATGAATCTAAAATATATGAAAGTCTAATGTTTATCAGTACATTACAGAAAATAATGAACTTTATCACAATATGCTAATTTTTTGAGAAGGACCTGTATTATAATTGTTCCTTAATATATATGTATGTTGGAAATGCATCTCAAGTGCTGTGGTTTGCTGGTCCTAGCTGGTTTCATCTGGTTTAGCTGGTTTTCTGTTGCCTGATATGTATCCAGCTAAACCAGATGAAACCAGATTTAAACCATCATAATCCATCGTAAACCATCAACCTTTAGATCATAAAAGTCTAATGTGTAGATAATTAATACCAATTTATTTTTAAGTGTCTGTTAATATCCTTACAATGTTTAACACATTCAAGTTACATATTTCAACACATTCTACAGAATATAAATACATTTTAATTAGTAATTATTACTTTGTTACAATACGTTGTTAAGTCTAATTCCTGATATGTATGTAGACGCATGTACATTTTTCTCAGTTTAGCTGGTGTCAGCTGAGAAAATGTATGGTTTATTAGTGCCCGAAACCACTCTAAAACCATCATAAGACCATAAAAGTCCCTTGTGTTAATTAATACAGATTCCTAATTTCTGTATGTTTCTGTTGACACCTAACATCCTTAAAATGTTTATTTAACATATTCAAGTCACTGATTTCAACAAATTCTACAGATTATTTATTAGTAATTATTGCTGTTACAGTACATTTTTCATTTTAAAATATTATGTCTAATTTCTGATTTGTATGTAGAATTGATTTTTACTCAATTTAGCTGGTCTGGTTTGCTGGTCTTAACTGGTTTCATCTGGTTTATCTGGTTTTCCAGCACATGAAACCTCTTTTTAAACCATTATAAGACCAATAAAGTCCAGTGTGTAAATAATTAATACAGATTTATGGAATAGAGAAGTATTTGTTGAACATCCTTAAAATGTTTATTTAACAGATTTAAGTTACATATTTCAACAATAATATAAATACTTTTTCTATAATCATTACTTTGTTACAATACATTGTTTATTTTGAAATATTATGTATAGTTCCTTATATGTATGTATGTGTGTGTGTGTGTATATATATATATATATATATATATATATATACATTTTTCAAAATTTAGCTGGTCTGGTTTGCTGGTCTTAACTGGTTTCATCTGGTTTATCTGGTTTTCAAGAGCATGAAACCTCTTTTTAAACCACAATAAGACCAATAAAGTCCAGTGTGTAAATAATTAATACAGATTTATATAATACAGAAGTATTTGTTGAACATCCTTAAAATGTTTATTTAACAGATTTAAGTTACATGTTTCAACAATAATATAAATACTAGTAATTAGTAATCATTACTTTGTTACAATACATTGTTTATTTTGAAATATTATGTAGAATTCCTTATTCCTAATTCCTAATTCCTTAATATATATATATATAGAATTCCTTATTCCTAATTCCTTAATATATATATATATATATATATATATTTCTAAATTTAGCTGGTCTGGTTTGCTGGTCTTAGCTGGTTTCATCTGGTTTAGCTAGCTTCCAGTGCCTGAAACCTCTTTTTAAACCATCATAAGACTATAAAAGTCCATTGTCTAAATAATTAATACAGATTTAATTTAAGTGTCTGTTAATAGTTAACATCTTTAAAATATTTGTTTAACATATTCAAGTTACAGATTTCAACAAATTCTGCACTATATAAATACATTTTCATTAGTAATGATTGCTTTGTTACCATACATTGTTAATTTTGAAATATTAAGTCTAATTTTTGATATGTATGCATATAGATTTTTCTCAGTTTAGTTGGTGTGGTTTGGTGGGCTCAGCTGGTTTTATCTGGTAAAATGCTGTAAATCATCGACATTCGAGGAAAAGACAGGAGCATGATGTAGTTTTGAGTCAAAGGAGCGCACGCTCATGTACGAATGCGACCCGGAGCGTTGTGTGGCTGCAGGCAGATGTCTGTAGCATTGCGTCGTCCTCCTGTGTGGCCCTTCAGTTCACAGAGACTGCAGAGAAACAGACGCGCACAGATGGAGGAGTGTGAGGAGAGTTACAGGTGCTGCAGGGCAACACCAAATATCTCTCTCAGTCTCTCTGTCAGCTGAGTCATTCTCATTTTCCCATTATATGGTTTTACATATTAGGTAAAATATTTATATATTTTTTAAAAACCCATTGATTTTATATAAAATGTTATATATTTTTAAAGATGAAAATTATATTCAGATTTGTATTATGACAGTATCAAAATGGTGTGAATTTTAAATCACTATACTCTGACTTTCGTGAGTGAATAATAAATATATTCAGATTTTTTTTTTAATTCAGATAATATCAACGTTTAAAAAATATGAACGAATATAAAAATGTAATTTTACATTATTTGAAGTGTGTGTGTATATACACTATGTTTCCAAAAGTATTGGACACCCACTTCTAATGAACAGGTTTGATTACTTTAGCAATTTCCTTGAGTACTAATCTTAATGTTTAAGCATATAATGATATTCTATGGAATTGTGTCCTTATAATTATATAGCAAAAGTTTGGATAGGACCCTTTTTAATCCAAAAATGACAATGCCATTGTGTTTAAGGCAAGGTTCATAGAGAAAGGTTTGATTCAGCCAATGTTAAAAAATTTGACTGGTCTGCATAAACCAAGTCCTAATCCCAGCTGAACACCATTGGTGTGACTTTAAATGCAGACCTTGAGCCAAAACTCATCACCAAATACCAATGACTTGTACATACACTATATGGACAAAAGTATTGGGACACCCCTATCTTTAGAACTAAAAAAGGCACTTCCAAAACTGTAGCAACAAAGATGGAAGCATAATTCATGTATTTAAAAATTGTATTTCCATCTCTGTTGATTCAGTTTTGGAAGTGTCTAAAATGACTGAACCCATACGCACAAGTCATTGGTGTTTGGTGATGAGTTTTTGGCACAAGGTCTGCATTTAATGTCACACCAGAGGTGTTCAGCTGGGATTAGGACTTGGCTTTATGCAGACCAGTCAAGTTCTTCCACACTGACTGAATCAAACATTTCCTTTGAACCTTGCCTTATACACAGAGGCATTGTCATGTTAGGATAGAAAAGGGTCCTGACTAAACTGTTGCTAAAAAATTAGAAACACACAATTCCATAGAATATCATTATATGCTTATACATTACGATGTGTACTCATGGTAATTACTAAAGTAATCAAACCTGTTCATTAGAAGGGATAAAATACTCAAGACCTGTTTAAAATGGTTCAAATATTTTTTTTCAAAGATTGAAGTTACAGATTTCAGCTGATTTCTGCAGGAGATGATTAACCGCTGGAGTCCATGTACGAGTGCAATCAACCCAGCAGCAAACGCAGTCGAGTCTGGACTTGTTGATGAATCGGAGGGCCGGAGCCGCGGGGCGGACGCATTAGGTTGGATGCGTGTGGATTAAAGCTGAGCTGATCTGATATGAGGCCGATCCTACAGACGGAAGAGAGCACTTTATTGGCTTTATCATCACAAACCACCGTCTACACCGCAATCAGATCAATCCGCTGTACTCATCCCGCTCTACAGAGATCCGACACACACCCAGAGGAACGGCTTATTGCTCAGAGGTAACGCTTCATACGCTGGAGAGCAGCTCAGGTCATTTGACCTTGGGAGGATTTGAAGAGAAATGTATGAGTTCATGAGATTTCTGACAGTGCTTCTACTCACCTAGGCTGCATTTATCTAATCAAAAATACAGTAAAATCTGTAATATTGTCAAATATTATTAATTTCAAATAGCTGTTTTCTATATGAATATATTTTAAAATGTAATTTATTCCTGTGATCAAAGGTGAATTATCACATGTTCCTTCAGAAATCATTCTAATATGCTGATTTACTGCTCAAAAAACATTTTAATTATTACCAATCCTTAAAACCATTGTGCTGCTTCATATTTTTGTGGAAATCATGTTGCATTTTATTTTTTTTTCGTGATTCTTTGGTAAACAGAAAGTTCTAAAGAACAGCATTTAGTTGAAATAGAAATCTTTTGTAGCATTATAAGTCTTTAATGTCACTTTTGATCAATTTAATACATCCTTAGTGAATAAAAGTGTTAATTTCTTAAAATAAATCATACTGATGCTAAATTGAGAACTCTGAATGAACAGTTTGAGGCATTTTTGAGACTCTAGAGCAGATCCTTCATTTTCTGTATGTTTGTTGTACTTCCAGTTTTTCAGCACTGACACACTTTGAAGAGGCTTTTTGATTGAGACGTAGAAGCCAGAGCATCTTGACACATCTCAGTGGTAACTTTCATTTTTACATTTGATATTATTGCTGTTATTTTAATCAGTGTCATGTACACTGAGTTTGGGGTCAGTAAGATTCTTTTTAAAGAAAGTCTTCTGATCACCAACGCTGCATTTATTTGATCAAAAATGCAGAAAAATCTGTAACATTGTGAAATATTTTTACAATTTAAAAGAACTGTCTTCTATGTGAATATATTCTAAAATGTAATTAATTCCTTTGATCAAAGCTGAATTTGCAGCATCATTATTAGTCTTCAGTGTCACATGATCCGTCAGTTATCATTCTAATATGCTGATTCGCTGCTCAGAAGCATTTCTGAATATTATGCCTCAAACTGATAGAACAGTTTGAGGCATTGTTGAGACTTTAGAGAAGGTCTTCTGTTTCTCTTTTTCATGAAATTGTTTTACTTCCAGTTTTTCACCGTTGACACACTTTGAAGAGGCTTTTTGTTTGGGATGTAGAAGCCAGAGCATCCTGACACATTTCACTGGTAACTCTCATTTTTACATTTGTGACCCTGGACCACAAAACCAGTCATAAGGGTCTATTTTAAAATCAAAATGTTGAGAAAATCGTCTTTAAATGCAGACCTTGAGCCAAAAAGACCAAACACCAATGACTTGTACATATGGGTACAGTCATTTTAGACACTTCCAAAAATGAGTTTTTGGCTCAAAGTCTGCATTTAAAGTCACACCAGAGGTGTTCAGCAGGGATTAGGACTTGGCTTTATGCAGACCAGTCAAGTTCTTCAACACTGACTGAATCAAACATTTCTCTATGAACCAGAGGCATTGTCATGTTAGAATAAAAAGGGACCTTTCCAAACTTTTGCTATAAAATTAGAAGGACAAAATTCCCTAGAATATCATTATATGCTTAAACATTAACATTAGTACTCATGGAAATGACTAAAAAGTAGTCAAACCTGTTCATTAGAATATATATATATATTTGGCAATATAGTGTATGTTAAAATGCAATTTATTCATGTTATCAAAGCTGAATTTTCATCATCATTACTCCAGTCTTCAGAGTGACATGATCCTTCAGAAATCACTAGTTTTACATCAGTTTTGTATGCTATAAAACCCAAGCTGCCTTTTCCACTGGAATGAATGAAATATCCATGAATTGTTGAGTCATTGTCTTCAGCCACGGGCTCCTTGTGAAACTCAGAATCAAAGTGTTCAGTCTAAAAGCCCGTTCATCCGCCCGCGCCTGTTCTTATTAAACCTGAAACCTGCTCTTTGCAGCCAACATCCCAATCAATGTTACACACACACGCTGCGAGGCATCATAACAGAGTCTCCGGAGATCATCCACGCGCCACCGTCGGCTCGACGCCACTGCTGAATATTTCATGTCAACAAACATGTCAGTAAGCGTATGGGACGGCCAGGCAACAGGAACGACGTGCAGACTCGAGCTGAGAACGAGAAGCGAGAGTTTTCACGCAGGCGGATCGCACAACAGATTCTCCTACATCAGTTGTGACAGTCAGACACCTGTTCAACGCGCACAGCATCCAATCTACCTGATATATAACCCTAAATAGGTACAGAGATGTGTAAGAACCGCATGCAACATGCGTGCTGCGTGCATATGTTCAGGTACGGTAAACAGTCGTCACGATTTTACAAGCCCTTTCCCAAGATAGAGTCATCGTACAACCATTTGTCTTGATAATTAGCTGTAGTTGTGTCGCTATAAATAACCATTTAAACCGGCACTGGGATTCTAGATTTTTCTTCAGGAGAAACCAGCACCTCTGTACCGTTTTTTTGAAGCGAAGCCACAGAAGAATCATTTTTGGTTTCCAAAAGAACCTTTCAATAAACACTTCCTAAAAGAACCATTTTTTTCTTATGATTCTAAAAGGTTAGTTCACCCAAAAATGAAAATTAGCCCATGGTTTACTCACCCTCAGTGCATTTTAGGTGTATATGACTTTCTTCTTTCAGTCGAATCCAATCAGAGTTATATTAAAAATTGCCCTAGCTCTTCTAAGCTTTATAATGGCAAATGGTGGGTGTTTCTGGTCAACAGTCCAAACAAAGTCAAATAAAGCGCATCCATCCATAATAAAAGATGCTCCACACAGCTCTGAGGTGTGAATAAAGGCCTCCTGTAGCGAATCGATGCATTTTTGGGAGAAAAACATCCATATTTAAAAAGTAATAATCACTTTTCTTTTGCAGCAGCTGTCCGTTCTAGGCGGATGCCGTATGCACTGCTGATCTCATGAAAACCAGCGTTTGTTTACAGGAGCAAAGGAAGCAAAATTTCCCTTCTTCAGTAAAGAAAAACCAGTTTCCTCTTGACTTGCGTTGAAATCCTTCAACATTTTTCTTTACAAATTCTCCTTTTGTACTTCTAATTTGTGAGCGGTGTTTAATTTGCTCTCTCGTGTCCGCTTCCATGTTTGTCACTTCTGAGCTAAGAACATTTTAATGATCTTTAAATGAACCTTATTTTACTATTTTTCCATGGATCTAATATCTTACAAATGCAAATAAATCATTATGACTGCACAAAAATAATTGAGATTATGATTACAGCACTCCATTTAAGTTTGTTGCCATTTACAAAAATTGTATCTTTACAACTTAGTATGATTCTTAAAAAGAAGTCTCTTATGCTCACCAGGGCTGCATTTATTTGATCAAAAATGCAGTAAAAACAGGAACATTTTTAAATATTATTACAATTTAAAATAGCTGTTTTGTTTTTCAATATATTTTAAAATGTAATTTATTTCTGTGATCAAAGCTGAATTTTCAGTCTTCAGTGTCGCATGTTTCTTCAGAAATTATTCTAATATGCAGATTTGATGCTCAAGAAACATTTCTGATTATTACCAATGTTGAAAACAGTTGTGCTTCTTCATATTTCTGTGGAAACCATGACACATTTTATTTTTCGGGATCCTTTGATGAATAGAAAGTTCAAAAGAACAGCATTTATTTAAAACTGAAATCTTCTGTAACATTATAAATGTCTTTACTCTTAATCTAATGCATCATTGCTGAATAAAAGTATTATTATTTAATTTTTTTAAATCAGACTGGGCCCCAACAATGTACATTGCTAGTCATCAAAAAAACACCGAAGGCATAAATCTTAAATCTCGGAGAAACAATGCATCCAAGCCATTCTCACAATGTTTCTTTTTCTTTGCAGGCCGAATTTGAGTTTAGTTCTTCTGTATTGACATAGCGGTCCCATGCATTTAAAACCAAAGCATGCATGTGTATCATGTTAGTTTATATAGCAAGTGCCCTTATTAGCGCAGGTTTCGGGTGTTAGCGTAAATTCTGACCGCATAACAGCGATTCATTGTTGGCTGGATGCTGCTGCAGACCGAGGCGCGCCGTGAAACCCAATCTCGCCATAATTGGCAGCGATGGATCTTTAACAAGAGGGAGAGACGTCAAAATGAAATTACTCTCTCTGGTTGTGGCTGTGCGTGATGGTCCTGTTGATTGTGAATTTTTTTTAAAGGCTTCTTTCACACCTCATTGGATTTCAATTAGCAGGTGATAAGGGCCCTCATTGTCGCCTCTAACCGGCTGCACTCCCTGACATTTCACCAGCAGGGTGGAGAGAATTCATTTCCATCCCTTGCTTTTCCTCCTTTTCTTCAGCTCTAAAGCAGAGACATGACCGGTGACGAGTGAGTACAGCAGCTCTGACAGCTCCATCACCTCCGGTAAATCTGGCGGCCCGAAAGCGTGCGGATGGACGGCTGCCATCTCAAACAAAAAGAGAGAATTATTACGCTCCGCATGATAAAATAATAACACGTATACAAATCTCCAGATAAACTGAGTCGGTGCTTCTGTGTGCGGCAGTTTCAAGGGAAATAACGATGTGGGATTGGCCCAATTACTCAAACAGAAGATTCAATTTAAATGTAAAATTATATCTGTTCGATGGCCCAGTGCGTGCTGTTTGAAGAGCTCCTCGAAAACACAAGAAGAAGTGGAATTCCTAATTAAATGCAACACAGTGAAGCACAAAAAAATGATGCGTTTACAAGCGCCGCTAACCAAAAATCCATCAACAGATGCTTTCCCACAGAATGAAGATGAGGTTTCGGAATAAGGACGTGATTGGGAGGGAAGCGTCGTCGTGCGCTCGCCAAGTCTGACAGCAAGGTGAGAGGCAGATGGAATAGGTGGTCTGTAACCAGAACCTCACCAGCAGGATCCTGACAACTTCTAAAAATGCGCTGAAACGAGGGGGAAAAAAAACGTATTCTGCCTCAAAATACAACTAGAATGACAGATGTCTCGCTAAAATCAGCATCTGTACCTCAGATGTGTGGCAAACGAAAGGTCTTTTTGTGGCAGAAAAGCAGAGCGACAGTGTTAAAGCTCTTCCAAGTTGATTTGAGTTTTAGTCTCAATTCTTTAAAGTCCCCATGAAATCAAAATAGAATTTTTTGGCTTTTAGTACGAATATGTTAGCCTTAAGATATATAAGCATTCAAAACTTACAGTTTCTCACTTCCATCAATATGGTTCAATGATTTTGATGAAATCACCCTGCACTTTAGCTTCTCCTCAAGCTTTCTGTCCAATCAAATGCTCTCTGGAATCTGAAAAGTCCCGCCCCCTACACTATTAATAGACACTAAAGCTACTGCTGAAATCGGAATGATTCAGACAGTGTAAATATGCTGTCCATTGGGGCAAAGGAGTCTGGTTTCACACACACACTCACACACACACACACACACACACACACACACACAGTCTGCTCTGGTCCAGAGACATGTTAGCACGAAGCGGATCATATGCACGAGTTGGCGCAGACCACAAAATGTGTCAGACCCATTTGAATTCTACACAGAATGGTATATTTTATAGCAATATGAGGTTGTGGGTGTCATATGCTGTCAAATGCAGCTTTACAGAGCTCAACGACTCTGGGCCAAGCTGTGATATGTACAAAACGTTATTGACATTATTTAAAAAAGGGGGTGCGACTGCTTGATATGTCCCACCCTGTCTTCCTGTTTCAGTTTCAATTACGTCAATGCGCATTTCAAAGCACTTCAGTGACGTAATTTCAACTGAAACAGGAAGACAGTCCCGCACCCTTATGACAGCCACAATCTCATCCATATCACTTTACTATGTAGAATTCAAATGGGTCTGATACGTTTTATGGTCTGCGCCAACTCATGCATATGATCAACTCCATTTATAACGTCTCTAGACTGGAGCAGACTGTGCGCACTGCAGTGATTCTTGTGAAACGGCGCAAAATCAGACCAGCCACTATCCACCACCATTATAAAGTTTGGAAGAGCCAGGATACATTTTAAAACAACTCCAACTGTGTTCGTCTGGAAGAAGAAAGTCATGTACACCTAGGATGACTTGAGGGTGAGTAAATCATGGGGAAACTTGCATTTTTGGTTGAACTATTCATTTAAGGCCAACATATTCATACTAAAAGCCAAAAATCTTGTTTGTTGTTTGGTATTTGAGCGGGTCAAATCTCCTGCTCTATATATTACATGTAAAATAGGCCTATGCTTTGATTGCTTGTCATTGTTTTGAATATAGCATTTTCACTTTCAACGATGACAGACAAAATATGATTGTCAATTGTGACCCTGGACCACAAAACCAGGCATAAGGGTCAGCTTTTCGAAATTGAGATTTATACATCATCCGAAAGCTAAATAAGCTTTTCATTGATGTATGGTTTGTTATGATAGAGCGAGATACAACTATTTGAAAATCTGGAATCTGAGGGTGCAAAAAAATAAAAAATACTGAGAAAATTGCCTTTAAAGTTGTCCAAATGAAGTTCTTACCAATGCATATTACTTATTAAAAATGAAGTTTTGATATATTTACAGTAGGAAATTTACAAAATATCTTCCTGGGACATGATCTATACTTAATATCCTAATGATTTTTGGCATAAAAGAAAAATCTATAAATTTGGCAGATACAATGTATAGTTGGCTATTGCTACAAATATACCCCAGCGACTTATGACTGGTTTTGTGGTCCAGGGTCACAACTGTCTTTAAATGGCATTGCATCGGACCTGTTTAGTTAGGACACGACTTGAAAACATTTTTAAAGGGATAGTTCACTAAAAATGAGCATTCTGTCATAAATTAGTCATCCAAATTAGTCTTTCCAAACCTGTTTGATTTCTATTGTGGAACACTAGAACTAGGCTATCTGCATGAAATTCTAGATGGTGTCTAACCTGACTATGCTCCATCGTCAGTTTACGTAGTCGCTAATATCCATCTTATCTTAATTATGAGCACCGGTTTGTAGTGCAAACTGTTTTACCGTTTACTGCATGTTGTTTTTCTTCTCGTTATTTCCCTGTAGCAGCTAATCAACCAAAACTCTTGCCCATAGTCTTCTGCGTTGAGGAATAAGGTGGTTGTTCTTGGTGTAAATGGGCCTTTGTTCTGAATTTCATCACTTTTTTTCGAAATAATTTATATGGAATAGTCTTGAGACTACTTAGACATATTTTTTCCTCTGAACCAATCGCACATAAGAAGCGAGGCTGTATTTCTTTTACTTTTAGTAAAAATTTAGCACCAGATTTAGGCCATTCCCTTTTGGTCAAACAATGGTTTATATATTTTCATATATTTTTAACAGATTATATTATCGCTGTAAATGGACCTTAAATCTAAGTTTTACCTTGCAAATATAATATTTGATGTGTTGATGGGCTTTAAAGTTGAGTTTGCTAAGATGCTATAAATCTAAATAATGGGTTGTTTGAAGTAACCAGTTTCTAACCTGTTTGTGGCATTTATTGTTTGTTGTGTTCAGAAAATGTATGTCAATTTGATTTATTGATGACAGCCCAATGATTTGACCACAGATAAGTGAACCTTTATCTGTGCTTTAAAATTTAAAAGTGCTTTAAATATGACTCAAAATTTATAGTCAGACATATCTTATGAAGTCACTTTTTCTAAGCTTTGGGTTTCCCAAACTTTTTTGTTAGCCGAACCCACTTTCTTAAAGTCCCCCTGAGATTTTAAGTTAATATTTCATTAATAAATCTTTTAATAATCCTGCTTCTCTGGCAGTTAACGGTCAAAAGACATGCAGGTATACAAATAAAATATTTAATATTTTTTATTAAATAACTTAAAATAATTACATTTGACATCTTAACCATTTATTTAACTATTAGCTTTCCCAGTTTGGGAAACCATGTTGTAAATACTGTTTGGCTTCTTAATTCTTGCCTATTTTATTAGCCATGTTGTGCATTTTTTTAGTAGAGCTAATACATTTTAAGAAGACATGGTTTATTCAACAATTTATTAGCAAGGTCTGAGTCAAGACTTTTCCAGCGTGACTTTTCCATCAAAACACGAGGGCGAAGGCTTGAGATTTGACTCTGACTGACTTGCAAAAAATTGAGTGTGCGGTGGTCTAACCTGTCAGATTTCATTAGATTTCACTCTTATATAAAAAGTGCTGAACTAGCGCGTGTCGGGCTTCTGTAACAGGTGCGGAATGATTCCCAAAGACCCGAGAAACACACTCCATTCCCTCTTACTCGAGCAGAGCGTGTCATATCACAAATCACTTTGCGTCCCCTCCTCGTGTAAGAGCCCACACACACACGCATTTACTGAAGCTCCATCAATTTGGTTGCGTCTCAAGTGCGGCTGCCTCTTGGACACGGTCATGCACATCAGCAAATGAGCAGCGGGAGTTTGGGAGTTTGACAATCTATCTAAAGCAGGAGACGAGAAGTGTGTGTGTGTGTGTGTGTGAGTTCAGGGTCATTCCAATTACAGAGTTCTCAGTCAGCGCTTGTCACCCCTGCGAGGAAGCCCTGGGCCTACAGGAGAAGTCTGCATAGTTGCACACTGTGTGTGTGTGTGTGTGTGTGTTTATGCCCTAAGGAAGAGTCAATGAGCACCACTGCTACCCAACCACCTGCTGGAGGCGGATCCTTCCCGCTGGCACCCCGCCCACTCAGTCCCGGCATTAGCATACCTGTTACCTCAACGCCCAGTGCTAAAGAAGCGGTAAGTAGCAGCTGTGTGTTTACCTGCTGGTTCGCAAGGTTTAGCATCATGCAGAACTGAATTAAGAATGAATTCTGAATTTGAATTAAGCAAATAGGATGCAGAGTTGCAATTTGAATATAAGGAAGTACAGTTAAAATGGAATTTTGAAATGTCTTGAAAAACATTGTTTGAAAATTTGAAAAAGGTTTTGTAGGTTTATCGGTCCGCATTGAAATTTATTTTTTTTTTTTTATTAATTCTTCCTGTCATTTTAATTCAGTTTGATTTTGAATAGAGGCAGAATTGCAATTTGAAGTACAAATTAAATTAAATGAATTTTCAAATAGGTTTTGAAAGGTTTCATATGTAGTTTTGAAAGTTTTGGGGAAAAAAGTTATAAAATATTGATGTGGGTATGTTTATTGGTCTTATGGCTTCATTGACTTTCTTTGAATTGCAATTAAAAAAATTCTCCCAGTCATTCCAGTTCTGTTCCTGACTTCAAATTGAGGCAACATAGGATGCAGATTGCAATTTGTATAAGTGTAAGAACATACAGCTCAAGTCAAAAGTTAAAATTATCAAAAAATTTAATTATTTTACCAAAATAAGGGGATCATACAAAATGCATGTTATTTTTAATTTAGTATTGACCTGAATAAGATATTTCACATAAAAGACATTTACATATATAGTTCACAAGAGAAAATAATAGTTGAATTTATAAAAATGACCCTGTTCAAAAGTTTACATACATTTGATTCTTAATACTGTGTTGTTACCTGAATGATCCACAGAAGTGGATTTTTTTTGAATGATAGTTGTTTATGAGTCCCTTGTTTGTCCTAGTTAAACTAAAATTATTTATCAGGTCCCAAAAATTATTTCGTTTTTCAGCATTTTTGTGTATTTGAACCCTTTCCAACAATGACTGTATGATTTTGAGATCCAACTTTTCACACTGAGGACAACTGAGGGACTCATATGCAACTATTACAGAAGGTTCAAATGCTCACTGATGCTCCAGAAGGAAACACAACTTTTGAGCGGAATGTGGAGGTGTACATTTTTCTTTTTTTTGCCTAATTTAGTACTGCCTTCAGAATCTACAGATGATACTTACGTTTCCCAGAAGACAAAAACTCAAATGCGTAATGCATTGTTTCCTTCCCTCAGTTGTCCTCAGTGTGTAAAGTGTGTATCTCAAAATCATACGGTCATTGCTGGAAAGGGTTCAAATACATAAAAATGCTAAAAAAAACAAATTTGTGGGACCTGAAGGATTTTTCTGAAGAACAGTGAGCAGTTTAACTGTTCAGGACAAACAAGGAACTTATGAACAACTAAACAAAAAACACAGCTGTGGATAATTCAGGCAGCAAAACAGTATTAAGAATCAAGTAATTTTTATAAATTCAACTATTATTTTTTTCTTGTGGACTATATGTAAATGTATTTTGTGTGAAATATCTTATTCAGGTAAGTACTAAATAAAAATAACATGCATTTTGTATGATGTTTGTAATTCTCTACATTAAATCATGTCATTGACGCTGCAAGTCAATCAGTTATTATTAAATAAAAATGACTTTTTTCGCTACATAGAATTTGTGATTACAGACCTTATTTGCACTTAATCCTGTTTTTGAAAACAGCCAGGCCATTGTTTTATTTATTGTTTTTCTTTTATTGTAGTGTAACCTGTTTCAGAGTGGCACATAAAATTACACATAAAAATAGAACAAACTGTCATTAGCCATTTTACATGACAGTAGTGGTCTATGGTCTAAAGGGCCTGAATGTGGGCCATACTTTTTGCTGATAGACAAAAAGTCAGTTGAATGGCAATAAAAATGAGAGGTTGGAGAATGTAAGAAGAAACAGAATACTGAATGCTGCGGTACAGGGGAGAAACTGTTGGAGAGAGGAAGAAAAGAGGCCGTGTCATGTAAGACCAGGTCCTCGGGCGATGACTGGAACAGCTTTGTCACTGCGAGAGAAAAATCCTTCAGTTTAGAGTGAAAAACACACAGTATCAAGCACCTGGGAGGACGAATCTCCCCCGGCTCTGTCCAAACAGCGTAAATGTCTCTCGTTCCGCTCGGCTTCGCCTGCCGTTTCCGCAGGGCTTTAGCGTGGAAGTTGATCATGCTTTTCCTTGACCGAGCGTGCACGCGTACCCGAGCGCGAGACGGGTGAGGGGTCCGAGGGCCGGCAGTTGATCACAGAGTGAACGCCTGACACTACACAGGCCTCCCTCTGTTCCCAGCGTCCTCTTCAGTCGCCTGTCACTTTGTCTCTGTCAGAGCGACGCGTCCCCGAGGCCTCTGGCTACGGTAAAGCAAACACGTTCATGAATCTCTCCTCCAAAACAGGCACGGATCTCCGGCATACTGCATTATTTCGGGAAGCCGGAGCCGATAACCTCCCCTGTGCTGGGGAATGCGAGGCAGCGTTTGCGTGTGCATTGCATGTTTTAATGCTCTGTTTTAGTTGTAAATGATGGTTATGTGAGGATGTCAGATAAGAGAAGATCCAACTTTATTAAACCCTAGAGGGAAATAAGTGTTACAGCAGACGAAATAACAGAGACAGAAGAATAAACGAGTGGAAATGATGCATCATTCAACATAAATATACTCTATCTATCTATCTATCTATCTATGGTTTTTTAAAATGAGGAGGCAGTATGTATAAAATTCATGTCCCTGTTGTACTTAATGTTTACACTAAGCACAAATAGCAGGATGTTCTGCTTTTTATACTACTTGTTGCAAATGGTGGCAATTATCTGCTCCTCAGTATTGGAGTACATTATAAAACACTATGTTATAATAACATATTGAGTGTAAATTATCATTTTTATTCAAATTATTAAATGGATGTCACCTTATCGGGACAATAAATCCCTCCCTACACCTAGCCTAACCCTACCCAATAATTTAAGTTTTCATT
This sequence comes from Cirrhinus molitorella, assembly GCA_033026305.1. Lineage (NCBI taxonomy): Eukaryota > Metazoa > Chordata > Actinopteri > Cypriniformes > Cyprinidae > Cirrhinus > Cirrhinus molitorella. The sequence goes on along the minus strand of CM065131.1, from coordinate 33,972,601 downwards.
TTTTTGATTATTTCCTTCATTATTATTGAAAATAACGTGCCTTTCCGACGTGATATCTATCATTCTATCTATCATTCTATTGTTTGGTCGCTTGCTTATTGGTTCATTTTCTATCTATCGTTCTGTCTACCATTTGTTTGTTTGTTTGCTTGTTTATTCGTTCATTATCTATCACTCTATCTAACGTTCGTTTGTTTGTTCACTTGTTTATTTGTTCATTATCTATCACTCTATCTACGTTTGTTTGTTCGCTTGTTTATTCATTCATTATCTATCACTCTATCTACCGTTTGTGTGTTTGTTCGCTTGTTTATTTGTTCATTATCTATCACTCTATCTACGTTTGTTTGTTCGCTTGTTTATTCATTTATTATCTATCACTCTATCTACGTTTGTTTGTTCGCTTGTTTATTCATTCATTATCTATCACTCTATCTACCGTTTGTTCATTTGTTTGCTTGTTTATTTGTTCATTATCTATCATTCTATCTACCATTCATTTGTTTGTTCACTTGTTTATTCATTCAATATCTATCACTCTATCTACCGTTAATTTGTTTGTTCGCTTGTTTATTCGTTCATTATCTATCATTCTATCTACCCTTCGTTTGTTTGTTCGCTTGTTTATTTGTTCATTATCTATCATTCTATCTACCGTTCGTTTGTTCGTTCACTTGTTTATTCATTCATTATCTATCACTCTATCTACCGTTAGTTTGTTTGTTCACTTGTTTATTCGTTCATTATCTATCATTCTATCTACCCTTCGTTTGTTTGTTCGCTTGTTTATTTGTTCATTATCTATCATTCTATCTACCGTCTGTTTGTTTGTTCACTTGTTTATTCATTCATTATCTATCACTCTATCTACCGTTAGTTTGTTTGTTCACTTGTTTATTCGTTAATTATCTATCATTCTATCTACCGTTTGTTTGTTTGTTCGCTTGTTTATTTGTTCGCTTGGTTATTGGTTCATTATCTATCACTCTATCTACTGTTTGTTTGTTTGTTTGTTTGTTCACTTGTTTATTTGTTCATTATCTATCATTCTATCTACTGTTCGCTTGTTTGTTTGCTTGTTTATTTGTTCATTATCTATCATTCTATCTACCCTTTGTTTGTTTTTTCGCTTGTTTATTTGTTCATTATCTGTCATTCTATCTACCGTTTGTTTGTTTGTTCGCTTGTTTATTCATTTATTATCTATCATTCTGTCTACTGTTCGTTTGTTCGTTCACTTGTTTATTCATTTATTATCTATCATTCTGTCTACTGTTCATTTGTTTGTTCGCTTGGTTATTCATTCATTATCTATCATTCTATCTACCGTTTGTTTGTTTGTTCGTTCGTTTGTTTATTTGTTCATTATCATTCTATCTACCGTTCGTTTTTCGTTTGCTTGTTTATTCATTCATTATCTATTATTCTATCTACGTTCGTTTGTTCGTTCGCCTATTTATTTGTTCGTTATCTATTGTTCTATCTACCATTCGTTTGTTTGTTCGCTTGTTTATTAATTATCTATTATTCTATCTACTGTTCTTTTGTTTGTTCGCTTGTTTATTCGTTGATTATCTATCATTCTATCTACAGTTTGTTTGTTTGTTTGCTTGGTTATTCATTCATTATCTATCATTCTATCTACTGTTTGTTTGTTTGTTTGTTTGTTTATTTGTTCATTACCTATCTATCATTCTATCTACTGTTCGTTTGTTTGTTCACTTGTTGATTTGTTCATTATCTGTCTATCAATCTATCTACTGTTTGTTTGTTTGATTGCTTATCTATCTGTGTTAATTCTTGTGAATGTGTGTGCAGGAGTATGTGTCACATGTTTGCATACAGTATGCAGGTGTTTATGAGCATCAATTCTGAGTGCCCCATAAAAAACAACAATTTGAGCTGATGGCGGGCCATGTGCTTTTACAGCACATGGTATGATTTCTAATTCATAAGCCGTTTTCTTGTATTTGTCTTTTTGTAACTTGTATCTTTTAGCCTGGAGTGCTCAAACCACACACAGAGAACTCTCCAGAAGAGCCCAGAACGAGCTGCAGCAGCATCAAATATTTACATGCAACATTTTGGACGAGAGGTTTTAAGCTCTGATACAGGCACAAAGAGCCCCAGAAGTGCATCACACACCCTTTTATCTGTCACATCCACAGCTGGATTTGAAAAATAAAATGCAATCAGGTGGATCCAACCATGTGGTGGGAAAGAATGGGTGAGTGTGTGTTTGTGCGCGTCTGTGTTTTCTTTTTTAAAGTAGGAAACAAAGTTGCATGTTCGATTAGATGTCAACACCTTCTTTTGAAAATATAACATGCTGTCAACAACTGCTGATATCTTCTAAAATGATATAGCTCTACAACATGTATAGTCTAGTACTAGTATACTGCATACTGGGGAACAAAAATTAAAATTTGCATCCTCACAGAAAACATGCTGCACAAAATAGTATGTTGTTTGTAGTACAGATTCAGCGTGCTTTATTTACACTCTTAAAAATAAAATGTATTTTTATTATTGGCGGGTCCATGAAGAACCTTCAACATCAGTTGCACAAAAGGTTCTTTATAGTTAAAATAAAAAAATTCTTTACATCATTAAAATGTTCTTCACACTAAGAAAAAAAGTTATTTTAACAGTTGTTTGCTGAAAGGTTCATTGGGGGAACAAAAATGATTCTTCTTTTTGAAAACTTTATTTTTAAAAGTGTCTTTTATTTTGAAATTGTTTCAATGTTCATGACTTTGTTTATTTATTTCTGTATAATTGTGTCTAGATGTTCTGGTCATGTGGTTTGTTGCTGTATTATTGGTGAGTCTAGTTTTAAATATTCAAGCTCTCATGTTCTGGATTTAGTTTTTGTCTGTATTTATAGTAAAAGCTGTATTTTATTTAATTACGTTTCTTACAAGCTTGCAGTTTTTGGCTTTACGAGACATTAATTGATGGACTGGAGTGGTGTGGATTACTTGTGGATTATTGTGATGTTTTTATCAGCTGTTTAGACTCTCATTCTGACAGCACCCATTCACTGCAGAGGATTGCTGAGCAAGTGATGTAATGCTACATTTCTTCAGATCTGATGAAGAAACAAACTCATCTACATCTTGGATGGCCTGAGTGTAAATTTTTGGATGAACTGTTTCTTTAAGTAAAAGCTTCTCAGAAGGACATGAAGGCAGCCTAAGTTGCTAAACTAGAAGATTGCATTTATAATCTTGTTTTTACTTATGCCATTTGTAAATATTATAAGTGTAAGTGCACTGACATTCATGTTTATGTAACATTAATTTGATACCTAGAAGCCTGGCTGCTTTTAAGAGCACATTCTAAAAAGAAAAATAATTAATATAGATCTGCTCCTTGGTTATTCATAAGTAAAAATCGGAAGCATCTATGTTTTGAAAAGCTGCTTCTGCTACACGTTGTACATATAAAGCAGATAAGGCAGCACACTTTAAGGATCTAAATCAAAGCCTCTTGTTTCCAAATAGCCTTTTTTCCAGCTTGACATCAAGGTTACAGGTAAAGCGTAGTCCGTCCACTCTCACGCAGGTGTTAAGTGCTCCTGAGATCTGGCGCCTCGAGCGTCCAGGGGAAATCGATCTCCTTAATATGTCTGCTTGCGCCAAAGGACTTTTGACAGGACTGTTCAGTCAGGGAAATAATCAGTCACGTAGAGAAATGAAATCACGGTGGTGGGTTAAATTCTCCCTCTCTTTCTCTCTGCGTGGATCTGGACTCGGTCAGTAGGGAACGCGCCGGATCAGAGATAATGGCCCTGTCTGGACTTGCTTCAGCCCGGTTGACACCTTCAGCTACCTGGAGCAGTCATGCCTCAAAGAGCCCATTCCCTCAGCGCCCGCTTGATCTCTTTGTATCTCTTTATCGCTCTTGAAATTTCTTTCTCGATCATTCGCTTTCTTTTTTCCCCCTCCTCCCCTCTCCATCGTGCTGAAAAACCCAACCTAGACAAGCTGGTGACCACCTTGAAGTACCAGTTAAAGAGTTCACACAAAAAATTAAGTCATAACTTTAAGTCATGCCCATCCTGTGTGGAAATTTAAAAACAAATTAATTATTTCAATATTGTTTTCAAACAGGTTTCCCTCCTTCTGTCTTCCATTGTTTGGACAAAACAAGTAGTCCAACCCCAAACTAGCCTTAAATCACTGTTCATTTGTTTATTTTATTTATTCATCTATTCATTTGTTGATATTAAAACATTCATTCATTCATCCATTCATTTGTTCATATTAAGACATTCATTCATTCATTTGTTAATACTATGGCATTTATTAATTTATTCATCCATTCATTTGTTCATATTAAAACATTCATTCATTCATTTGTTAATATTAGGGCATTTATTCATTTATTTGTTCATATTAGGGCATTTATTTATTTATTCATCTATTCATTTGGTCATATTAAGACATTCATTCATTCGTTCATTTGATCATATTAAGGCATTTATTTATTTATTTGTTTATTATTCATTCATTTGTTCATTTATTCATTCATTTGCTCAAATTAAGGCATTTATTTATTAATTCATTCATTAATCTGTTCATATTAGAGCATTTATTTATTTATGTATTCATTAATTTATTAATCTATTCATGTGTTCATATTAATGCATTTATTTATTTAATAATTTAATCATTCATTCATTCATCCATTCATCCATTCATTTGTTCATTTTGATGAATCTATTCATATATTTATTTATGTGACTGTATTTATTTATTTACTTACTTGTTTTGTGGCATTCATTCATTCATCCATACATCCATCCATTAATTTGTTCATATCAAGGATTTTACTTATTTATTCATTCGTTCATTCATTCATCATTCTTTTTCATATTTATTTATTTATTTTGCAGTATTCATTTATTCATAAATTCATTTGTTCATATCACAGTATTTATTTATTTATTTATTTATTTATTTATTTATTTTGCGGTGTTCATTCATTCATTCCTTCATCCATTCATTTGTTCATATGAAGGATTTTATTCATTCATTCATTTATTCATATTTATTTATTTATATTATTTATGTCAGTATTTATTTATTTATTTATTTATTTATTTATATTATTTACGTCACATCATTTATTTATTTACTTATTTATTTTGCGTCATTTATTTATTATGTTAAGGTATTTTATTTATTTATTTCAAGGTGGGGTCACTAAAACAAGCAGATTACAGTTAGGTTTGGTATCACTAGTGGTGCAGAAATTACAAACTGCTGCCTTAAGTCCATGTTGAAATTTAAGCTGGTCCAAACTGGTCTTACTTTGTTTCTTTTTCTTCTCTTTTTCCAACAGGATCTTTCTCTCTGCGTCTCGCTCTTCCTCCCTCAAGCTGTACGGAGAAGTTAATTTGGTGATGATGGCAATGGAGGTCTTGGGAGGCTAATAGCTTTTCCAGGTAAATAAATCCCCATAGTTCATAATTAGCTATTAGCATGCGTGTCAACTGTTTGCTCTGAGCGCAGGTCACGTGTCTCTTATATTTACATCACGAAGGTTTTCACTGTTAGCATGGCATGCAGGGGTTTCGTTTGTGAGCCGTGGTTATTCATGCAGTTAAGCATTTTAACGCACACATGCTAATCTGAATCTGCAAAACCTTCAACATGGATGAGTTGGGGGAAGGGAGGTGGTGATTCATATTCCGATTCCATATTTTAGAAGCTGTAATGTGGGGGAAAATGTAATTCCGATTCTGGTTTAATTATGGAAAAAGTAGCTTCAGATTCCAGGTTTTAATTTTTTTATTGTGGGGAAAAGTGATTCCGATTCCAGGTTTTAGAAGCTGTATTGTGAAAGGAAGTTAATATTGTGGAAAAAATAGCACCCATTTCTGGGTTTTAGAAGCTGTATTGTGGAAAAGAATGATTTTAGATTGTGGAGTTTGGAAGATTCGTTGTAAAAAGAAATAAAACAACAACAACAAAAATCAGATTCTGATTTCAGGTTTTAACAGCTCTATTGTCGAAAAAAATCATTCAGATTCCAGGTTTTAGAAACTTTATTGTAGAAAAAGTGATTGCAATTTCGTGTTTTAGGAGCTTTATGTAGAAAATGGGATACCATTTCCAGGTTTTAGAAACTTTGTGGGGAAAAAAAAAATTCCAGTTCCTGGTTTTAGCTTTACTGTGAAAAAAAGCATGTGGTTCTGGGTTTTAGAAACACTATTGTGGAAAAAATAGTTTCAGATACCATTTTGTTTTTAAGCTTTATTGTGGAAAAAATATTCTGGGATTTATGAACTTTATTATGCAGTGGTATCCATAGCACACATTTCTGGCTTTTAGAAACTGTATTGTGGAAAAGAATGATTTTAGACTGAATTTTGGAAACTTTATTTTAAAGCAAAACGAGCAAAAAACAAAACAACAACAAAAAACTGACTCTGATTCTAGATTTTAAAAGCTTTATTGTGGATTCTGACTCCAGGTTTTAGAAGCTTTGTGGAAAAAGTCAATCCAGTTCCAGGTTTTAGAAGTTTTATTGGGGAAAAAGTGATTCCGATTCCAGGTTTTAGAAGTTTTATTGTGGAAAAAGTGATTCCGATTCCAGGTTTTACAAGTTTTATTGTGGAAAAAGTGATTCCGATTCCAGGTTTTAGAAGTTTTATTGTGGAAAAAGTGATTCCGATTCCAGGTTTTAGAAGTTTTATTGTGGAAAAAGTGATTCCGATTCCAGGTTTTAGAAGTTTTATTGTGGAAAAAGTGATTCCAATTCCAGGTTTTAAAAGTTTCATTGTGGACAAAAGTGACTCCGATTCCAGGTTTTAGAAGTTTTATTGTGGAAAAAGTGATTCCAATTCCAGGTTTTAGAAGTTTCATTGTGGACAAAAGTGACTCCGATTCCAGGTTTTAGAAGTTTTATTGTGGAAAAAGTGATTCCAATTCCAGGTTTTAGAAGTTTCATTGTGGACAAAAGTGATTCCGATTCCAGGTTTTAGAAAACTTTATTCTGAAAAAAGTCACTCCGATTCCAGGTTTTTGAAACTGTATTGTGAAAGAAAGTCATTCAGATTCCAGGTTTTAGAAACTTTATTGTGGGAAAAAAGTAATTCAGATTCCAGGGTTTACAAGCTTTATTGTAGAAAATGTGATTCCAATTTCTGGTTTTAGCTTTACAATGAAAAAAGTAGCTTCTGATTCTGGGTTTTAGAAACATTATTGTGGAAAAAATAGTTCCTGATTCTGGATTTTATAAGCTTTATTTTGGAAAAAAAACGTTTCTTACAGTGGGTTTTTAGAAGCTTTGTTGTGGGGAAAAAATGATTCTGGGTTTTATAGAAAAATAGCATCTGTCTTCAATCACTGGCAGACTGAGTGGGGAATTGGCTAAATGGTAGCATGCAGTAACTTTAACTCTGGTATTTAAATGAAGACCTTTTCAGCGCAAACACACCTTTTTTCTATGTAAATAAGACTTGTTCTTCAAGAAAATCATCATCATTTGACTGCTAATGTTAACTTTGTGCTATTTAGCACCTGGTTTTAACTGAATTTCCTTTAAAAGACACACTATCAGCAGGCGCAGTTCATTCTCCCTCGACGTATGGAAAGATGCCATCGTGTCCCTCAGGAATGCATATCTGAAAATATTGGATCCACAGAGGACACTAAATTGTGTTAGCTTGCAGAACGAGAGCTGTTTGAATAAAGCTGTGAATGTGTGTCACTACCAAACCGGTGGCGTCATGCGTCAGCTGATAACACGCAAGGCTGTAAGATGAACATCGCTCAAAACAAACAGTTCTCGGTGACAGGCCTTTAAAGCAGCTCTCACAGGACTCTAGCGATCCTGCATCTCCTCTGTCAGAGCACGGGCTGCTGGCTGAGATTAGTTCTTTGCCTTATTTAAAACTAGTGGATATTCCGATTGCCTAATTACTCAAAACGATCCCTGTGCAATTAAGCAGCTCTGGCAGCCACCCAGACTGGAGTAGCTTACCAGAGTAAACACAGAGAACCGCGGTACACGCTTGAGCTAGATGCTAATTGAATTTTGTTATTTACATTTACGTTTGTGTTTTTGGCAGCCCCTTTTCAGCCAAAGAGACTTACAAGAAGGAGCATTTGTTGTGTTAATGGCAATTACCAAAGGACACAAATGAACTGTTGAGGCAATAACACATGTGCCAAGAGAAACACTAGGACACAAATGGGTGGTTCTGCAATTAGGTGAACTTTTCTGACATCTTTTTTTTCTTTTAAACATTAAATTTAAGCACAGCATTTTTTGTGCAATTTAAGTGAGGGTTTGTGCTTTTACAAATGCAATTAAAACACTGCATACATGCTTTCATTTTTATTAAAAATTTAACTATTTAAGAATTATGACTATTTTTAAGTAAGGTTTTGTGTCTTTTTTCAACAGTTACAATTTAAGCACAGATTTCTTAAAAATAATATAATTAAAATACATTTGTTTGTTTTTATTTTTGTTTAAAAATGCAATTTAAATACAAATTTGTGCTTTTTGTTGTTTTTTAAATGCAGTTTAGGCAGTTTTTTTAATCTGTGCTTTTAAAAATGCAATTTAGGCACATATTTTTTTCCTGCAACTTTCCTTTTTTTAAAAAAAAATAAAAAAAAAGATATGCAAGCATGGTATCATGTGTTTTCTTTTTAAATAATTTATGCAAGCCTGTATATATATAATTTAAGCACTTTTTTAAAGGCAATTTAATTAAGGATTTGCACTTTAAAAAAAAAGCCATTTAAGCACAATGTGTGCATTTTAAGTAAGAATTTGTGCTTTTGAAAATGCTATTGTTTGTTTGTCTTTTTAAGTTAAATTTAGGCAGTTTTTCAAACTTAAACTGCAAGAATGCAATTTAAGCACAGATTTTTTTTTCTGCAGTTTTCCTTGTTTAATGATATGCAAGCATGGTTCATGCTTGCTTTTCAAATATTTTACACACTGATTTAAAATTTAACAATAAATTTGCACTTTTTAAATGCAATTTAAGCTCTATTTATTTATTTTACAATTTAAGTATGGCTATGTGCTATTAAAAATGCAATTCAAGTATGGATGCATTTTTAATGCAGTTCAAGAACAGATTTCTTTTTATTATTATTAAATTATTTTATTACTTTTTATTATTTAAGTACAGATTTGTTTTTTTAAGGACAATTTAAGCATGGGTTTATTTGTAATTTATATATGGACGTGCACTTTTTTTAAACTTTTAATTCAGGCATAGATGCATGCCCTTTTTGTTTACAATAAAATACACACATCAAGCATAGATGTGTGCTTTAAAAAATACATTAATAAATTTGAACATTTTTAATGCACCTTTTTTATTACTGCGCTGCCAAACATAATAATTTTAGTTCAGAATTGATGTCTATGTGTAAGTTCAACATTAGTTCACCTCTAGACACCCTGTTGTGCATGTCCAAGTCTTTTCCATCTTTTTCCCCCAAAGTGAGAAATGTCATTACCATCACACACACAATATCAAACATCCACAGCATCACACATTATACCAGAAAACCTTTTGAAGGTTGATCAAGGCCTTTATTCCAGGACATGTGATGAATGTTTTAACAGACGAAACACGTTTGAAGAAGTTTAATTTTTTGCAACCTCAAATACTTTTAGAATTAACCCCTTAAAAGAATAGTTCACTTTCAGAACAAAAAAATTTACAGATAATGTACTCACCCCCTTGTCATCCAAGATGTTCATGTCTTTCTTTCTTCAGTTGTACAGAAATTATGTTTTTTGAGGAAAAGGTTTCAGGATTTCTCTCCATATAATGAACTTCTATAGTGCCCCCGAGTTTGAACTTCCAAAATGCAGTTTAAATGCAGCTTCAAAGGGCTCTAAATGAAATAAATTGACAATTTGTATACTTTTTAACCTCAAATGCTTGTCTTGTCTCGTCTATGCGATGCGCATGCGTAGTCTTTGCCCATGTCGTTTTCGTCTTAAACTTCAAAATCGTCCTACAACACTGTTTTACCTTTTTTTGTAAATGCCGTTTGATCTTCATTTTTGTTCACTTTGTAAACACTGGATTGGTTTGTTTGGATTGTTTCTGCAGTGATGTAGGACAATTTTGAAGTTTGGGAAGAAAATGAGATGGGGGTTTTTCGACGTACCCTAACTGTGTTGACCCGGATCACACAGAATACACATGCGCATCGCAGAGATGAAACAAGACGAGCATTTGAGGTGAAAAAGTATATAAATGATCAATTTGTTTCGAAAATGACCAATCATTTCGCTAGATAAGACCCTTCTATATCAGCTGGAATCATTTAGAGCCCTTTAAAGCTGCATTTAAACTGCATTTTGGAAGTTCAAACTTGGTGGCACTATACATGTCCATTATATGGAGAGAAATCCTGAAATGTTTTCCTCAAAAAACATAATTTCTTGACAACAGAAAAAAGAAAGACATGAACATCTTGGATGACAAGGGGGTGAGTACATTATCTGTACATTTTTGTTCTGAAAGTGAACTAATCCTTTAACTGTCACCTGTCCTCTCAGTGGGACGCCCAAGTATACTTCACCATTTTACAAATAAATCCTAATTTAATCATGACAAAATATATTGTTGGAAAGGTCTAACACTCTTAAATAGATATTTGACAATTTGTGACCCTGGACCACAAAACCAGTCTTAAGTCACTGGGGTATATTTGTAGCAATAGCCAAAAATACATTGTATGGGTCAAAATTATTGATTCTTCTTTTATGCCAAAAATCATTAGGATATTTCATGTTCCATTAAGGTATTTTGTAAATTTCCTACAGTAAATATACCAAAACTTATTTTTTGATAAGTAATATGCATTGCTAAGAACTTAATTTGGACAACTTTAAAGGCACCCTCAGATTCCAGATTTTCAAATAGTTGTATCTCGGCCAAATATTGTCCTATCATAACAGACCATACATCAATAGAAAGCTTATTTATTCAAATTTCAGATGATGTATGAATCTCAATTTGAAAAATTGACACTGATGACCACGATGGTTTTGTGGTCTTGGGTCACATTTTTTGTGTTACAAATTATGTAGGAAAAGTCCCCTTGATTCTTAATACTGTGTTGTTCCCTGAATGATCCACAGCTGTTTTGTTTGTTTTGTTCAGTGATGGTTGTTCATGAGTCCCTTGTTTGTCCTAAACAGTTAAACTGCCTGCTGTTTGTCAGAAAAATCCTTCAGGTCTCACAAATTCTTTATTTTTCCAACATTTTTGTGTATTTGAACCCTTTCCAACAATGACTGGATGATTTTGAGATCCATCTTTTCACACTGAGGACAACTGAGGGACTCATATGCAACTATTACAGAAGGTTCAAACGCTCACTGATGCTCCAGAAGGAAAAAAACATGCATTAAGAGCTGGGGGTGAAAACTTTTGAACAGAATGGAAATGTGTACATTTTGCTAATTTTTCCTAAATATCATATTTTTTTTTCATTTAGTACTGCCCTTCAGAGGCTACAGAAGATACTTGCATGTTTCCAAGAAAACAAAATTAGTTAAATTTACCATGATCTTCAAATTTCAAAAGTTTTCACACCCCCTAATGCATGGTTTTTCCTTCTGGAGCATCAGTGAGTGTTTGAACCTTCTGTAATAGTTGCATATGAGTCCCTCAGTTGTCCTCAGTGTGGAAAGATGGATCTCAAAATCATACAGTCATTGTTGGAAAGGGTTTAAATACACAAAAATGCTGAAAAACCAAAGAATTTGTGGGACCTGAAGGATTTTTTCTGCTGAGCAGCAGGCAGTTTAACTGTTCAGGACAAACAAGAGACTCATGAACAACAATCACTAAACAAAAAAGCACAGCTGTGGATCATTCAGGTAACAACACAGTATTAAGAATGAAGTGTATGTAAACTTTTGAACGGGGTCATTTTTATAAATTCAACTATTATATTTTCTTGTGGACTATATGTGAACATCTTTTATTTGAAATATCTTATTCAAGTCAGATAAAAATAAAAACTAACATGCATTTTGCATGATCGCTCTTATTTTGCTAAAATAATTAACATTTTCACATTCTGAAAGGTGTATGTAAACTTTTGACTTTAACTGTATATATCATAATCTCAAAATTCAGCGGCCGTTAAAGGGTTAAAAAATCATATGAGAAACAACAACCATCAAGCAAATAATTTAATTGATTAAAATCAGACTTAAAGTTCTCGTCTATATCATTTAGCTGAAATGAGTTGTCGTAAGAGTTCAAGGGCACAATGATGATTGTTTTCTGCTTGTAGGAATCAAACCAACAACCTTCCGGTTACCGACCCTGAGATTTAACCACTATGCCGCACTACTGCGCTGGAAGCAGTCAAAGTAATTGGTAGTTTGAGAGAGAGCCAGCAGCAGCGAGCTAAAAGAAAAGAACAGTAATCATACGTGTCATTTCATGCTAATAACGTTCCCCTGCGGTAAGCGCTACGGAGCGCTAACAAACGCTGTGTGTTTAGCTGGCGTCGTGAAGCGTCTCGGAGGTCAGCAGAACCTTTCCTGTTGCGGCGTCTGGTGATTGGTGGGTTTGTGCGGGTCCGCTCCGCTCCTGAAGCCAGTCTCACAAACAGTCCATTAAGAAAAAAGTGGCACTAAATCAAGCCTGGGAATAGAGGCGCCAACAGTCAGCAGAGTGGAACTGCTTTCATTTATTTCAGGGGCTCGTTCGGGGAGCGCCGCTGACAGGGGAGACGCCGCGATGGAAACGCAAGCGGCAGCGCTGGATTTTTCAGCCTCTGCTGTCGGTTTTTCCCTCCCTTCTTAAAATTCCCCCTGAATGTGAAACAGGTGATTGATTTCAGCCAGTACTTGAGCAGTGCTTAAGATTTCTCCCATCAGCTGCTCTCTCTGACAGCGAAGAGTCGTTCGCCTGAGAATATAAAGAAGGGAGGGACAGAAACGGATGGATAGATGGATGGGAGTCCAAGGGTGTGTCTCAATCAAGCTGTCCCGGGTCAGTAGTAAATGCGGCGCACAGGGAGTAAGACACTTCTATGGCTGTCAAATGGTTTTTAAGTGCCTTGGAGGAAATAATTAGTATATGAGAATTCAGTCCACTGATTTATGTCTCACAAGCTTTTTGTACGTTAAATGTGCACTGTAAAAAATAACACAATTTGTTGAGTCCGCTTAAAATAATTTGTTACCCTGCAGCCTTAAGATTTTAAGTTCAGTCAACTCAAATAAATTTATTCAAGTTTAAATGTTAGTGACAACTTAAATATTTGAGTTGACTAAACTAAAAAATAGTTTGTTAAGCTTAACAGCTGTGTTTGTTACTCAGCTGCCTTAACGTTTTAAGTTGAATCAACTCAAATATTTTGAGTTGTCACTTAGTAAAACGTAATATTTCAAGTTGACTAAACTTTTTTTTGAGTTAACTGAACTTTGTTAGTGGTTTGTGTAAATTTTTCAGTAGTTCAGCGGTAAATTTTCACATATATTTTTATATTAAGTAGTTTATATTTTCACATATAAATGAAAATGTCATCATAATTATTTATTGTAATTTATTTAAAAGGTAAATATGTTTTACTTGTTTATTATTAATTATTTAAAATAATAGTTTCATTATAATTTTTTTAAATAATTTAATTTCCATAAATAAAAGGAAATATTAATTATAAAATTTCACCATATTTATATTATATAGCCCATAATTTATCAAAAAAATTATATGATATGTATTGTATAAGTGTAAATATTGATTATAATAAACTAATAGTAAACAATTAATATTTACCTATTAAATAAATGAATAAATGCCAATAAAATATGTTTGTAAATATTTTTATTATATAAATGTTTAACTATATATTCATATATAAAGGGAATAATAATTATAATTGTTTACTGTATTTATATTATATAAATCACATAAATCTTGTAAAATATAGTTTTTCTATGATGTTTTTCACAAATAAAAAAAAATTAAAATAAACAGTAAAATTAATATTTAATATTTGATAAATAAAGTAATGAATTGGAATAAAATATACGTTTATCATTTTAAAATTATATTTTTATTATATAAATGTTAATTATATTTTCATATATAAAGTGAAATTTTACTAAATGTATGTAGCCTATTATTATAATTATAGGAATAATTATTATTTTTTACTATATTTGTATTATATAAATCATATAAATCTTGTAAAATGTAGTTTTACTGTGATATATTCATTATATTGTATAAGTATTTTATTTATATTTTCACAAATAAAAATTATTAAAATAAACTAATAGTAAAACAATTAATATTTGATAAAGTAATTAATTGGAATAAAATATTATACGTTTATAATTTTTAAATAATATTTTAATTATATAAATGCTTTAATTATATTTTCATATATAAAGTGAAATTTTGCTATATTTATGTAGCCTATGTATTTATCAAATATGAATTGTTTACTATGCTATTCATTATTGTATAAATATTTTTTTAGTTATATTTTCACATACAGATCAAAATATTTTTGTAATATTTTATTTAGTAAATATTAATTATACTCTAAAATATTTTAATTATATAAGTGTTTTAATTATGATTTGACATATAAAGGGAAATATTAATTGTAATTGTGTTATAATTAATAATTAATTATATAATTATATATGTATTATATAAGAATTACTATTAAGAATTACAAAAATATATTGTATAAATATATAATTCTACACATACATTATTAAGTACAGTCTGTCTGTCTATATATGGTTGTATTTATATAATTCTGTGCGTGTTCTTATGAGCAGTTTTACATCCCAGCGAGCAGGTAGTAAACCACACTGGCCTATAGTGGCCCATGGCAATTTTTTACTATTTTTATAGCCTATATTGCCAAAATTATCCAAATGCTGCTGTTCATCACTGTGACATTATATACAGTAAATGTTGTTTTATAGTTTTGAGTGTGAATTGTTCTGTATGAATACTGTTCATTGCATCTGATTGTGACACTCATTGGTTAGTGACAGATAAATCCTGCTCTGTTTGCTCTTTCAGTATCTTGTACTGTAGTTCACTGCTTTTACAAAAGGCTAGCTTGACTGTAGGTGAATTACTTTATGAGTGTCTTATAGCTCTGTCCTGTTCTGCAGTAAGTGCACTGCTGAGGGAATCATTCTAGGGGAGTCCCGTTGTCAGAATCGCTTCGGTGCACTCAGACGTTCGCTTCCTACAGACGAAAAGCACCATAAAAACCAGCAAGCATCAGCTGCTCATTATATTCACTTACCAGAGAGCTTGTCATGTCTTCTTCGCTCTCTCAAGTCATCAGAAATGGAGGACGAGTGCATATTTCATAATGCCACTGTACTAGTAACATCTATCCGCTCATCTATATTCATAGCTATTCTGTGTGCATGTACATTTCTATGCAAGATTGTTTCTGCCACGGAAAAAAATACGAAAAAGGTAACTGTGACTTTATCAGCCACAATTCAGACTTTTTTTTCTTGATATTGCAAGTTTATATCTTACAGTTGTGGGTTATTATTTGTCGAAATTGTCCGAATTCAGAAAAAGTCTGGTTTGCAAGATGTAAACTCGGAGTTGCACGTTTATATCTGACAATTGTAAATTATAAATTCGCAGTTCAGACTTTTTTGCTCAGAATTGCGCAATTGCGAATTATTAAATGTGAGATGCAAATTATGAACTCTGAGCAGAAAAGTGAGAATTGAAAGATATAAATGCACAATTGCAAGTTCATATCTCACAAGTGTGAATTAGAAACTTGCAAAAAGTAAAAATTCACAATTGCAAATGTATCTCAGTTGTGAGTTATAAGCGTGCAGTTTGGCTTTTTTGTCAGAATTGAGTTATTGTGAGATGTAAACTCACATTTGCAGATTTGTTGCTCGTAATTGTGGGTTTAAATTTTTCTCACATTTGTGGGTTATAAAATCAGACTTCAGAATTCTGGGAAAATAAATTATTAATTCAAAAATAATGAGAATCTGAATCTCACAATTATAACTTTAAGTGTCAAGTTTACATATCACAATTGCGAGTTATTAATAATGTAATGTAAAGTCAGAATTGTGAGATGTAAACTCTTGATTGCAAATTTATTTCTCACAATTGTGGGTTATAAAATCACAATTCAGAATTACGAGTGAGAATTAGCAAAAAGTGAAAATTGCAAAACGTAATTTGCAAAACTCGCAATTGCAAATTCATCTCACAATTGTGAGTTAGAAGCGTAAACTTTGTATTCTAAGTCAGAATTGTGAAATGTAACCTCGCAATTGCAAATTTATGTCACATTTGTGGGTTATAAAATCGGAATTCTGGGGAAATAAATTATAAATTCAGATTTCTGAGGAAAAAGTGAGAATGTGAATCTCACGACATTAAGATTAGTACTCATGGAAATGACTAAAGTAGTCAAACCTGTTCATTAGAAGGGGGTGTCCCAATACTTTTGGCAAAATGGTGTATGATACGGTAGTCTATCCAAACACATGGAATGTATATTTCCCAGAAAAGACAATTGACTTAAAAATGCCTACAAGTACTAATGATAATGTTGCCAAAAATAGTGTGATGGTGACAAATGGCAGCTTCGTTTGAATGCATGGCCTTATGAGGTGTCCAAATGTAGACTGAGACCCTTGCTAGAGTGAAAATTCATGTTGTAGAGAACTAAAAAGTATAGTAAGATGCAGTTCAAATACTAAAGGGGCATTTCTGTGTTTCCTAATTTGCAAAAAGCAAATCGGCATCAGAACGGTTTCGTCTTAAAGAGACAGCGTCCCGGCGCCCTTTGGAGGATGCTCTACACCGCAGTGCCCTGAAAGCTGATTAATTGGCTTGTCAGCTCAGTATTTTTATCCCATTCCCCAGACGAGCGCAAACGCACCGTCCTTCCCAGTGTCCTCTTGCGTCCTCCACCGCGGTCAGGTGACTGTAGAGGAACCCCCTGTGCCTCAAGCCACCGTCCGATTGGCCGAGAGCACCCTGGTTGCACGTGCCGATGCCAGAGTCCCCCGACCGGACGGCACACCCTCCAGCAACGTCCGCGAGCAGGGCCGCGCTGGTTTAATTGGTACAGCGGTACCTGCGAGAGGCTGCGCTGATTAATGCGAAACGCAGCATTTCTTCAGAGCGCCTCTTGATGAAGCCCACAGGGCTCACGCAGCAAGCGTGACAATGTACCGAGAGGAAAAACCTCCAGCCCCAAAGTGCGGAGGAGGGAACGTAACCTAGTGAGTGCTCCGCCGAAATGAAATAAAACAAAGTCACTGTTATGGATGGAAACAGTTTCTGCAATCTATTTCTAATTTATCTTTATTGCAGCTTCAGCCCCAAAGGCAATTCACTGTTTGGTGTGACATGAAAACAGCGTTAAAAACACAATTCTGCTTTCACTAATAATAACAAATTATCTTCCCCGGCTCACTGCCACCCAGAAGTGGGAGAAAAGGGTCCATTTTAGTGAAACGAACCTCGCTCGCTTTCAAAGCAGCTGTCATAAAAGCAGAGAAATGATGTGGGGTGAAATAGCAGAAACGTTTTACGCTTCAGTCATTCATACGTTTACTGAAGAGACATGAAATGCATGACTGTTTTTTAATAATAAAAGTCTTTTTTGTGTAGTAAAGCTTCATTCTAAATACAGACT
Organism: Cirrhinus molitorella; assembly: GCA_033026305.1. Classification (NCBI taxonomy): domain Eukaryota; kingdom Metazoa; phylum Chordata; class Actinopteri; order Cypriniformes; family Cyprinidae; genus Cirrhinus; species Cirrhinus molitorella. Next base: position 33,954,908 of record CM065131.1, on the reverse strand, counting down.
TGAAAATAATTCATACTGTGCACTGCAGTACATACATCAGTTTAGGGCATGTTAGTTGTTTCTGCATTATACAACAACTGTTTCAATCAGTAGTATGCTATAAGTCAAGTTCAGTACATTGTATTTGTATAGGTCAAAATTATAGATTTTTCTTTTATGCCAAAAATCATGTTCCATAAAGATATTCAGTAAATTTCCTAAATATATCAAAACTTATTTTTTTTTTTAGTAGTAAATGTGCATTGCTAAGTGCTTCATTTGGACAACTTTAAATGTGATTTTCTTTTTTGCACCCTCAGATTCCAGATTTTCAAATAGTTGTATCTCGGCCAAATATTGTCCTATCCTAACAAACACATCAGTGGAAAGCCTGTCAGTTTCAAAAAAATTGACCCTTATGACTGGTTTTGTGGTGTAGGGTCACATATTTGATTGTGCTAAAGTGGAACTATTGCAAATAAACTTTAGGTACACTTTAACTATTTTGCATTTAAAGGCTGATATTATTTAAAGATTACATAATCCTCATCAGTAGTGACATTAAAACATATTTTAGGCTTAATATTAAGTGCAACTAATGTGCAATGTGTACAAGTAGTACTCCAAATAAAGATAAATAAATAAATAATTAATTCAATAAATGTTATAAGTCTTGATAGATATGACAGTGAATATGTTAATGTACTTGAAATATACTTAGTATAAAGCAAATGCATTTTAAATCTATTAATTTTTTACTAAGGTATCTACATCCATATTTTAACACTCAACATGAAATCAAGGTAAACCCTGTTTACTTTAATATTCCTGCTCTTATTGTGATTATTTCATAGATGCAACTTACATCTTTGGCTGATATTGCTTTAGTCTTAAGGCTTCTGGTAATATATTTTTTTTAGTTAAAGTTTTAGTAATTTTGTTGTGATTGTGTTTTAACTGTTAATGGATTATTATTTTTTTATTTCTCTGTTTACAGTTTTTTATTTTCACTTTAATTATAATTTTACTTAGTTTATATGTTATATAAATGATGATAAGTTTTAGGTTTTGAAATGTTGTCTTGACAACACTATTAAATTCATGCAATCCCTGCGACTTGAATAATAACTTACGTATATAATAATAACGTAATGCTGGCTAATATAATTAAGGTTGCAATAGTAAAATCAAATAATTTAGGTGAACATACATCATCATCATGGGAAAAATGTACTAAAATGTCAGCGTAAATTGTAAAATGTAAACGTAAATTAATGTCCAAGTCACATTTTCTTGGTTAAATAAACATTACTTGCGCTATCAGAGAAAAAAAAAAAGAACTCAAGCAGTAACAATTTAAACAATATATTTTATTTGTAAACTTATGTTCAGCTATTCATTTTAATACTTTTAACTATTTATTTTTTCAGATCATCAGTCATCAGAACAAGTAAATATTGGTCACAGAGATTTACGTTAAATTTCACCAAGCTGATTACTTATTAAAAACTCCCTCAGATCATGTTTTCAGGCCTTTTTTGTCTTTTGACGTGACAAAGTGGTTTTATTAAGTGTGTGAGTTGTTTACTTAAATTAGTCTTCCCATTAGTCGTTATATTGATCATTCTGACTGATGAGAAGTGGGATTTATCACATGAACCAATCACACCCAAACATAAGCAGTCATATCCAATTGTATCACATGACTTTCCACTATTCATTCTCAATTAAAACTCAATGGGCTCAGGGGAGACAAGAGACGCAGACTCCCAAAACAAGAGATTTATACACTATTAATATTACCGTTGTTTTATTTTTTTCCTCAATCAATATTGTGAGGAGGAACTGCCTCCCTTGCCAGGCACTGCTGCTTAAAAGTTTAAGAACAGTAAGGTTTTTAATTCTTTTTAAAGGAGACTTTTCTGCTCATCAAGGCTGCACTTATTTGATTAAAAATGCGGGAAAAAAAAATTATATTGTGAAAGTTTAATGCAATTTACAATAGTGTTTTTCTATTTTAATATACTTTGAACTATAATTTATTCCTGTGATGAAAAGCTATATTTTTAGCCTCATTACTCCAGTCTTCAATGTCACATGATCCTTCAGAAGTCATTGTAATATGCTGATTTATAATCAGTGTTGGAAACAGTTGTGCTGCTTAATTTTTTCTTTTTAGAACCTGTAATACTTTTTAAGTATGATTTGATCAATAAAACGTTAAAAAGAACAGCATTTATTTAAAATAGAAAACTTCTGTAACAATAAACACCTCGCTTGAAGTTTGGGGTCAGTATTTTTTTTCTTTCTCTCATTGAAAGAAATTGATAGTGATAGTAAAGACTTATATTGTTGGAAATAATTTATATTTTGAATTATTCATCAAAGAATTCTGAAAAAAAAATATCACAGGTTCCAAAATAAAATTTTCCAACATTGATAATGAAAGTAATACATCAGTTATTTCATAATTTCTGTATTTTTGATCAAATAAATGAAACTTTGATGAGCATAAGAGGCTTGTAACACCCCTGTGAACTGTCTCTTTGGTTTCGCCCGTGTGTATGCCCATATTTGGTTTCCCTGCCCTCATTATCATTATCTCCATCACCTGTTAGTATTTAATTAGTGTCCTTTATAAGTTTGTTTGAGTTCACTGTCTGATTGTCCAGCTTCAGGGTTACCGTATGTGTTTGTGTGGTTCTGCCTTCTGTCTGTGGATTACCCCTGTGGAATATTAAAGAACTTCGCATTGAATTCTACGTTGTTCTTTGTTTCTCTCACATGTGCACAGTGACAAGTGTATGTTCACCATGGTTAATTCAGGAGAAAAATGCATTTAAATCATGATAAAACCAAGCATACATTTTGTATTTATTATTGCTTTTTTTTCTTTTAGAAATTGATTGCAGTGCAAAAAAAAAGGATCTTGAACGGCGCAGATCGGATGTGGATGCGTCCTAAATGCATTAACGCAGCCGTATGCGTGACGTGAGCAGCAGGACAGGCTGTTGATCCCTTGGGCCAGGCCTATGGCAGCGCTCTAACTGTCTCCTCTCTCTGGTTGTCTGCATGTGAGAGCATCGTGATGGGCTTGAATGTTTGCAGGGATTGTTGGCGTGTCCCTGCCGGTGAGTGTTGGGCGGCTGCCCAAGCAATTAATGGTCTTTGTAATGTGTTCACCAGCACTAGAAAATAAACAAACACCATGAGACCTTTGATTAAGCACCAGGCTGCAGTTTCACAGCTTCAAAGCAGCGCTCTACAGCGGCTTTTCCCTTCCCACTGCTGGAAGCTTCCCATATTTGCACTTGACACATGATGCATGTCATATGAAACTACATCAACCCCATTATAATCAACATGTTCACACGTGCCACTGCTTTTAACACGCTCTTTATTTTTGCATAGATTTTTTTGGTAACACTTTACAATAATGTTTCATTAGTTCACATGACCAATAATTATATAGCATTTATTAGTTAATGTTAAGTTAAAAATGTACTAATCCATTATTACAATTTAAATTTGTAGATGTTAACATTAGTTAGTTATTGTTAATTGTTAGTTAATGCAAATGATGCCTTATTTTATTTATTTCGTAATATCGTATTTATTTCATATGTATGTTTCCGGGGGGATTTATTTTATTTTATTTTATTTTATTTTATTTTATTTTATTTTATTTTATTTCATTTTATTTCATTTTATATTTTATCTGATGGGATCTTTTGAATTTGTTTTATTTGATGACAAATTTTATTTTGATAGCATCTTTTTTATTTATATATAAGTTTACATATAAATTTAATATATATATATATATATATATATATATATATATATATATATATATATATATATATATATATATATATATATATATATATATATATATAATATGTAAATATAAATATATGAAATATAATATATATAAATATTATATATAAATTGCTATATAATTTATGTATTTATTTTATGTATATGTATGTATGTGTGTGTGTGTGTGTGTGTGTTTTTATTTTATTTAGTTATTTTACTTTTTTCTTAGTAGGGACATATGTTTATGGGGCCTGAAATAAAAATAAAATAAAATACTAGTTTGAAATACTAGATGAAATTTCTCAACTTGATGTACTAAAATAACTAAAATTGACAATGAAATAAATAAATTAATACAAAAATTATTGACAATTAACAGAACTCAATTAATAATTCATAGAACTCTATCCAAAATGAACATGAAAGCAAAAAATATAAAAATAAAAATTACACCTGTCACTCTAAAATTACAGTAGAACTGTGCATAAATGTAGCATAAATGTGACAAATTGTAAAGCTAATGTCTTACTGTACATTTTAATTACAATTTTTTCATTTTAAAATTAATAAAAATGCAATAACATATTACATCAGTTATTTATCCTGCGCACAGAAAATACAGTAATACAGCACATTGCATAAAAAGAGAAAACAATTGGAAATAATTAAAATTTACAGCAATTAAATGTGTATATGTATATTTTAAGTCAGTTTTTTATTTTTATAATTTTTATATATTTTAAAATTTGTATTTACATTTAAAAGTGTTTGTAATTGTTTTTTTGTCATTTCTACTATATGTTTATATACATTTTATACATTTTTATTTTAGTGTATTTTAGTACATGCATTTTTTTTATTATATTAAAAATATATTTTTATTATAATTTGAGTTAACATTTATTAACTTTCATGGTTTTATTTTTCATTTATTTATTTTTGTTAACTATAATAACCTTTATAAATGTATTACATATACAAAAATATTTCTATTTTGGATTATTTTAATTACTGTTATGAGTGCAAAAAGTGTATTTACGTTCTTAAGCTGGCGTACACATAACAACATTTTCCCATCCGGTTTTTCCTAAAGTTCTTATTTGCTCCGATTTGTGAAAATTAGGATTGTACATGCATTTTATAAATGAAGACCCTTTTTCTCTGGGTGTTTGTGTTGAATGTAAGATTAAATTTATCCACTATTCTAAAATAATCAATACAATGGTGAAATGCAATGCATGCAGCAGCCGTAGAAAACAGCACGAGAGCTTTGATTAAGCGGTTTCACAGCTTCAGAGGCGCACCGATGCCTTCCGCTCAAGAGTGCCTTTTCCCGTCTCGCTGAATGGAAATTACAGCAGCCGTCTTTCCCTACCGAACACGGCATGTGTGTAATGATGCTCGGGGCTGATGGGATTGGAGGAGGGGAATTGTTCTTCTGTGCATGTATCTGTCCTATTCAATTACACCGCAATCTCTCTTTCTCAAACACACACACACACACACACACACACACAGACTCTAAATGCTGGCAACACACTCACATACACAAGCTTTTAAATAATTATTAAGTTAAGTTCCAGTGCTGTTGGATGTGTTTTTAAAAGCTCCTGCTCTTGAAACATTTATTGCTCTTTCAACAGTTCTGCTGGCCTGTTTGAATGCACTTGTGGGACCCGCGGCCTGCGTGTCTGTACATCTGCACATCTCTCTGTCTGACCGCGGCTTTCTCGCCACTCACTCACACATTAGTTGCATGCATTTTTGATTTATTAATTAGATGATTTCTTTAACATCTTCTAACCTTTAGCTTCTTCCAGTATGTATTCAAAATGTGATGTGTTTTGCAGCATTTTTGCTTTCAACAATCATTTGTAAGGTGAAGAAGACTTGTTTTTTTTTTACCTTAATCAGCAGAAAAACTGCCAGAAATAAGCATTTCAGAATGGGACCCTAACATGCTACTCGTACTACTATTTTTGAGCACAGTATGGAAAATAAAGTATGCATTGGATACTCTGATGACAACATTATTTTATTTTATATTATATAAAGACATATTTTTATTTATTTTTATTTATTTTTTTATTTTCTTATCTTATTTTCTTATCTCATTTTTATTTATTTATTTTTTTTATAATTTTATCGTATTATATCCCATAACATCTTTTATTTTATTTTTACTTTTTTACTATTTTATCTTATTTAATCCAATGGCATCTTTTATTTTATTTTATTTTATTTTTTTTTTTTTAAACTGCTAACTTCTGTTAATTTATTTATTTTTATTTATTATTTTATTTTATTTTTTAATTATCTTATTATATCTGATGACATCTGTTTTTTTTTTTTTATCTGATGACTTTAATTTAATTTGATTTTATTGTATTTCATTTCATCTGATGACAACATCTTTATTTAATTTAATTTAATTTTGTCTAATGACAGCATTTTTTTTATTTAATTTTATTTTTTATGAAAAAAAATTCTGATGACATCTTTATTGATTTGAGTTTTTCATTTTATCCAATGACAATCTAATTATTTTATTTTATCCAATGACAACATCTTTTATTTTATTTTATTATTTTTGTTTATTTTACACAATGACATCTTTTTTTTTTTTTATTTTATTATTAATTCTATCTTACTTTATCCAATGACAACATTTAATTTATTTATTTACTTTTATTTTTCACAGTGTCATGCATTACATTTGCTAAATTAAATGCAATACTTGTTTCTTACTAACTTTGGGGTGCTGATTCCAGAAATGTCTCTTTTGCTTGAGCATGTCACACTTGATGTTTTTTGCTTTTGACAACCATTTGTAAAGTGAAAAAAGTCTTGTATTTTCCTTTAATCAGCAGAAAACATGGTTCCTGCTTCATCTGAGCCTGAGTTTTTCCTCAGTTCCCAGCCAATTTTCACATGTTTGACATTATTTTACGCCTATTCCTGGTTTCAAGGTGAGAATTATTGCTAAATGTTAAGACATTTTTGCATAGAATTGATCTGGATTTTAGTGTTTTTCACACCAGTAATGTCAGTGCAACTGCAGAAATAATGACTGACTTTAAAGAGTTTTCCAGAACAATCACATTAAAGGTGATGTGTAGAAACGTGTTCAGTATTAAAACACCTGCCTCCCATAATAAACTGTTTTCACACCCCAAAAAATTGCCTTTATATCTCACAATCACAGCTTTCACATAATCGTCATTTTTGCATTAGTTGCTTATAATTACACTTTCATTCTACACAAGTAGTATTTTCTTTCTTTCTTATATGACAGAACTGTACACTTACACCATACCAACACATCTGAAATAAATCCACTTTTTCCATAAGCGCTAACAGGCCAATATCTCGACTGAGGGTTTTTTCCTTTATTGCGGTGATTGTATTTTTGAGAAATGAGCAGGTCTGTGCTGTTTATAAGTCATTCGGCAGCCTTACCTGCATGACTATATTAGGATGATGTTATGTAACCCAGTTTTAGCTTGCGCACAAATTTGCTCGCCTCCGAGGAATGTCAGCAGAAAATATTCTGGGTCATCTGCGCTGCGACCACACGCTCCCATGATGCATTGTGCAGCAGCGCCTTTGTCAGAGTCAGCTGAGCGCTCGTGCTGCTGAGACAGCACTGAGATTACATGGAGACTTTTGCTCAAATCTCCAGATGTTTCTCCAGAATAAAGGCCCCGATAATTTCATATGAGATTCAGAAGAGATCTCAGCAACGTTTCAGATTTTGCTCCGATTTAACAAGACAGAGAAGTCAAAGATTTCCCTTTGAAGTTATTCTGGGTCACGCCTCATGAAAACGTATCCAGGTCACATTTAACATTAAACCTTATAGTAAAAATAATACAGTTTATTTGAAGTTGTTCAATTGCATTAATGACTAACTAACTAACTAACTATTTGGAACATATTGGATGTTTCAGTTTTTATCAAAAATTACATAATATTAAAAAGACAGTTTTAAATAAAATGTGTTGTTTTGAATGTAATGAAATGTGATTTAATTCATTATTTTATCATCATTTTATTACATTTCCTTATTTCAATAATTATTACAGTCAAAATAATACAGCTTTGTAGTTACAATAAATATATTGTAACTAGATAAAGTTTGTCAAGACAAACTTTAAGTCGACTTTAGAAGGTCTGACCAGAAAGTTTTTACATTTGTAAAAGTTTTTAAGTTCAGTCTGAATTAGTTTGAAGTTTAAAGTAGTTTTAAAGCTTAAAGAATGAATGTTTTGAAGACAATATAGTCAGGTAGATGGATAGATAGATAGTCAGATTACAGATAGATTAGCATGTTACTAGCATGTTTTAGCATGCCACTAGCATGATTGGCAAGTTACTAGCATGTTGCTAGCATGAGTAGCATGGTACTAGCATGCTGCTACATGATTAACATGTTGTTACCATGTTTCTAGAATGATTAGCAAGTTACTAGCATGTTGTTAGCATGATTCTGGCATGGTTCTAGCACGATTAGCATTTTACTAGCATGTTTCTACCATGATTGACAAGTTACTAGCATGTTACTAGCATGATTCTAGCATGATTAGAAAGTTTCTAGCATGACTAACAAGTTACTAGCATGTCGCTAACATGATTCTAGCATGATTAGCAAGTTTCTACCATGTTTCTAGCATGACTAACAAGTTACTAGCATGTTTGCTAACATGACTCTAGCATGATTAGCATGTTAGTAGTTTGTTTCTAGCATGATAAGCAAGCTGTTAGCATGTTTTTAACATGGTTAGCATGTTACTACCATGTTTGTAGCATGATTAGTAAGTTGCCAGCATGATTCTAACATAATTACCATGTTACTAACATGTTTATAGCATGATTAGCTAGTTGATAGTGTTTTCTAGCATGATTATCAAGTTACTAGCATGTTGCTAGCATGATCTTAGCATAATTACCATGTTATTAGCATGTTTCTAGCATAATTAGCGAGTTGCTAGCATTTTCTAGCATGATTAGCAAGTTACTAGCATGTTTCTAGTATGATTAGCAAGTTGCTAGCATGTTTCTACCATGATTAACATGTTACTAACATGTTTCTAACATTATTAACAAGTTGCTATCATGTTTCTAACATGATTAGCAAATTGCTAGCATGTTTCTAGCATGATTAACATGGTACTCGCATGTTGTTAACATGATTAGAAAATTACTAGCATTTGTCTAGCATGATTAGCAAGTTACTAGCATTATTAGCATGTTACTCACATGTTGTTAACATGATTAGCAAGTTACTAGCATTTGTCTAGCATGATTAGCAAGTTACTAGCATTATTAGCATGTTACTACCATGTTGTTAGCATGATTAGCAAGTTACTAGCATGATTAAGTCTCAAGGGATTGTGGGAGTTTTGTCAGTTGGAGTAGTTGAATAGTCTAGGCTCATTTGAACGTTACATCAATGTAAGTCTATGGGATTTTCCCCAGTTTTAATCGTCATTTTTTAGGAAAATCGTAAGTCCAATCAGCTTAGAAAAGTTCTAAGCAATGTATATTACTAATCAGTTATATATATATTTATGTTAGGAATTTTACAAAATATCTTCATGGAACATGGTCTTTACTTAATATCCAAATGATTTTTGGCATAAAAGAAAAAATTATCATTTTGACCCATACAATGTATTGGCTATTGCTACAAATATACCAGGGTCACACATTTCTTTTAATTGCAGGTTGAGATATGAACTGAACATGTTCTTGACAGGTTTTGGGCGATTCACTCACTAATTTATGTTAACAATTGTCTCGTTTGAGTATATTTTTCACAAATGTTTTTTTCAAGAGAAGCATCTGACATGACTTTCTGAGAGAGATGATCTTGCACGCTTTTAAGTGTGTAAACGTGAACATGCTCACAGACGAGGCTTCGTCGCGGTCCTTTGTAAGAAAGATCACCTGAAGCGGTTCCTGGAGAGAGTGTAGATTTTACTCAGCGTGAGTTTGGCCTCATGGAGAGAAACCGAGGCTCAGATCCAAAACCGCTTCACTGTCTGCTGCCTACATAGGGAACGGCATAGATGGCAAATCCCCATGAGAATGGCATTTCACTGTTTATTCAGATGTTATATCAAATGTAGAATTCAAAATACACCTGCAGGAAAAATAAAAATAAATATGAAAAGATCCTTCTAATTAATACAGTAAATGTGTGCCTTATTTTTTACAGACTTGCTTTTTAGAGTGACTAAAATCGTCTCTTTTGAATCCTTTCCAACTATTTAAACATTTAGTTTTCAGTATGAATGAAATAATCATAAATAACAAACATCACCATATACTCCCTTAATTCAGCATACATTGAGAATACAATACATCAAGAATTGCAATTATTTTTGTATTCTGAGTTTTGTAAGTTTTCTCAAATACTAAGTTTAAATACACAAATGATGCATTGTCTAATTAAATATGGACTAATATGCCAGTTTCAGATGGCAAATATGAAAACTGAATAAAGGCAGGTTCAGAATTCAAGGCTTATTTATTCAGCTTTCAGATGTATATATCTAAATTAAAAAATAAAAAAAGGACCCTAATGACTGGTTTTGTAGTCCAGGGTCACAAATGTAGATATTAGGGCTGTGAATCTTTGGGTAAACAGCAAAATGATTTGATTCACGATTCATAGGGTTTCGATCCAATTCAAGAACAATTTTTGATTCAATTCGAGGCGATTCACAATAAAATTCGATTCGATTAATGATTCGATTCTGCATTCTTTAAGTGTATTCATATGATTATTTAAATGCTTTCCCTAAATTCTTCATATGCTTAGTCAGGGGGCAAATTACACTTCTGCCTTTATGAAGTCAGAGAGTAAGGGCAAAAAAAAAAAAAATAATAATAATAATGATAATATTAAAACACTTTTATCCACTGTTAGATGTTAGTTTAATGATGCTATGGCATGACATATAGCATATGTAGAAATTTACCATAGTGAAAAGTAATATATTTAAAATACATTTATTTCAAACTAAGTATAGTTCAAATCAACATATTTCCTAATATATCCCTTGAGACTTATAAATTAAAATTAAAATTTATTTGAAGTACTGCATATGCACAATGCACATTTCTTAATATCAAGCCTAAAATGTGTTTTAATGTCACTATTGCTGAGGATTGCATTATCTTTAAGGTCTTTAAATGCAAGATATTTAAAGTGTACTTGAAATATACTTGCGGTAGTTCCACTTTAGCTCAATCAAATACACTTCAGTTCATCTTTAGTTGGACTTCAGCACTGTACTTCCAATTTAGCACACTTTATGCCAGTTTAGTATAGGCTACTAAAAGTAAAATTGCAAGGTATTTTTTATTTAGAACATAACTATGCCAATTTATACTTGGCATGATAAAGGTATTTCAAATACATTTTAGTATATTTACTTCTCTTAATTTTTTATTAGCTTATGTAAGCCAAGATTTAAAAACAAGACTTTAAAAGTAGGCATTTTATGTCACACCTTTGCATGATGTGAGCTTCTTTATCTTATTTTTATAAAATAAAATGCTACAGCATTTGAACTATTACTTTCTATCTGTCTATTGGCGAATGATGATTTTAATTATGTAGTAATAAACGCAACTTTCATGCATGTGACAGATAACGTTAAACTTTTCCCTCTTATTTTAAGGTTGCTGTTAATGCTGCGGTTATTTTTACAGATTCCTTCATACTTTCGGTTTAACAACATTAAGTTAAAATGTCATTTACATTCAGTGAAATTGAGCGTATGCTTTTAGACACTTTTATTGTTTTTGCTCCATCCAAACGCTCGGCTTTCAACTGCTTAGGTAACGTCAATGGTATGATTGAGAGTCACTGAAAAACTACAGAAAAGTAAAACTGCTTTAATTGTAAAACTACCTCTAGCAGCACTGGCCCCGACTACTAAGGAGAGATCACTCGTTGGCTGGCTCAAGTCAAAACGTGCCAGTGAGAGCGTGCGTACCATCCAGTGGCAGGCAGTGAATGAAGCATGTGAAGGAGAGATGTGAGTAAACGAACTACACAGTTTAAGGTCTCCGTTAATTCATGCTTTTAGTAAATTATATATTTTAAAACACTGAATTGCTATAGAAATTTAGTGTTTTAAATCGATTAATAGCCAAAATCAACAATTCACGATTCAAAAAATCTAGATTTCAAGATCAATCATATGTATCGTCAAGTTTTCTAATCGATGCATCGAGGAAATGAGTGAATCGTTACAGCCCTAGTAAATATATATGAAATATAAATATATAGGAATCCTTAAAACTGCAAAAGTTATTGATTTAATCTTTTGTCTTTTGTTCTTTGATTAACAGACATCAGCAGCTAGGTTATAAGCTTATTTGGCTGCTATTACTTTAAGAGCTGCCACTGCTGCACGTTACACAGATCTGATGCGCATCTGCCACATTTGTGTGTGCAGTTGAAGCATGCGTGCTACGAGCACAGTATAACGGCTGACAGGACAGGTAAATTCGTTTTTACTGACATATGGCTTGACAACATCTCATCTGACCACAGTTCACAACTCTACTGAAACTCCTTGTCACCTGTACTGTTTCTGCACTTGTTTGACTAGTTTCCCAAAACTTTTCCCGTTTTATGTAGTTGTAAAGACGTTCTGCAACTAAATAAATGCAATTCTTGTTGGGAAAAGCTATGTTTTTACCAGCAGTGTCTTGCCTTAAAGGGATAGTTCACTTTGAAATTAAATTTTGATATGTTTTAGCTTACCCCAAGGGCATCCAAGATGTAGGTGTCTTTGTTTCCGCAGTAGTTTCAATTTTGATATTTTTAGGTCCAACCGTTCTTGTCTGTCAGTCATATAATGCATGCCTATGGTCACCTCACAAAAGAAAATGCACAGATTCAAATTAAACAGTCCAAATTAAACAATTCCCCATCGTAAGTACACATTGATGACCTTAGACACGAAACGAGCGGTTTGTGTGAGAAAACGAACAGTATTTATGTCGTTTTTTACCTTTTGTAAATAACCACCTCCAAGCTGAAGTGCGCGCGCTTCCTGGTGTGTGAGCGCGCCGGCGCTACTCCCGGAAAGCTCCGGAAGTGATCTCTCGCGCGTGAACGTCATTCATTGTTTACACAGAACAGAGATTGTAGGTAAGACGGCTAACAGAAATGGTACTCGTTTGCGCCTATCCGGGATGTTTAAACAAAAAATGGTTAAAAAAAATATGTTTAGGGATGTTTAAAAAAAGAAAAGAACTACTTGTACTCACGCAATGGATCACGTCTGGCGCTTTCCGGGAGTAGCGCCGGCGTGCTCACACACAAGATAGCGTGCCCCCTTCAACTTGGACGTGATTGTTTACAAGAGGTAAAAACGATATAAATACTGTTCGTTTTCTCACACAAACCGCTCGTTTCGTGTCTTAGGTCATCAATGTGTACTTGCGATGTGGAATTGTTTAATGTGGACTGTTTAATTTGAATCTGTGCGTTTTCTTTTGTGAGGTGACCATAGGCATGCATTATATGACTGACAGACAAGAACGGTTAGACCTAAAAATATCAAAATTGAAACTACTGCGGAAACAAAGACACCTACATCTTGGGTGCCCTTGGGGTAAGCTAAAACATATCAAAATGTCATTTCAAAGTGAACTATCCCTTTAAAACCTTTTCAGCGGACAAAACCGCTTAATCTGGCCTAAATTAGTTTTCTAGTTTTCCAGTCCAGGTCTGTTCTGGTGGTTTTAGTTGGTTTTGGTGTCACTAGGTTGTAGATCAGAGCTCTTGTTTGTGTTATGTGGTGTTTTCTCTCTCAGATGACCTGTCCTTGTGCAGGACAGTCTCAGGTCAGGCTGAGGTAGGTGTGTGTGTGTTAGTGTATGTCTGCATGCATGTGTTTGATGAATGCGTTCAGCGTGCAGCTGTATGAATGTTCCCTCTCTAGGGCTCGTCTCCCAGCTATTGTTTCAACCCAAGCAGAAACATGAAACACTCAAGCGGACTTACAAGTCTCTCGTCAACATATTCTGTTGTCTGAGAAAATGAAGCATCAGACTGTCAAACACGCTGCATCACTGCGCTTCTGCTGTGTTTCCTAACAGATGCTGTATTTCTGTAAACCATATGATGATGTGAGGGGTCACTGGGAATATTTGGAGTAATATACTACTATTTTTGCTGTATTGTATGTTGTGCATGAAGTGGACATTCATTTGTTTAACTATTTATTGCATGTTGGAGTCTTAATTGTAGATATAATCACTACTCATTTTTACTCCAAGAAAAGAACACACAGCATTTATTTATTTATTGGACTTAGTATGCAAGAATAGATGAATAACAGGCCTGTATCCCACAATGCACTGCACTTGTTTAGACTTCAATTTCCAAGGTGAGAAATTTTGCTTAAAAAAAAAATCTTTAAAAACTATTCTTGACGTATTATTTGATCAGACTGCATAAAATGAACAGTATTTTTACAGACAATTTGATAAAAAAAAACACAAGATAACCTTTGTTTTTTCTGATGTAACTGAACAGCATCAACCAAAATGTATTTATTTATTTTGGACAATGCATGATAAAATTGTTATTAATAAAAATAATTTAACAAAAATTCTTAGTGACAAGTGAAAATAAATAATTGGGCCTTTTTTTGATCATGAAAGCCCCCTTTTATCTTGAACAAAAATTATTTGATCAGAAAATCTTTAAATTTTTATAAAATTAAATAAATAAAATAAATGTAAAAATTAAAAAATATTTATTTGGGCCAATGCATGATGAAACTATGAACTATAAAAATAAACACTTTAACAAATAACAAAAATTCTTAGTGACAAATGAAAATAAATAATTGGGCTTTTTTTTTGTTTGTTTGTTTTTTTTTTTTGTCATGAAAGCCCCTTTTTATCTTGACCAAAAATTATTTGATCAGAAAAAAATATTATTATTATTATTATTATTATTATTTTTATTATTATTATTATTATTTTTTTTTTTTACACATAATTGAATTAAAAAATACAGTAAGTTTTTTTGTTGTGTAGTATGATACTTGTACTTATTTATTTAGGCAAATGCATGATAAAATTGTCAGCTATAAAACAATTTAACAACTAACAAAATTAATTCTTTGTGACAAGTGAACAAAAATAATGTGGCTTTTTTTCATCTTAAAAAATACTTTTTTATCTTGTAAAAATTTTTACTAATTATTTGATCAGAAAAAAACATTTTTAAACACATAATTGAATTACACAACACAAGAAGTTTTTTGTAGTCTAGTTGTGTAGTATAATAATACTTTTATTTGTTTATTTATGTATTTATTTGGGCCAATGCATGATAAATTTGCCAGCTATAAAAATAAATAAAATAAATGTAACAAATAACAAAATAAGTGAACAGAAATAATTTGGCTTTTTTAATCTTAAAAAAAAAAGTCTTTTTAATCTGGAAAAAAATCTTTAGTAATTATTTGATTAAAAAAATTATTTTATTATTATTATTATTTTTTTTACATATAATTCAATTTAAAAATACAGTTTTTTTGTAGTGTAGTTGTGTAGTATAATACTTTTATTTATTTACTTTTTATTTACTAATTTTCATTTTCACTATTTGATCAGGAAAAAAAAAAGTGTTTAATTTAAACACACAAGTTTATTTTGTAGTGTAGTTGTGTAGTATATAACTTCTATTTATTTATTTGATGGCAATGCATGATACATAAAAATAAATACTGAACAAATAACTAAAAAATTATTTGTGACAAGTGAACCAATATAATTTGGCTTTTTTAAGCTTAAAAATGAGAAAAAAATATTTGCTAGTTGTTGTAGTTGTGTAGTATAATACTTTATTTATTTATTTTGGCCAATGAATCTTAATGAATATTAAAATGTATGAAATATATGAAAAACGGTTTACACTTGCCATTTTACAATGACCAATCAACAGGAAAAAATAGGATTAAAAATGCATGTTTATTTCTGAGATAACTGAACTTAACTTGTTCAATTAAATATGCAACATACTGAGGTCATGTGTAGGGCCAATACACATTACAATTTATGAGCACATTTATGAGCACATCAGGGTAAAAGAAAACTGTAAAAGCATGGATTATAACACCATTTCACTTACTATTAGTACACATAAGCAGTATACATACTGTGCAGTATGCACCAATGCCAGACATTCTGTGTCACTTGGGCTCATTTTTCTAAAACAACAGTGTACAGGTAGATGTACAGTGTGTTATTTGAATGTGAATAATGCAACAGCCGGCATGCAGCCGCAGGCAGAGCTTAAAGAAGTTTGACTGTGCTTTACAGTGGGCTCTCACATTCTCATCAAATCTTAAGCGTTTCCTGAGAGATGGTGGCCTACGCTGGAAGACTCTTCCTGTGGGCGCTTGGGCTCTCCAGCGCTCATTACAGAGCGGCACAACTGCAAGATTCATCAGGCGTAGCGCAGACTCCCTCTTTAATATTTCACTGAGGAACACTCCTGCTCAGCGCTATTACAATGCCTAATCACTCAGATCACAGAAGAAAGCTGAATTAAAGAGACAGAGACAGAGAAACCAAGCTGTACTTAGAGTCTGTCTGGGCTGCAGTTTTTCAGAGATGTCACAGCTGGAGAACACAACTTTTTCTCAACTTAAATTCAACATGAAACAGCAACTATTTTACTTCTGTAAAGTGCCACAGGATATTCAACGGGGGATGAAAATGTAGGTCGGGGCTTGATTTCATACCACCAAAGCTGCACTAATTTGATCGAAAATATGATTTGGTGCTTGAGAAACATTATTATCAAAATGTTGATAATAAAACTGTTTTTGCTTCTTAATGTTTTTGTGTAAACCATGATACACCACTGTTCAAAAGTTTGGGGTAAGAAAGATTTTTTAGAAATTAATTCTTCAGTAAGAATGCAAGGATGATTTTATAAAAAATGAAATAAAATGTATCAGTTTGCACACAAATATAATAATCTGAAATGTTTTATGAGCAGCAAATCAGCATATTAGAAGGATTTCTGAGGGATCATGTGACACTGGAGACTGGCGTAATTATGCTAAAAGACAAACTTTAAATTGGCTTTAGAAAGCCTGACCAGAAAGTTTTAAAAAAAGTTTTAAGATTTAAAAGTTTGTTTAAAATGTTTTAATAGTTTCAAAAAGGTTTAAGTTTGATAGTTTTCGGTCTGAAATAGTTAAAATTTAAGGTAGTTTTAAAGCTTAAAGCGTGAATGTTTTGAAGACAATGCAGTCTAATAGATAGATAGATAGATGATTACAGATAGATAGATTAGCATTAGATTAGCATATTCTTAGCATGTTTATAACATGATTAGCATGTTACTAACAAGTTGCTAGGGTGACTAACAAGTTACTAGCATGTTGTTAGCATTATTAGCATGTTACTAGCATGTCACTATGATGATTAGCAAGTAACTAGCATGTTGCTAGCATTACTCTAGCATGATTAGCATTTTACTAACAATTTGCTAGCATGATTAGCAAGTTACTAGCATGTTGTTAACATGATTAGCATTTTACTAGTACGATTAGCAAGTTACTAGCATGACTCTAGCATGATTAACATGTTACTACCATTTTATTAGAATGATTGACAAGTTGCTAGCATGTTTCTAGCATGATTAGCAATTTGCTAGTATGTTGCTAGCATAATTAACAAGTTACTTCCATGTTGTTAACATGATTAGCATGTTACTAGCATGTTGTTAGAATGATTCACAAGTTGCTAGCATGTTGCTAGCATGGTTAGCAAGTTACTAGCATGTTGTTAACATGATGAGCATGTTACTAGTATGATTAACAAGTTACTAGCATGGCTCTAGCATGATTAGCAAGTTGCTAGCATGTTGTTAACATAATTAGCATGTTACTAACATGTTACTAGTATGATTAGCAAGTTACTAGCATGGCTCTAGCATGATTAGCAAGTTGCTAGCATGTTGTTAACATGATTAGCATGTTACTAGTATGATTAGCAAGTTACTAGCATGACTCTAGCATAAATAACATGTTACTAGCATTTTATTAGAATGATTAACAGGTTGCTAGCATGTTTCTAGCATGATTAACAAGTTACTAGCATGTTGTTAACATGATTAGCATGTTAATGACATGTTACTAGTATGATTAGGATGTTACTAGCAGGTTAACATAATTAGTGTTACTAGTATGATTAGCAAGTTACTAGCATGACTCTAGCCTGATTAGCATGTTACTAGCATGTTGTTAGAATGATTAGCAGTTTGCTACCATGTTTCTAGCAAGATTAGCAAATTAGCTTAAAATGAGTTTGAATGGATTAAAAATAGTACTTAGAAGGGAAGCTTGATTGAGTCTCAAGGGATTGTGGGAGTTTTGTCAGTGTGAGTTTGAATAGTCTTGGCTCATTTGAACATTCCGTCAATGTAAGTCTATGGGATTTTTCCAGTTATTTTTTAGGAAAATCGTAAGTCTGATCAGTTAGAAAAGCCAACTTAATTACATTTTACAATAAAATCACATAGAAAACAGAAACTTGGAAACTGTAAAAATATTTCACAATTTCACAGTTTTTACAGTAAATAAATGCAGCCTTGGTGAGCAGAAGAGTTTGGGAAAGTTCAACTTTTGACTGGTAGTTTATAATGCATTGTAAAGTTATTCATAATGTAATGCATTATATAATTTCATAAATAATTGTAGCCAAAGCTAAAATGCATTAAATCCACATTCCTTGTTACATCTGAAATTGCTTGTTTGTCATGCTTTACATTTTCTTCAGGTGTTATAATGAATATACGAGTACTATAAAGCATTATAAACATGGCTACATTTATTAATAAGATCATACAATGCAATATACTGTGCATTAAAGGCATAATTAATGCATTAAAAATACTTTTAGAATGTTATTTTTATACATAAAGGCTTCAAGGAAAGCATTAAAGAGCAACAAATTGATTCTTGCTCCATGCCAAATTTCTAATAAATTAATGCTTTATGGAGATTATTTCAAAGCATAGTAAAAAACAGAACATTTTGTTACAATGCAAAATTTCTCAATTATGAAACGCATTCAATTCAGCCCCTGTATAAAACAAATTTCCAGAAGACAGTTGTCATTATCCAGCTGACTGTTCCAGATGAGGTGGCTGTCTTAGTTAAGTGAGTGTTATGAATTGGGTCGCTCAGTGACGTAGTTTCAGTACCCTCCTCCATAAAACAGTGACTGTATGAAAACACTAGTGGTGGAGTTTTTCTCCCAGCAGACATACATAACAACACATGTGAACACGCATGTTGACCTTCCATGCGCTCCAGGCGAAACCCGTCTGACAAATGAGAGTCAACAGCCAGCATCTGTATGCCAGAACTGACTCTGTGTGTGTGTGTCTCCTGAGTGCGGCATCCTCGCGTAAGTCGCTTCATGTCCAGCCGCTGAGCTGCTGAAATATACATACACCTGCTCTCAGCATCTGCGCGTTCATCTGCTGACTGGAGCAGCCGAAAAATACTGTGTTACAGAGAGAGAAAATGGGATGATAAAGCGATGAGACAGTGGATTTAAGTTCTGAGACTGTGAGAGCGATCACACCACTGCAAAACATTATTTTCATACCTAGTATTACTGTTTTGTTTTCCAGTACATCTATTATAGTTAAGTTGGCTTGAGAAAGCCAACTGATCTGCTATTTTCTTCCTATCCACAATTTTCTGACTGTATCTCCAAACTCAGCCCAGATCTTCAGACTGTTCTGACTCCAGTTGATATATCTTTCTTAACTGATCGGACTAAAAATAACGATTAAAACTGGGAAAAGTCCCATAGACTTGCATTGACAGAATGTTTAAATGAGCCAAGACTATTCAAACTCCAACTGACAAAACTCGCACAATCCCTTGAGACTCAATCAAGCTTCCCTTATATGCACTATTTCTAATCCATTCAAACTAACTTGCCAATCATGCTTAAAACATGCTAGTATCATACTATCAACTTGCTAATTATGCTAAAAACATGCTAGTAACTTGCTAATCATGCTAAAAACATGCGAACAACTGGCTAACCATGCTATAATCATGCTAGCAGCTTGCTAATCATGCTAAAACATGCTAGCAACATACTATCAACTTGCTAATCACATTAAAAAACATGCTAGCAACTTGTTAATAATGCTATAAACATGCTAGTAACTTGCTAATCATGCTAACAACTTGCTAATCATGCTTAAAACATACTAACATCATACTATCAACATGCTAATTATGCTAAAACATGCTAGTAACTTGCTAATCATGCAAAAACATGCGAACAACTGGCTAACCATGCTATAAACATGTTACTAACTTGCTAATCATGCTAAAAACATGCTAACAACATACTATCAACTTGTCAACAACTATCAACTAATCATGCTAGAAACATGCTAACAACTTGTTAATCATGTTAAAAACATGCTAATCATGCTAGAAACATGCTAACAACTTGTTAATCATGTTAAAAACATGCTAGTAACTTGCTAATAATGCTAAAACATGCTAACAACTGGCTAATCATGCTAGAAACATGTTAGTAACTTGCTAATCATGCTAAAACATGCTAACAACTGGCTAATCATGCTAGAAACATGTTAGTAAAGTTGATAGTATGTTTGCTAGCAAACATACTATACTAACATACTAACTTAACTTGTTAATCATGCTAGAAACACATTAGTAACATGCTAATCATGTTAGAAACACACTAGAAACATGCTAATCATGCTAGAAACATGCTAACAACTTGTTAATGTTAAAACATGCTAGTAACATGCTAATAATGCTTGAATCATGCTAGCAACATGCTAGTAATTTGACAATAATGCTAGAAACATGCTAGCAACTTGCTAATCATGTTAGTAACATGCAAATCATGCTAGAATCAGGCTAGTAACATGTTAATCATGCTAGAATCACTGCTAGCAACATGCTAACAATTTGCTACTCATGCTACCAACATCCTACATTATTTACTAATAAATAAATAAATGAAATCCTACTGATTAATTTTGAAATTATATTGTATAGTTTTTCATATATAATATTTTGTTGACAATACTGACTTAATTTTGTAAACCAAAAATGTTGTAAAACTTTTTTTCAGCTAGTTGCAAGGTAGTATTTCTCAGAAACTCTCAATAAGTAAAACTAAAATGTTAATAAAAATGAATAAAAACTATATACACATTTATATATATATATATAAAACACTGAGCGCCACAAAACAAAATTACTAAAACATTCTAAATTAAAATGAAAACTGAAAATTTAAAACATTCAAAATATGGTAGCCAACATTTGAGGTGGATCAAAAAAGTTGTCCTAAGACAAGAACAGGTATTGTTTTGGTTTTAGGACAACTTTGATAAAATATTTTACAGTGCCGCTTGAAAGTTTGTGAACCCTTTACAAGTTTCTGCATAAATATGACCCAAAATGTCATCAGAATTTCATTTAAGTCCTGAAAGTAGACAAAGAGAACCCAATCAAACAAGTGAGAGAAATATATTTTCTTCATCATTTATTTATTGAGAAAAATGGTCCAGTGTTACATATCTGTGCATTCCTAGGGTAACTTCTAAGTAACTTCTAAGCAAAAGGCCTTTCTCACATTGGCTAATGTTAACGTTCATGAGTCCACCATCAGGAGAACACTGAGCAACCAATGGTGCACATGGCAGAGTTGCAAGAGGAAAGCCACTGTTTTCCAAAAAGAAAATTGCTTGTTAAAGATCATGTGGACAAGCAGAGGACTATTGGAGAATGGTTTAATGGATGGATGAAACCAAAATTGAACTTACTGGTTTAAATGAGAAGCTATTATTTTCAGAGAAAAGAACACACTGCATTCCAGTTTAAGAATCGTATCCCATCTGTGAAACATGGTGGTGGTAGTATCATCACTTGGGCCTGTTTTGCTGCATCTTGGCCAGGACAGCCTGCCATCATTGATGGAACAATGAATTCTGAATTATACCAGCAAACTCTAAAGGAAAACGTCAGGACAATTGTTTAAGAACAGAGTCTCAAGAGAACGTGGGTCATGTCACAAGACAGCAACCCCAAGCACACAAGTCATTCTGCCAAAGAATGTTTAAAGAAGAACAAAGTTAATGTTTTGGAATGGCAAAAGTCAAAGTCCAGACCTTAATCCAATTAAAATGTTGTGGAAGAACCTAAGCAAACAGTTCATAGGAGGAAACCCACCAACATCACAGAGTTGAAGTGGTTCTGCACTAAGGAATGGGCTAAAACTCCTATGTTATTGTGCAGGACTGATCAGCATTTACAAGAAACTTTACCTTCAGTTACTGCAGCAAAAGGGGGTGACACCAGATACTGAAAGCAAAGATTCACATACTTTTGCAATGGACAGATATATAACACTGGAGCATTTTTCTCAATAAATAAATCACAAAGCAAATATTTTTCTCTCACTCATTTAATTGGGTTCTCTTTGTATACTTTCAGGACTTATATAAAAATCTGATGATTTTTTTAGGTCATATTTGTCACTCTGGACCACAAAACCAGTCGCAAGTAGCAAGGGTATATTTGTAGCAATAGCCTACATTGTATTGTATGGGTCCAAATGATCAATTTTTCTTTTATGCCAAAAATCATTAGGATATTAAATAAAGATCATATTCCATGAAGATATTTTGTAAATTTCTTACTGTAAATATATCAAAACTTAATTTTTGATTAGTAATATGCCTTGCTAAGAGCTTCATCTGGACAACTTTAAGGGTGATTTTCTCAATATTTAATTTTTTTTGCACCCTCAAATTCCAGATTTTCAAATAGTTGTATTTTGGCCAAATATTGTCCTGTCCTAACCATGTGTCAACAGAAAGCTTATTTATTCAGCTTTCAGATAATGTATAAATCTCAATTTTGAAAAATTGACACTTATGATTGGTTTTGTGGTCCCTGGTCACATTTATGCAAAAATATAGAAAATTGTAAAGTGTTCACAAACTTTCAAGCTGCACTGTGTATATATATATATATATATATATATATATATATATATACACACACACACACACACACACTGAATATACTAAAATAATATTTACTTATGGAAAATTATATTGAAACAATTTAAGAAATGCTTTTATCACTCTTGCTGTTTTTCACAGTGAGCAAATGGGCCTTATATAAAGAGTGTATATATATGAAGGTGCTTTTATATTTTAGAAAGTGGGTACTTTGCAAGGGTATCATCACATTTGGAGAACCTTGCCATCAAAAAGTTTGAAAGCCCTTAGGTTTTATAGAAAGCTTAGACTGTGAAGGTTCAAAATCCTTGAGTTTGTCTTCAGTTCAATCACGGCGTCACTTCAACCCTGATGACCTGATCCTCTTCACATCCATCTTCAGTTCTTCATCCTGGCCGCAGCATATGCTTTAGCTTCAGTGAAATGTGCAAAGACCTTACGGCTCAACCTTGAGCGAGTCCCACGCTAGTCGCTGTGTGTTTGATCAATGTACCGCTCGGGTCAGAAGTGTCTCGTGTGAGCGTCTGATTGTCACATCGGCCACCGTCGCGTCGCTCCTGTAGACGACTCGTCCCTGTGGAGCGCAAACCGTGTACTGCATATGTTAATCAAATCCAATTACCCATAATTGAATGTCTCCATTTTGCTTCTAATCAATAGCGACTCGGCGAGCGATGGCACGGCGAGGGAATAAATTCGCTGTGATTCCTGTAATTGATGGCGCCCTTGTCACAGGGGGAGAAATGAAACCACCTGCGGACCGAGAGGATCTTCGCCGACTGATTTCAATGCAAATCATTTTCACTCGAGCTGATTTTTGCGTATTGATCAGTTCAGCGACTAAAAGAGACGCATTTGTCAAGATAATGTAGAACTTGCTCTGGTTAATAGATAAGTGGATATTCATAGGAACGAGTGGGGGAATTAAAAACGCTGGTGACATCCGTGAGTGTCTCATGAGTCACTTTAATTGACTTATAAAATGACTGTTTAATGAAGATATATGCGGCTAATCTGCCGGCCTACATGCGAAAACAAACCTCCAATCAGACTGAGTTAATCTGAATATAATTAATCTAGGAGACGCCTCAAAACGATCAATAAAGACAAGAGGGCGGAAGAGTTACGACCTTTCATTGAGACTCATTCTCTGGACTCATTTTTGATTTGTTCCCTTGAGTTCATATTTTCCATGTCATTTGGTGTCCAAATGGAGTGCAAACACTCAAAAGGTTAAAGGTTATTAAGAAACATAGTTTTCTTTACTCAAGGGACTGCTTGTATATTTGACACAAGCAGTTTTGTTGATGAAGCTCTTTTTACAAATGTAGAAATGTAGTTTGTCAAGCTACATGCTACTCAGTTTAAAGAAGTTCAACTACAGTCAAGCTACCATTTGTGATGGGTATGTTTGTAGCAATAGCCAGAAATTCATTGTATGGGTCAAAATTATTAAGATATAAAGTAAAGATCATTTTCCATGAAGATATTTTCTAAATTTTCTACCGTAAATAATATCAACACTTATTTTTTTATAATATGCATTGCTACTTCATTTCGACAACTTTAAAGGCGATTTTCTCAATATTTTTATGTTTTCTTTTGCACCTCTCAGATTCCAGATTTTCAAATAGTTGTATCTTGGCCAAATATTGTCCTATCCTAACAAACCAAGCATATTTTATTCAGCTTTCAGATGATCTATAAATCTAAATTTTTAAAAAATTGACCCTTATGACTGGTTTTGTCATCCAGGGTCACATTTTGAAAAAGTAGTTACAATAAAGTTGCTAAAAGTAAAAATAGCTACAATAAGTAGATTGAACCAGTTTTAATAGCAATATATTATCAAATGTATAACCATGCAATATAATTAATAATAATTTAAGAGCAGTATTTGTAGCACAAAAACAATGACGGTTATAAAAACGAATTTAAATATTTTGACAATATAACAGCTGATTACCTGTAATAATTAATTAATAAATAATAATAATAATAAATGTTTTACAATACAAACATTTTAGAAAAAAAATGTAATACTATGTAAGCATGTTTTTTGTATGTTATTTTTTTATGTTTTTTATTGCTAATAGGACTGTAAATATGTGAACTACAGTACATAAGATAAAATGTGACATTTATGTCATTTTGTTTGACAAAATCAAGTAATTGGATTTTATATTGTCAAAATAACAATCATCATCATATATAATAAATCTCTATGAAAGCCCATTTCCACCACTGAATAAAAAAAAAAATTAAAATAGGTTATTGCTTTTTATCAGAATTGTGAAATATAAACTGTCAATTACGAGAAATAGTCAGAACTGACAATTTTATAACTTTGCAATTTTATATCCTGCAATTGCGAGTTCTCACAATTCTAACATTTTTTTGCAGGATTGTGAAATATATACTCACATTTGCAAGTTGTAAATCAGAAATGCAATATATAAACTCACAATTGCAAGAAATAATGTCAGAATTGCGGATTTATATTTCGCAATTATGACTTTTTTTTCCACACAGTTTTGACTTTTAGAATTGTGAGATATAAATAAAGTCAGGATTGCAATTCTCGCAATTTTGTATCTCGCAATTAACTTTTTTCGGAGAATTGTGAGATATAAACTTATGAAGTTAAAAAGTCAGAATTGCAATTCACAATTTTATATAGCAGTTGTTTATTTCTTATTTCTTTTTTTCATGCAATTCTGACTTTTTCTCAGAATTGTGAGATATAAACTCACAATTGCAAGTAGTGAAGTCCAGTTTTGAGGGGGAAAAAGACTAATATTTTCAAAGAATTGCAAGTTTATATCTTACAATCCTGACTTTTTTCCACACAATTTTGACTTTTCTTAAAATTGTGAGATATAAAGTCAAAATTCTCAATTCTCACAATTTTGTATCTAGCAATTAGCTTTTTTTCTGAGAATTAGGAGATATAAAGTTATGAAGTCAGAATTGGAATTCTCGAATAAAATGGATATAAAAAGATATAAACTCACAATTGCAAGTTATGAAGTCCAGTTTTGAGGGGGAAAGTTATAAAGTCAGAATTGCAATTTGTACAATTTTATGCAATTTGCACAATTTTATAGCATATTTTTATATTTAATTACATAGTTTTGTATGTAATTAAATACTTTATGAAAGCGACAAAATGCTGTGCAAACGATTAAACTGTTGAATTGTTTATGACATTAACCAACTGATTTACTACTCCAAACTATATTTTCCAATGTATGGACAGAGGAAGAATACTTGCACAAAACGTGTTTGATTGTCTCAGTTTTCTGTGCTGTAAGCCAGTGTGTAATAAAGTGTGATGCAGCATTTTATCAAGCTATACTTGCTGAAAAAAAGTAGCTTATTATTGGAACAGCAGCACTATTTTTAAGAAACTACTGTCACGCCTCTGGAAAAAGTGGTAAAGTTAGTTGCATATTATACTTTTAGTTTGTTACTTACCCAACGTTTAGACAACATGTTACGAAATGCATACAAACATAGAAAATGTGTTAAATGTAGCTGAGAGCACTAATCATATTGGCAGCTGCAAGCATATTCAGATTAGCCATAATATTTAATCAACACATAAGGAGTGAGGGATGTACAGTATGCGAGTTTGTGAATGGCGGCTGTGGAAATATGATGAGCTTTCTGTGGGCGCAGATTCTGTGTGGGCCTAATGTGCCTCAAGGGTTTTTCTAAATAACCGTTCTCTGCTTTTTTTTTTTTTTGCAAAAGCACAAAACTGTTGGTGAGAGTCTAACTAAAAGTACGCTGCAAAAAGTTAAAACTATTTAAAGGGGAAATAACTGACTTTAGAAGAGTTTGACACATGCTGCTACAAATATTTTACAACAAAAAAGATGCACAAGAATGAAGTTATATTAATTGTTAAATATAAAATGTTAACAAAACAATTACTATATAAATATATATTTAATTGCATGATTGCCATGAGTTAACTCGCGATTAATTGCAATTTGATCACACTGTTTATATATATATAAAAAGTTCAGATGCAAAAGCCTCTAAATCCATCTTTCTTTAAAAAAATGCATCAGGCTCCAATTAATAAGTTTCTATGTAAGGACTGGTACTTCTGATTGGGCTGAGGGTGGGATTTTATATAGTATTTGATGGACGTATATTATGTGTTGAGAGCATTCACTCAGTATCATTCTCATTTTTTGACCGAGATGGTTTTTAGCTGGTTTTGCATCTGAACTCTTCATATATATATATATATATATACATATATATATAGACTTCCTAGTGCATCTTTTTTTTATATAGCAATTTATTAATATTTCCCCTTTGAATAGCTCGAATCCATAGCTTTACAGGCAATTAAATGCTCTCATAAGCGCCTTTATCTTATGTAGCAATGTAAAGTCTGATTTTTTCATTCCGAAACAGTTCGTTTGAGTCCTTGTGCAGGACTCATTACATCATTTTCTGTAGCAAAATATTTGCAGCAGCATGTTTTAAACTCTTCCTCAGTAGGTATTTCCCCTTTAAACACCTTTTACTTTTTGTTAGCAGCTTGTAGTGTTGATAACTAATTACTCAAACGCTAGCCTGACCTGTTTAACTGCCTCAATCTGCTTGTAGCTCGTAGCTTGACGCGTTACAGTTTCAAAGCAGCTTCCCCAGCACAATAGCGCTCATGATGAATGACTCATGAAAGCATTATGTTTTTCCTAATTAGTTTTCAGGAATCAGTGCAAATGCAGCAAACTCGACACTGTCAGCTGGAGGAAGATAAAAGATGCAAACGTAATTCAAATGCTTTCATTGTCGTAGGTTCTTTTTTTTTCAGTTTTCGTTTTTCTGAGGTCCGGTTTGTGCGGCCTGCTCCGTCCCGGAGAGATAGTGGAGGAGATGGTCTGTTTCTGTGCGACTCTGTGTGCTCAGCACTTTTCAGGCAGTGAGTGTAAGAGGCCCCAGGGAATGCAGCAGTTTCCTGTGAGTAGCGTCGCCTGTCGTCCCCCTGTAATCGATTCCAGGTACCGCAGAACCATATTCTAAAAAGAAGGATATTAACTGTCAGCACAACCCACATACTTACACACACGCACACGCACACACACACACATATACAGGAGCAGAGGGATGAGAGTAAATTGGCCCTCAGGAAAGCTCTCATCTTGCACGTTTGCGGTGTGGTTTCGGGACAAATGAACGACACTTTGTCCTGCCGTGTCTCGCACTGCGAACTCTCTGGATCGATAATTCTTTTCTCTTTAATTTAATTGCGTGTACTGTCCTCTCTGTTCATCTGGCTCCTGCTGCTCTGAGAGCATTGGTAAAGAATCAGATATTTTAAAGGTTATAAAAGCACTTTATATAAAGCATCTCTGGCTCTTTGACCTGTAGGTTGCTCTGCTGCAGGTGTGTCTGAGAGAGATGAGGCCTGTTTCACATTCTGAAGTCTGAGTTTGTTTGATTATGCGGTTTGGTTGTGTATGATTATAGGGTTCTGATTAATCATCGTTATTGGCTTCTTCTGTGTTTGATAATATGTTCTAGAATGTCTGATTATAATGTTCTTGTTTATCTAACTTTCTGATTATAGTTTTTATGATGACAGTCCCAGTCTGATTATAGTATTGTAGTTTTTTTTTTATTATAGAGTTCTAGTCTGATTATAATGTTAGCTTTTTGATTGTAGAGTTCTTGCCTGATGTCTGATAATATTGTCATAGTTTGTTTGATTTTAAAGGAGACCTAGTATGCCACTTTTACAATATGTAATATGTCTCAGCTGTCTCTAGACTGATCTGTGGTGTATTTTGAGCTGAAACTTCACAGACACATTTATTATATCATTTTGAAAATGTCCATTTTTTGAGTGGAAACGCTGTTTTTGTGCAAGTTTCTTTAAATGCAGATGAGATGTGTTCCCCGCCCCCTTTTCCAGATTAGGGCTGTGCCTTTACAGCTCATAACTCTGCCAAAAAACATCTATTTGATTTTGATTATCATTTTTGTTGTAAACATCTAAAGCATGTGCACAGAAAGCAGCTGTCACACGACATGCGAGTACTAAACTAAGTTTTTTATACATTTTATTGTGCTTAAACTGTCAGATACACACACATTTTGATTTTGATTATCATCACTGATTAACAATTTTATTTTAAACATCTGAAGCATGTGCACAGAAAGCGGCTGTCACACGACAGGTGAGTACTAAAGTTCTCTTTTATGTTTTATTGCGCTTAAACTGTCAAATACACACAAATTTTGGTATTGATTATCAGGTCTATCCCTCTGAAATCATGTGGTTTAAACCATTTTAGTTTAAACATCTGAAGCATGTGCACAGAAAGCGGCTGTCACATGACATGCGAGTACTTAACTAAGTTTCTTATACATTTTATTGTGCTTGAACTGTCAAATACACACAAATTTTGATGATCATGTCTGTCCCGCTGAAATCATGCGGTTTAAACTATTTTAGTTTAAACATCTGAAGCATGTGCAAAGAAAGCGGCTGTCACGCGACATGCGAGTACTATGCTAAGTTCTCTTTCATGTCTTATTGTGCTTAAACTGTCAAATACACACAAATTTTGGTATTGATTATCAGGTCTATCCCTCTGAAATCATGTGGTTTAAACCATTTTAGTTTAAACATCTGAAGCATGTGCACAGAAAGCGGCTGTCACATGACATGCGAGTACTTAACTAAGTTTCTTATACATTTTATTGTGCTTGAACTGTCAAATACACACAAATTTTGATGATCATGTCTGTCCCGCTGAAATCATGCGGTTTAAACTATTTTAGTTTAAACATCTGAAGCATGTGCAAAGAAAGCGGCTGTCACGCGACATGCGAGTACTATGCTAAGTTCTCTTTCATGTCTTATTGTGCTTAAACTGTCAAATACACACAAATTTTGGTATTGATTATCACGTCTATCCCGCTGAAATCATGCGTTTTAAACCATTTTAGTTTAAACATCTGAAGCATGTGCACAAAAAGCGGCTGTCACATGATATGCGAGTACTAAACTAAGTTCTCTTTCATGTCTTATTGCACTTAAACTGTCAAATACACACAGGTTTGTTAAACACACACAGGAGATACAAAAGCAGTCAGTTATGGGAAAGAAATTGCATGTTTATATTAGATCTGTGTGGCAACAGGGTAATATACAGTAAATAAAAAAAATTCACATGCAGAAAAAGGCTTACGAAAACGTTAGTGGGTTGTCCTTTGTCACATTTTATGGGTTAGTAGATACACTGGGGATCCGATTATAGCAATTAAATATGGAAATAGTCAGATTTTCATGATATCTTACCTTTAAGGTTCAAGTCTGACAATATAATGTTGTAATGTTCAAGACTGTCTGATTTTTTTTTTTTTTTTTGACTGTAGTGTTCTTGTTTTTATGATGAAGTTTGTCTGATTATGTTGTAACTTGAGGATAATGTTTTAGTTGGTCTGATTAAAATGTTCTAGCTTTTTTATGATTATATTGTTTGTTTTTCTGATTATAGAGTCTGATTATAATGTTCTGTTTGTATGACTATAATGAACTACTTTGTCTGATTATATTGCTGTAGCTTGTCAGATTATAGGGTTCCTGTAAGCACTATCTTTGTCTTTGTACTTGCAATATAGACAATCATCATTGTTAAAGTGACATTTCAATTGACTAAAAAAAAAAAGAATTGAAGTACACCTCTAACAGCGATCCACGCATCTCTAGAGTTTTTATTACATTTCAGATATCTGCTCTGCTGTATAGACACCGCATTTTAATAACATTCTTGAGATCTGAATGGCTCATAGATTTCTGAGCATTTGTGTCTGTTGCCAAGCAATTATTAAAAAAAAAACTATGAACAAAAGCAGAGAATGTGAGAGAATACTCTGACTAACATTGAAAATGATCGGTCTGTCTGTTTATTTATCTAAAATATTCATGCAATAACAAAAATGCGCACCGTAACATATCATGAATTAGTCTATATGGTTTCCAAATTATCTAGAGTCATATAATGCTTTGAGGAACACAATGAGATTTAAGTCTGAAAATCTTCACACCCATCCAATTAAGTAAAGATGTTTGATTCTTGAACAAATCATTCTTTTGACTCAAATGTAAAAGGAAAAAAAGATTCTAAATGAACTGTTTGTGAATCACTGTTCCTATTCAAATTGCTGATTCAGTGATCAGTCACAGAGGTTAACAGCCCAATGCAATGAAGATCAGTGAATAATTAGTTACATTTTAGTATACATTTCACACAAAGCATAATTTGGCTTCGGAAGATGAGCGCATGAGTCATATGGGCTACTGTTATAATACTGTACTTTCATACTTTGTGATTTGCATCATTTTTTAAGCTTTCTGACCACATTCGTTCTGTTTGCGTGGAAAAAAAACAACCATTTTCAGAGAAGAGGGTTTGGAACAATAAGAGAGAGTAAGTAAATGCTGTAAAGTGAGCACACATACAAAGACTTATCACATACACAGACTATCTTTCTCTAAGGCGAGTTGCTCTCTCTTTCTGGGACACTGTAAACCTTCACAGGATCTCCTGCTGAGAGAGAGAAAGACACGTCTTCACTAGTCAGAGCGATTTATGGGCTCAGGCCTCACTGAGTAACAACATTTAATAGCGCTTCAGCCAGAGCGACAAATCAGTGTGTGTGTGTGTGTGTGTGTATGTGTGTCCACACACACATTTATGCAGAGTCCAGGTGTTTTGTAGCATCCTCTCTTCCTGTCCGTTAACATGACACTTCCCCTTTCTGCACTTACAGTAACTAAACTGCTAAAATTGACCTGTTGAAATCTGATCTTGACATCTGACACAGGCGTCGAGCCGGATCTGTTCACTGAGAAATCGCAGATCCGTCCTTGAATCTGACCAGCTCCGAAATCTATGGAAGCTTGTTTCCACCATGGAATATTAAAATAAAAGTGTATTTGCAACTTTTTATCTGACCATTTTGACTTTTTTTCTGGCTATTGTGAGGTCAAATGCTATTTTGAGGTACTCTATAAAGCTATAAACTCACAATTCTCAAATTTTCCCTCAGAATTCCATGTTTACATCTCATTGCATCACATCACAATTTAGATTGTTTTCATTGGAATTCTAAGTTTACATCTCACAATAGAAAATGTAACTGCAACTTTTTTTCACAATTTTAGATTCAGAATTATGAGTTTACATCTTGCAGTGCTCACTTTTTTTTCTCAGAATTCGCAAAAAAAAAAATCTGGGTTTACATCTCACATTTTATTTTATTTATTTATTTATTTTTTCTGTAGAAGTCTTCATCTCGCAATTTTTTTCTTAGAATTCTGAATTTACATCTTGCAGTTCTCACTTTCTTTCTCAGAATTCTCAGAAGAATATTCAGAAGTTTAAATCTCATAATTTTGATTTTTTTTTCCCCCTTTAGAATTCTGGGTTTATATCACACATTTAAAAAATAAAAAGTCAAAAAATCTTAGAAGTCTTAGTTTACATCTCACAATTTAGATTTTTTTCCTTAGGATTCTGGGTTTACATCTTGCAGTGTTTTTCTTATAATTCTCAGAAGAATTTCTCAGTTTACATCTCATAATTTCGATTTTTCTTTTATCTCAGAATTCTGAGTTTACATCTCGCAATTTAGATTTTTTTCTTAGAATTCTGGGTTTACATCTTGCAGTTCTCACTTTCTTTCTTAGAATTCTCAGAATAATTTTTCAGAAGTTTAAATCTCATAATTTAGTTTTTTTTTTTTTTTTTTCTTTTTTTTTTTCTCAGAATTCTGGGTTATATCTCACATTAAAAAAAAATCTAAGAAGTCTGAGTTTACATTTCACAATTTAGATTTTTTTTTTCTTAGAATTCTGGGTTTGCATTTCACATTTTTATTTTATATTTTCTTAGAAGTCCAAG
This sequence comes from Cirrhinus molitorella, assembly GCA_033026305.1. Taxonomy (NCBI): domain Eukaryota; kingdom Metazoa; phylum Chordata; class Actinopteri; order Cypriniformes; family Cyprinidae; genus Cirrhinus; species Cirrhinus molitorella. The sequence goes on along the minus strand of CM065131.1, from coordinate 33,922,070 downwards.
TTTCTATCTCACAATTAGATTTTTTTTTATGTCTAAGTTTACATCTTATAATGTTTTTTTTCTCAGAATTCTGGATTTACATCTCACATTTAAAAAATGTTTTCTTAGAAGTCTAAGTTTACATCTTGCAGTTCTCACTTTTTTCTCAGAAGTTTACATCTCATAGTTTAGATTTATTTTTTATTTATTTATTTATTAGAATTCTGGGTATACACCTCACATTTAGATTTTTTTTCTTAGAATTCAGTTGACATTTCACAATGTATTTTTTCTTTTCTTGGAATTCTGTATTTACATCTTGCCATGTTTTCCCTCCAGAATAAAATAAAAATAAATAAATAATTTTAAAATACACTTTTTATCTCACAATTCTGACTTTTTTTCCTCACAATTGCAAGTGTATGTTCTATAATTCAGTACTACTTCAGTGCATCTACATATACACACAATTTTGAGTTTGTTAAAAACAAAAGGTCAGAATTGTGAGAGAAAGTCACATTTAACTTTTTATAAATTATATCCTGTGGCAGAAACAAGCTTCCATAGAAATCTGCTTGTTATTGGCCATTAAAATTCCCAAATTCCTGAACGCAAAGAAATAAAGATGGAAGGACTCCAGTATATATGATAAAGTATTTTACATGCATATATGAAATACAGTGTGTTTAACACCCAAGCACCCTAATTTGATTGTAGTCTAGTTTTGTTGCGGCAGTAGCGTGAGTGTGATGTAGGCGTACTGTATCTGTGGAGAAAACATGGGGAAGCTGCTTGCAAACAATCAGTAGTTTTATAATTTTGTTTGCTGATACAGCAGCACAAAAATTACACAGTTTACTTTTAATAGAGAGCAAGAGAAGGGAAGAAAGCACAGCAGAGACTAGAGAAAACCGATCCCACAACAAGCCAGCAGAGAAATGAGTCAGAGGAGCGCAGAGATTCGGTCATTACTCTTCTTTCCTTTGAATAACACAATTAAAAGAGGGAAATTGTGCTGAAGCGCTGCGAGTATCTATTCGTCAGCCTAAAGAGCCTCTGTGCCTTGATAAAGACTGCGTTCAATCTCGCTCTGCAGGCAGGACGGCCGTATTAACACGCTGCGGAACGCCTGCAGAATTGGGGAATATTTCATGTAAAAATGCTCTTGACATGCTATTAAGGTGAATTAGCTTGAGCCACTTGACTGTAAATGTTCTGATTAAACCGCAGCAACTCCCTGTGTGTGTGTGTGTGTGTGTGTGTGTGTGTGTGTGTGGCTGACAGGGTTCAGCTTAACGTCTCTCACACAGTAAGGTGTGTGGAGAGGATTTTTTAAGTGGTGTTCTGCTAAAAGCCCAGCGAGTGAATGACAGATGCTGAGAAACTGGATCTCCTGTCTGTTTTATGAGCTGAGAGCTGCAGCGTCTCAACCTGACAGCGGCTGTCCAGTAATTCCATTAGCAGAGAGGATCTTAAAGAGAGAGAATCACACTTCTGTCGTCATTTACTCACCCTCTTGTCATGTCAGGAAAGGATGTGATGTGTGGCTAAGTATGGTGACCCATACTCGGAATTAGTGTTGCTTTCGTCAACGAAAATTATGACTAAATATCGTTGTCAACGAACCTTTATCATGCGGCAAAAACAAGACGTAACGTAAATGCTAGTCATGTTATGATGATTATAATAAAATGTATAATGCAATATTGTTGACGAATAAAAAACAGACTAAATGTGGTTTACAAAATAAAAAGTATGCTAAAATGTCTCTTCATTTTCGCTGACCAAAACGAGACGAAACTAATTGTTATAACGTTATTTTGTCACGTTATTAGTGTTATTTTGCAGTATTTCCGTTTCCTGTCTCTCACTTCAGGGGCTTCATCAGGTTGCACTGCGCAGACGCAGGCGATGTCACTTACTCAAGCCCTACTTGCGGCATTATTTAGAAGATGACAACAAACAAAGGCTGTACTGGAAATCGCCCTCTATCGACCAATTATCAGTAGACGTCACAGTGATGTCACATGCAGCTGCGCGCACATAGTGGTTGCAGAAAAATGCTGGTAACAAGTGGGGGTAAATGGGTAAAGTCCATGGGGTAAGAGAAAAAAAAAATATTTTTGTGCCTTTTGATGTCAAAATTGGAATGCAAATTATTTTAATAGAATACTGTAGTAAAAGATGCCATTTGAAGCTAAATGCAGATGTTTAATTGGACATACTATGGGTGAAAACTGCTATGATTACTCTACTTTTAAATTCTAAATTAGATTTAAACAATAGGTCTACATAATATTCCCATATGCTGTTCACAGGGGACGTATTGTATTAGCCCTATAGGACAGCATGAAATATTATTATTATTATTATTAAATTAATATTTAATATTATTATTATTAAATATTACTATTAACATTTTTACATAACATTTATTTATTTTATCTCACAATTCTGACTTTTTTTTTCTCACAAATGCAAGTTTATATCTCCTAATTCAGACTTTATAACTCGATTTAACAAAACTAGTGAGTTTGTTAATTCTCAGGAAATAAAAGCCAGAAGTGAGAAATATAACATTAAACTCTGAACTGAGAGGAAACGAGAGAATGACGAGTTGTTTTTCCTTATTAGAGTTGTAATCTCGGAATTGCGAAAATAAAGTCAAATTTACCTTTTAATCCATGGCTCCATAGACTGATATTGAACTGCCTACAAAAAAACGTCATCCCTGTTTCAGATCTGTAAGACTACTATCTACTATCTACTATCTAGACTACTGAGTTTGCTTGCTGTTTAATCATAATTTGAAACGGCAGTTCCAGTAGTAAGATTACATTAACTTGAACTCTGTCACGGAAATTTGTAGTAATTTGTACCTGTGTTGTATTACGTTGTATGATGCCGTTGCATTGTGGGATTGAATGAGTGCTCTCGAGAATGTCCAGTATGGTTTCGAACACCACTAAAAATGGCTGCCCCCTCAAACACCGTGTCCTAACTACACGCGACGCAACACCGCGACATGCGATAAAGGATATAGTTTCCATGTTCATCAGAGTTTTTGGCCTAACTAGCCGTGACGGCAACAACGCAAAATTTCTAATTTAGAAAATTAGGAAATAGATAGTTCTATTTCCACAATGTCGCAGCTGGAACAGCGGCATTCAAACTAATGATGATTATGTGCTTTATTCCAAGTTAAATGTGTCTAATGTGCGTTTGAATATTTTGTGTGACCTTTATAGCTTTACTAAAAGCAACAACAGATAGTTTACCTCAGATCTGGAAAATAAATGAAAGCAAAGATGTACGTTCAAACTGTGATTCGATAACAAAGACGGTATTAGTCACTCAGTATGTACATTTAATAATGTTATGTTATTAATAATATTTATGAATTATATAATAAACTTATCCATTTCATTGCGAGTGCAGTGCGATTCCAGAGAGAGCCCGCCCACACGCGCTTCTGATTGGCTGTGATATTTGACTGATTCTGTTGCATCGCGTCGCCACATCGCGTCTAGTGTAGACACCCAAATTGTTTGTCACTGGAATCTTGTCGCGTCACGTGTAGTTAGGAAGTGCAGCCAGTGCTTCCCATCCCATTATATTTCTCTAAGGTTCAAACCATTTGTAGTGTTATATCTTTTAATAGTTTTTATGATGCAAAATCAAACAATACTATTACGCCCCGCGTCTAGGGAACCTTTAGGGCATAACAAAAATAAAGGTGATGGATTCCACAGAGATAGAATATCACTCCGGCCGGGGACCAAACAAACACACCAGTTGGGGTAGCAATATTATGATTGTTTATTTAAAGGAGAAATGTGAAACACAAAGAGCATCTCTTCGGGGTGGCCACAGGCCAACATAACAAACAGAAGAAATCTAGAACAAAAAAAAGGAAAATAAATGACCTGATTATAAAAGAAAAATACAAATAACTAACCTAACTACCTAACCAAAAAACAAAGCCCAAACGAATTCACAAAAAGAAAAGGGCAGGACACCCCTTCGCTCTGTTTCACTAGGTGTGTAAGATTGTTGACAAAATGAGCACTATTCAGCCACAAAAGCGTCATTGATTCAAAGTGAGTTTGGCCGCCGACCGGAGGAGGAATCCAGGAGCTCTGAACTGTTCCGCGTCCGCACCAACAATGAGCTCGCCGGCTGCATGCAACCGGCGTTTTTAAAAAGACCCCGCCCTAATAGAGCGACCAATAGCATGACAGAATTCCAGCGTCACGCGCCCTATGAAATAAAGAGAAAAAACGAAAGCAAAAATACAACACAAGAAAATATCAAAACAAAAGCAATCATACCCATAACAATACAAGTAACAGACACACATTTTATTTGCACTTTTTAGAATGTTATTGTAGCTCAAGCTCTCGAGATCTATCTATCTATCTATCTATCTATCTATCTATCTATCTATCGTTCTATCGTTCTATCTATCGTTCTATCGCTGTATCGTTCTATCTGTTGTTCTGTATCTTTTCTTGTATCTTTCTCATTCATTCTATCTATTGTTCTCGTACCTTCATCATTCTATCATTTTATTATTCTATTATTTATTATT